>JAVJGI010000003.1:579096-613227 GCA_035590275.1 Ibycter americanus | reverse complement strand
CCCCTCCCCAGCCCCGGCCCCGCCCCCCTCCCCATCCCCGGCCCCGTGCCCATTCCCATCCCGATCCCCGCCGCCGTCCCCCTCCCCGTCCCCATCCCTGCCCGCTCTCCTCTCTGGGGCTTTTCACCCCCCACCCCACCCCGCACCTCGGTCTCTCCTGCTTCTGAGCCGTTTCACCCATGGCAAAGGTTGCTCTTTCTTAAGGAACGGAACAAACCACCAAAAACAAACAAACAAAAAAATGCCAAAACAGATAAAAAGCATTTTTATTTTCTTTCCATGACGCGTACGCCTGCCTGCTCGGGGTTGACACTATTTCAGGCATGTCTATTATTTATGTTTTGCTATATTTATATTAATTAGAGACGCCATCCATGTACGTAGTTCTCCGACTTCAAAAAAAGCAGAAGGGGACTGACAGCTGAGACTGAACTTTCTCGAGAGAAACAGGCAGAGGGGAGCAGAATACGCAACTGTAGCTGCGCTCTGCATGCCTGTCCCATATGCCATTCCTGCTCTGCGCCTGGGATCTCTCCAGTCTCAGCCCCACTTTCCCTCCCTCCTGGCTGGGATCCCAGATAGATGGGTCAGGGCTGCTGGCTGGGCTGCTGAGGATGGTGGAGTCCCCAGAGTCATGCCAGTTTTAGGGGACATGGTGGCACTCATGTCATCTGTGCCTGGGCAAGAGGAGCATCACTTCAAGGCATCCACGGCCCCTGGTGATGGGCTGTGGCAAAGCAAAGAGGAGTCTCCGCTTGTGGAGCAGTGAAAAGGGGGCCCTGAGCTCCCCTGCTCCCACCCACACCGACTGTCTCCCCTGGGAGTTGTAACCTGTGTCAACGCCCAGCCAAAGCGTGTAACCTCTCCTCTTCCCTGAGACAAGAGTCCCAGCCCTGTCCTCCTCCTGTCCGATGGCTCCGAGTCACTTCTCCTCCACCCCAGGGAGATCATTCTGCAGGGAGGCAGCAGTTTGCCAAACACCGTGGGTGAGAGGAGGAGGAGAACTGGGAAGGCTCCTGACTGGACACCCACTACTGCCTTCGCTCAGGGTACCAGGGCACATTGGCTCCAGGCTGGGCAGGCAGAGACCTGGACCGAGCTGATGAAGTACCTCCTGCAAAGGCTCAGATGGCAGACACAGAGCCCTCTTCCCAGAAAAAACTGCACCAGACAAAATGTTTCCCAGCTCAGGACTGACCCCGGCCCTTGCGATGTGCTATTAACCTCCAGCAATGCTCTCCGGCTGTCAGCAGCCCCTCAGGGCTTTCCAGGTGGCTGGGAGCTCGTGCAGTTTTGCCAGTTGTTGGAAGTAGCCCTGCATGAGTGGTGCATGAACGTTTTTTTCAGACAAGGTGTCCAGCTCAACCATCAGGAGCCGGCAGCCCAGCTGAGGTGCTGCACCCCCAGCTCTTCGTTGCGTTTCCTAATGCTCTGCCCAGGCTATTGGTGAAACACTCCCAGCACATCCAGATAAGAGAGTTTCATTCTTTCCCCACATCCAAGTAGGTATTCCTTCCAGGGATTAATTAGTAAATTAAAATTGTAGAAAGGCAAAATTATTATGATGAGGCACAAGCCCTGGTGATGATGTCTCTCTCTTGCAGACCTGCATGCTGTGTCCCAGCACATTCCCACCTCCCTCGAAGGGCTGTGGACAGCAAATTCACCACCTGGATTGATTTCCTCAGTGGGAAAGACACTGGGGTCAGGGCTTGGATGGATGAGAGCTACTTATGGGTGCCTTAAACACCGACCTCTGCATCTGAAAGCCCTGACCGTGCGGTCCACAGTGCTCTGCGCCCACAGGAGAAGAAGGGTCCCTTTCCTGGGGCAGCAGTGACAGTGGTCCGGGGGTGCTGGCAGCAGCTGCGAAGTTCCTGCGTGCTGCCTCTGTGCACACTGAAGGAGGAAAATCCCAGTCTGGAGCAGTGGGAAGATCCATGTGCCAGTGTGGGGACGCTGCCCTGTTTTATAACCTCTCCCCCTGGGGATTTGTGACTTCTCCCCAGTCCTCACCAGTTTACCAGTACTCTCCCTGCTGTGCTGATAGCTCCTTGCCCTGCATCAGTGATGACCCACCACCCACCAGAGACCCCGCAGCCACGGCTGCCCGTGCCTGCTCTGCAAGGCGCTCCTGCCAAGCCCTGCGCCTCAACGCCCGGGCTGGCCGAGCCTCGCTCTCCAGATTAATGCAAGCGATGTGCTGAAAGCTGGATTGATTAGAGCTGCAGCCCCATTTTCTAACCCCGTCCAAAAAAGCCATCACATTTTGCCTGGCAAAAAATGTCCTTCTTAAACCTGAGTCACTTATGATTCCTTGTTCAGTAATATCTTCTTTTTCACTGGGTCCCCCCGGCAGGACCCAAACCCCAGGGGGAATCAGCAGGCAAAAGGGCGGGTAAAGCCATAGGCAGAAAGCGCAGGTCCCTGTGGCTTTGGGGGCTGAAATCCCCCCCCTGCTCACTCTGCCCAGCACCCCCCGGCCTCGCGTGCCTGGGCTTCCAAGGAGATGGTTGCTCTGCAAAGCCATCGCCCTGCAGGGTGGGCACTGACGCAGCCCCTGCTGCTGCCAGAGGCGTGGGCAGAGGCACAGGAGCAGGGCGAGCCTTATTTTGGGGCCACCCAAAGGCAAGAGGATGCTTTTCTCAGTGCAACAAGCAAAGGAGAGGCTAAAAGTGTCTTTTTATCACCTGGGCAGATTTGGGGGATTTTTACCAGCTCTCTTGCTTTAACTCTGGTTAATTTGCTCTTGAAATGTCGTCCCAAGGCAACACTGTTTGCTGCTAACTCAGTTGTAGTGCCGCCTCCCCTGCCTGGGCTCTGTTACGTAGGGGAGAAGGAATCCCTAGCAATTATAACTCAATTATTTTACTGAACGTGTGATTACAAATGGGAACTGCAGAGCCTGTTAGGGCTCTGAGTAATGAGCACTGCAGTTAAGATACAATTAAAACAAGCCCAGGCTCCCCCAGCCCCAGCTCTTGCTCCAAAGACAAGCAGGCTGCTCAGAAAGCCATTTGCCCGTCCTTCACCCCCCGCAGCTATGTCTCAGTGACCAGAGGAAAGATGGTAAATTTCAAAAGGGGAAAAAAACCCCAACACCCAAACCCAAACCACTTCAGCAATTTCCACGCTGGTTTTTTTGGGTTTTTTTTAACAGCTTTCGTTCTGCGTGGTAGTGATGCCCTGGGGACAGGCAGAGAGAAGGACAAGCTCTCCTGCTCCTGCCGGCGGGTGGTCACCAGCGTTATATTAAGTCACGGCGAGCCTGGAGAGCGGCAGATTAGTCTGGAAATTAGAAAACGCGGCGGGGATGGGATGTCCCCCAAGAGGGACTCAGCTGCAGAGCCAGGAGATGCTGGTGTGGCCAAACTGGCCCATTCCCAGCTGCTGATCATGGCTATGTGGGGTGCCCCAGGGCCTCGTGCTGGGCGCTGAGCGAGCCAAGCCCACAGCAGGGCAGGACAGGCGGCGGCTCGGCCACTTGCCTGCTTTCATTACTGTGTGTTTTCCCAAAGAACTTGGTGTCACCCCAGCAGGCTTTTCCCAGACTCTTGCTTGGGGGTGCTGCGCGTTGAGGGGAAAACAACAGCATCCCCGTTGCTGGCTGGCAGCTGTGCCTGCCTCCTGTGCCGGGAGACCAAACTGCCCGGCTCTCCTCTGGACCAAGATTTTTAGGCAGGATGACTTGTCGGAGGGTGAAATAGTTCTGATTTTGTAGGCTATGGGGTTGGTGTTATCACATGGGGAAGTCCTGGCAGGCAGCAAGTGAGGCTGCAGTGATGCAGTCAGAGAGAACACGTGCAGCAGTGCCAGCAACAGCTCTCCAAAGCTGCACAGCTCTGGCCCGAGCCTGGCTCCTGCACGGAGCCAGCCTGCTGTCGGGGAAAGATGGTGCAAGTGAGTCAGGGATTTGGGCAGAGCAGCATTCTCCCCGGGGCTGGAGGAAGACCCCACGCCGAGATGGTGACCGGCGGCACTGAGCCTGCAAGCCACCAGCTCCCTGTGAGCCCAGGAACTCAGCATGGGCTGGGCAAACCCAGGTGGCAGGGAGCTGGGCAACCGAGAGCAGTGCTATGGGCCAAGCCAGAGCACCCACAGGTGCTCTGCTAAACATCAGCCTTGCCCTGTTTCCCCTTGAGTGACCTTGAGTCACAGAAGATGATGACCACAGTGACAATGCAATGGCTCAGAAAGGGATGGCATCATAGCATCGTGGCATCAGAAGCTGTCAGCACAGAGCACCAGGGATGGCCATGCACACAAAATGCAGGGTGCACTGTTACACCTTCCCATCCATGTCCCAACCGCGTTGCTCCCCAAAATTACATCTTGGCAGTGTAAATGCAGAGCAAAGACACAAGGGATGCTTCAGCCCAGCCATGCAGGAGGTGCTCTGCCTGTGTCTGCTAATGTTGGTGTAATACTGTTATTAAAACATACAGAAAACTGCTGTGGACTGCCATATCTGTGCTCCCAGTGGTTATTTTAATTTGAGTAAATAGCATGGCAGAAGAAATCACACATTCAACAAAAGGTATGCAAAAACCGTCTTGTACAGAGGTATCTGTATCATCTGCAGCCTCCAGTGACCGACACTGTGGGTGACAGTTCGTTGCACATGTGGGTGCAGCTGGGTGCCTCCAGCAGCAAAATGAGGGTGGGAGGAGGAGGGCAGGTGAGTAGCACAAAGCAAATCTGGGGTGCAGGAGCCCAAGCTGAGGCACAGCCTCGGCTCTGTGCCCTTGGGGCAGGCATGGGAACAGTGGGCTCCTGCCTCCCCTCAGCTCTCAGCTTAGGCTGCTGCCTTGCTTGGAGTGCGTGGAGCAGAGCAGGGAAGGGAATCCAAGAGCTGTCAGATGTTGTTAGCAGTGTGACATCTCTTAATAAGGCCCATCTGGTTGGAAGGCAGTGGATCCGGCAGGATTTCTGCAGACCTGATGGTGAATGCTTTTGCCAAGGTTTTACAATCAGCATTAATAAACATGCCAGGGTGGCATTTGGCACCGTGAGCTCAAACTTCCCAGGCTGAGACTGAAAAACCAGAACAACAGCAAAAATCCTTGCTGCACAGCAGAGCTCCTGGGCAACTCATTCCATGTTCAGGGATGTGTGGATCCCGCACAGCCTGCAAACACCCACCCAGCCGTGGGTCACTTCTGGTGGGGTAGCTGGTTCCCATGGATGCCCCGTCTTGCTGGGAGTGCGCACACGGATCCTGCATCCCTAACCAGGGGGCTGGCTGGGCTGCCCAGGTTTTCCACCAGCCTTTCATCCACGAGGAGCCACCGGACCTTTATCCGAATCTTCTCATCCTTCATCGCTGCACCACAAGGGACACAGGTGGCTGCATGGGGTGACAACCATGGCGTGGAAACCCCTGTCCTCCGGGAAGAGGGATTGCGGGGAGACTGTGGGAATCAAACCCGTTGTGACAAACTTGTGCCTCACCTAAAGGCGACATGTGTCATGCAGGCAGCGGGCAATTTTAAAGCAAGATGGCACTGTACAGAAAGTGTTTGGGAGGGAACAGCTGGACCCGTAGGTGTGTAATAGCAGCAGAAAAAGCCCATGTGATTTAGGGAAATGCCGCATTCGGGGATGATGAAAGGGTAGAGCTGAACTGAGCGGCTATCGATGAATCACAGGACTTCAGCAAACACGCCAGCAGGTGTTTAAACTACTCTTGGCTCAGTTCCGGCAGACGCTTGGGTGTTGCAGGAATGGGCTCTGCTGCCCATTCCAATCCATGGGAGCCAGCTTCTCTCACCAGAACAGGGGAAATAGCACAGGCAGAGAGGGGATCCAAACAGCACAGTGCCCATGGGGGACCCCCGCACACTGCCCCCCCCGAGGCAAAGGAAGGGGCCAGAAGACTGGTGCCTTGAGCTGCAGCACCAGAGCACATGGTCCCAGCACAGCGTGCTGGCATGTCCCGAGCTTTGCCAGGACAGCCCTACACTGGGAGTTGTGGAGCTTCTGGGGAAGCCGGCGGAGGCTGCTGCTGCATCAGGTTGGAAGGAGGTGGCAGATCTTCATTTGCTGCTGTCTTTTCTGCTCCTGGCTCTGCCTACCAGACCTCCAGCCTCGGCATGCTGCAGCAGTGCTTACAGCATGGGGAAGGTGAGGAGCAGGGAGGCTGGACTGATGTGAGACACCAGCACCCCCAAGGAATCCCTCTGCTCCTGCCCACCCCCAGCTGGGGGCTGGGGGGCTCACCACCCTGCAGAGCCCTGAATGGTCCCTTGGGTGTTTTGGCCTCTCTTAAGTAAGCAAGATTAAATTAGCCTCATTAGAAACCTTATTAGGCTGAGCAGTCTGGAGCACCAGGCTGCAGGGGACACCAAGTCTCCCTGTGGCAGGTTTTACGGGGCCACCAACGGGGACAGGGGTCCCCCTGAATCAAACTGCCTCAAGGGCGCTGATCCTGCGCATCCCTGCAGATGCCCTTCACATTATTCCTGCGACTGGTCCAGACTGGGTCCCCGCTGTAGCTCCTCTTCCCCAGGGTTGTGGTGCTGGGTTATAGGGTCTCTCCCCAAAGCCTGCCCCATTGTCCCTGAGGGCTGGCTGGAGTGCTCCTTGCTGTGAGTGATAAGAAGAATCACTTTAAGTAGGTACTTCCTTAAATCCCTTGAACTCCTGAATTAAAATAAGGATGTGGGATTTAACTTGGAAGGTTTTGAAGCAGATATTTTTGTTATACATCATCATGCATGTCACGAGTCTAAAATATTTGGAAGGGCTGTATAAATAGCCATTTGATCACCTTTTCTTAGCTGGCTCCTGCTTCCCTCTATCTCCCCACTGCCACTGAGCAGGGAGATGTTTGTGACACCCTCAAACCTGCAGTTTTACTTTCTGTTACTTTCTGTGTTTCCAGGAGAGATGCTGCCACAAGCCTTGTTTCATCCAAAATGTATGAAAGGAGAGGAGAGGAGACAGGACCAGGGCATGTGAGGATGCTGCTTCCCTGAGCATCACTTAGACACCTGCAGACTGTCAGGGCAACATTGTTGGCACTGAAACCCCATCACATTACTAGGAACTACACCATGCTCTGGGCAATTGTTGTGTCAACCCCTGAACTGCTGACATGCGAAACAGGGGAATTTTTATGACATTTTCAGTGGAGAGAGGGGCAAAACAAGCCAGAAGCTGTTTCCTACCTTGACAGCTGAGAGGCCCGAGGGCATGGTTCGGCATGCCCACGTCTTCCTCTTGCCCCATTCCCAGGCATCACCCCAGGCCAGCAGCTGGTAGAGATGCCCCAAGGTCTGCACCCCTAAAACACCCACCAGGCACTGGGGGCTGGGGCAGGGTGCTGCTCTGATGCTCCCAGGATGTTGTGAATTTTTTAAAGCTACATCAAGAAGATGTTTCTAGTAAAGGACTTTCTGGGTCTAAGACGTGAATCCATAACCACAGCCAGCCAGTTTGTCTCGGTTTCAGCTTAAAACCCTCCACTGCCAGGCTGCTGGGGCCAGTGCCGCAGCCACCAGGAGATGAGAAACATTTGCCATGTGCTGAGGGATTACTGTATAAAACCAAGATGCTTGGCTGCATGCCAAGGTACATGGTTTCCAAATAGAGTCTGAATCCTGGACAGAAAAGTTCCAACTAAATATAGCCATGACAGCCTTGGAGCTGACTTTTTTTTGGGGGGGTTGAGTTCACTTAAAATAGCCTGGTTGTTGTTGTTTTTGGTGTGTCCTGCCAAGGGGACAGGTAGAGGTGTGTTTACAAACAGAGGTACAAACCCAAGGAGGTGACGGGAGGAGGAACCTCGCCCTTCCTCCTGCCCACCCTGGGATGCTCCCAAGGGATGGAGAGGATGCAGGTGCAGAGCCCCTGGCCTGTCTCCAACCCCTGAGAAGGAACCAGGGGAGGCAGCTCTGGCTTCCTCTTCCTCACACCCTGCCCAGGAAAGGGCTATCTGCCTAAAAACCATTGCAGGGAACCAAAAAAGCTGGGGGGGAGGGGGGGGGCAGAGCATGACAAGATGGGGGACAAGACAAGCGGGTGGCCTCAGAGAAAGGTTGGCGCCTGTGGGGGCTTGCTTGCATGTAGCTCAGCAACTTTGCCGGGTGGTTTTGGCAGAGCCAGTCTGCTGCTGGGAGCCAGGAACGATGGGAGGCTGAGAAAAACTCAGCGAGGAGATGGCGCTTTCATTTGGAAAAGGCAATTTGGATTTTCTGGGCTGCCAGCCCTGCTCACACCTTTCTGAGATGTGGGCTGGATTACTCAGCCATAGACCCACTAGCAAATGCAGAAACAAAATCAAAACCCAGCACTGGGATGGAGCAAGGGGCTGGGATTTCAGCAGTGCTGCACGCAGGTTGAGTCAGCCCTCAGCTTCGGGATGGAGCTGCTCTGAGTGCAATAAGGGGAAAGCTCATAGAAAAAGCAACAAAGCCTAAATACCTGGGATGGGAAAGCAGGTGTTGGATGCACTCCTCATACCCAACACAGAGCGCTGGGAGGAATCATTGGAGAGAAAATGGAGCAAACTCATCCTTAGCAACACAAGCAGCATCACTCCTGCTCATGAGCTGACCACATGCACTCAAGGCAGCAGGATGCTGAAACTTCTTTAAAGGGTTGGGGGACAAAACTCCCCAAAAGCCATAAGTCATTGGCTACCTAATATCATACACACATACTGTAATATATGTAATATCATAAAATATTGTTAATAACCTTGTTGAGAAAAAGGAGGCAAGACAAGCACCTACATGCGTATTGGCTTGCACAGTATCCACAAGAGCTTTCCAACACCTTTGCACTGCAGGCAGTAATTTTATTCAAGGGTTCACAGCTAACAGGGATAAAAATCAAGCAGATGCTTGAGACGGGCCTTAAATGAGGGCGGCCCTCGAAAACATGGGACATCTGAGACAGGCAAGTATCAAATAATCAGTTGTCCAAAAGAAAAAATCCTGGGTTTGTAAAGTCTTACTAAAAGGCAGGAAAGTGGCTCAAGGTGTGATCCCTCTGCAGCAGAAGAGCTGCCGGGAGAGAGAAGTTTGGCTCTGAAAAATTCATGTTCCTAAACAACGGCGTTGGGGAGGTCGGTGACATGGGGGAGGTACGGCTAATAATAACAAATACTACCAGAGTTATACCTTACATAGATAAAACTGCCGCTGGAACCAGCTTTCTGAGAGCCCAGCAAAAAGCTTTTGTTTAATTTATGGGGCTCAGACTATATTTAGCCGGCAGATCCTTGGGGTTTTATCTGGGATTGCTGCTCTGAGCCAGCAGCTGGAACATTTTAATTGTTTGCTCTGGGTTTAGGGTTTTTATTTCCAAAGGGAGAAAAAGGAAAGCAGGTGCCGAGGTCTGACCCTGCTGCCCTCCCAACACCCTCCCGACACCCTTGGCAGCACCTCCTGGGGTAGGGAGGTCAAACGGGCCTTGGGGTAGCTCTCTGCCTGCTGGGACACTTTCTGAGCTGGTGCTGGGAGGGTCACAGGGTAAGACCCTGTCCTCCAGCCTGGCTGGCTGGAGGGGGCTGCACCTGCTGGGACACCGCACTCATCCCCAGCCCCTGCCACAGAGCAGATTAGAGCATGGAGGGGGGAATTCACCCCCAGCCAGAGGCACACCGGGTCTCCCCATCCTCTGGTTGCTATGGTGATTTAAAAATAGCCTGGGTGGTTCAGCGAGGTGAGAGCATCCCCTTCTTCCAGGAAAGTGGCAAGCGCTGCTCCAGGCCTGGGAACATGCCTGCCTTCAGTGTGGGGTTTTATTTGTTAGGAAAGCCCTTTGGTATCTGCCTGGAGCGTGGCTGTGAGAGAAGCCATCTGCTCGGGACAGGCAGTGTTTATGCTGCCGTGCCAGCTCGGGCAGTGACGAGCTCTGCGGGTGCCTCGTCCCCAGCTCCCATCAACCCGCTGGCACCTCGGCCCCACTCAGCCCTGGTGATGAATGCAGCCGTCTCTGTTTAGGAAAACACCCGCTCTGCTGCACTGGGATCTCCCACAGCAGCTTGGAAATCCCCCCTGGCTGGTGGCTGACAAGAACTGGCGCAGCGGGGTGGCAGTGGGGACAGCTGTGTGCTGGGGGACCGGGGTCTGCTGGGGCATCCCCGCTGTGGGGGGCACCGGGCACACTGGCAGCCCCGCTCCGGAGACGTGCCCAGGTGCTGAGCATGCTGCGGCCAGAGGAGCCCAGGCGGGCACGGGGCTGGAGGGCTCGATGGGCTGGGGCTCCCAGCAGAGCCCCCACCCTTGTGGGCAGCCCCACTTTGGGGGACACTGCAGCACAGAGGGTGTTTTGGGAGTTCCTGCTCCACCACCGATGCTCAGGGCTGCAGGCAGGCGCCTCTCCCCAGGCTCAAGGTGTTGGTGAGTTGATGAGACAGAAAGGAGACAATTAAAAGCAGAATGAAGCACCTTGGCCATGCCCATGCTCCCGGGAGAGGCTGGCTCAGGTTCAGCTGCCTTTGGCCCAGCACTGAGGGTGCTCCAGGACCCCTGTCTGCCCGTGCTGACCAGAGGGGATGTGGGGTTGGGACTAAAGGGAAAACTTTGAAGAAGGACAAGAAAAAGCCACTATTTTCAACCTTACTTTTTTTCCCCATTCTTTTTTTTCCTTTTTCTCCCTACAACCTTTTTCATTTGGTCCCTGCTGACACAAAAAAGCCCAGGTTTTGCACTGAAACACTGGCAACCACCTCTTTTTATTGCCGGCCGGCGTGGCAAGCTAATTTTATCCTCCCCAGCTCCTGGAGATTGTCCTGTTGCAGCCAGGGAGTGCTAGAAAATAGCACATCGCCCACTCATCCAGCCTCCTTCAAGGGAAATATTTATATTATGCCAAAGAAAGGGTTTCCATGGCAGTGATGACTTTAGCACCGTCGCCTTGGAAACCACTTGAGGCCATCTTGAAGGGTTTGAAAATACCCTTCAGAGACAAAAAAGGAGAGGGAGCGGAAAGGCTGGCGGGATTACAGCGGCATTTTGGTCTCCCCCGGCTTGCCCGCTGGCACCCTGCCTGCTCTCACTGCCCGGGTACCCACCAGTGGCCACTCGCTTTGGGTCCCTGCCCACGTCGCCGGAATGCTCCGTAGCCCAAGTGTTGCTTCATGAATGAACCCAGGACAAACGAACGAGGCACTTTGCAAACAGAAATGGTTCAGTAGACATTTCCTCCTGCTGCCCAAGCCGGCCGGCAGCAACTTTGGCATCAGTGCATTGCTCAGCAAGTGTGAAAGATTTGCCTCCAGCCGAAGAGGTGGCTTCAGGGAGAACCCTCCGGGGCCTGCTAATGCTGGAGCAATCCCTGTGCCTGGGGACCAGCCTCAAGCAAAAAGCAGCTGCTTTTGGAGGAACAAACACACAGGTCCTATGTCTTTTCGGCAGCCCTCAAGTCCTCGCTACGTGCAAAGAGCCCCGTGTTTCTCCCGAGGAGCTGTCAAAATCTGAACCACCTACAAGAGGCGGCTGCTGGTGTCAGCGCGCTCGCCTGCGGTGGCAAAATCAAGAGAGGCCCATTCGCTCCCTCCTCCACATCACGCACCTCCCACGGCTCAGCCCATACATCCCATGGTTCGGCCAACCTAACGCTATCAGCCATTTACTCTCCCAGCCCACGGGAGCTCTGTCACCAGTGGCCAGCCCATCTGGCTCTCAAGGACACCAGGAACACGGCAGGGAGAGTGAGTTTTTCTGAGCAGACAGACGACAAGCTTCATGATGAAGGTGGCGGTGCCGGGGCGGCCAGCGATGCTGCCTGCTCAAGCTATGGGATCACTTTCCGCAGGTTTCACTTTCCATTTTGCTGAAAAATGTTAGTCGACTTCTTCATTTACTTTAGGGCAATCCAAAATACATTTTCTTCCTTCTCTCCAAGATGCCTGCATGCTGAGGAGCCAGTTATTCACCAACCCAGAGGTCTGTCCTCAGCACCCACACTCAGCTCTGGCACTGCCTCCTGCCTCCCACCCATGGGGTCCTTCATGCTTCCCCACGCCTGCCACATGGCCGAAATCAGTCAACCGTGAACAACTCGGCCGGCTTTCCCACAGAAAAACATCCGTACGGTGCTTAGTCCCTCCACGGGATCCCAAAGGTGCGCCTGGTAGTGGTGCTGGTGCGGGGGCAGCTCCTGTCTTCCTGTCCCGCTGCCTGCTCCTGCCGGTCCCGCTGCCTGTGCCAGGCTGCCTGCTGCTGCCGCACCTCAAGGCGGGCACGGTGTGCTTCAGGAGTGTGACAGGTATGGGGTGACGGTGTCAGGGCGTGATTCCCTCCGGGGATTTGCAGCTGTGTGTCAGCCTGAAAAATCTTGGTGTTGTTCTCAATTAGCCTGGCCTGAGTGTGCCTTTGTGCTGCAGCCCGATGCCCACCCAGCTTCGAGGGATGCTGGCTTCACCATCCCTGCAGAGCAGGGAAGCAGCTGCCAGTGCGGATACAGCACCTTGCGGTACCCATGGGAGCCTGGGCGCGGGATCGCAAGCTGAGACGGGTGTAGGAACAGAGGTTTTGCTCTGCTGCTGCCAAGAAGCCCACATGCATGTAGTGATACTCTTATCCCGTTCCTAAGGGATCAGGGGTAAAACCAGGTCCCAGAGCAGCCCTGCACAGGCAATGTCACAACCGTTCTCACAGTGACAGTTGGAAACCCATTCCTTTTGGGAATCTTGTCTGCATCGCTGGGCATGAATCAAACAGCGTGGAGCTCTTTGGCTCCAGCACAGGAAAGCACTCAGTGGTGTTCCTGACCTACAGCATACAAAAATCCCTGTTTGTAGTGATGCAACTTCTCACATCTCGAATGTTGAACACGTGGGCTTGAGGCCAGTGAGCTTCTTGCTTTGACCAGGATGGAGACCCCAGCACCACATGTGTCACAGAAACTTGCACCTGGCCTGTGCTGACTGAGGTGAGAGGCTGAGATGCGAAGCAGAGAACTACAAGGGTAAATGGTTATTCACAGGCATGAGGTGTCCCAGCCAAATCAGGGCACCCGAGTGTGGTTTTACACAGGGTTCTTCCACCCTTCAAGCGTTCGGGTACAACACGGCTTGGCTAATCACCAACGCCCACGCTACCAATCGCTAATGACAGTAAAACTTTGCAAAGCCGCTCTATTTCTGCAGCATTCTTGCCGCTCCTCTATTGATCCAGGCGTCCCTGCAGTCAGCCGTGCTGGCGGTTCGGGTCTGTGACACCGGACGATGCTGGGAGGGTTTCAAAGACGTGCCGGAGGGGCTGGGCTGCGGCGTTGTCGTGGCTGTCCCGGGGATAAAGCTATTTCTGCTTCACGGACAGCCCTAAGCTTCCCAGCAGCACAGCCCTTCGTTCCAGGGCCGGGCTGTTCTTTATGTTGTTTTAGTTAAGCATGAACAATACCAAAGTCTCCAGTAAAATTCTACTATCTCATCACATCCCAGTGTACAACTAATATATATATTACATGTATATATACAAAGAAATTTAATACACTTTGGTACTATAAAGACTGATTGAAATTGATAGGTAGGGAAGGGATTTTTCATCACACTTGCCAAGCCAGCAACGCACCCAAGCCTCCATCAGAGCTGCCAGGCTGCCGCTCCTTGCTGGCAGCACCCATGTGCCGGGGCCCCACTGCCCCCTGCGCAGCCCCTGCTCGTGACATCTGCCGAGAGGGGCTGACGGCAGCGGGAGGCTGGGCGCTCGGGGGCTGCGGGTGGAAATCCCTGCTGCGGAGAGCGTGACTCAGCCGCTCGAGCAAACTTGGGGCTTGCCTGGACGCTGCAGCTTCTCGGCAGCTTCTGCAGCCTGATTTGCTGGGAGGCTGCCAGCAGCCCTGCCATCTCCTCCTCTCTGCAGGCAGCTCGCAGGCAGCTCTGCCCTATTCTCTGCTCATCGTCTGTGTCTCCGGTGACTAAATGACCCACTGGAGGACAGGGACACGGGGCTGACTCCTGGACAGGCACGGAGCGGAGGAGCTGGTGATGCGGCCGGAGGATGCTGCAGGGAAGGTACAGGCAGCCTCACTGACGGTCGTGCCGGCGGAGGGGCAGCGGGGTGGCTGTGGGTCATGGGCAGTGTCCGGTGCCTGCCGTCAGGGCTTGGCGCTCCTTTCCCCGTGGGTGCTGTGACTACCCAGTGCGGCTGAGGGGTGACCTGACACCTGGGTGAGGGGCCCTGTGCTGCCTGCAGTGGGGCAGGCTGCCAGACCCCTCAGAGGTTCAGCCCCCCTCCCGTGGTGCTTGCCAAGCAGGGGAGGGGTGGGGGGGGCAGGCAGTGTGTGCTGGAGGAGAGGCTCTGCCCTTGACCCCGTTGCCCTTAAGGACAGGTATTCTGGGTGTTTTATCAGTGTGGTTGTTCAGCCCCATGGTGCCCATGGAGGACCTGGTGCGAGAGCCCCTCCAGCATGGACTTATGAATTGCTGGTGGCCATGCCCCAGACCTCCACCAGCCTGCCCACCCTGGCGGGCCAGGAACAAGGATTAAGGGTGTGTTTGACCTTATTCAGAAGGCTCTTAAGCAATTAGATCTGCCAGTGGGTTGTGCTGATGCAGAAAGCCAGTCTGCCAAAATCAGGCTCCTAAGGCTGGTGGGGCTGTGCACTCCCTGGAGGGAGCCCGGGAGGGAGGCTGGCAAACAGGCTTTTCCTCGCTGCTCCCTGCCTGCAGCAGTGCTGAGCTGGGGGAAGAAAACTTGAAGGAAACGCAAGGGTAGCCATGATTTTGCTCCACCACTCCTTGTCCCCTCTAAGGACTACCCACCCTTGGGTGTGATGCAGAGTCTGTCTTGCAGAAAGGCAGCCAAAATCCTCCCTAAACACAGACCTGCTGACCCACAGCTTTGCCAGAGCCTTACCTGAGTGCTGTGCTTCTCCATTACCTAAGCACAGCTCCCTGAGAGGACACCATTCCCCTTTGGGCTCCAGAGACACCTGGGAGCTTTTCCACCCTTGTTCCAACAGCTCTCCAGCCTCAGCAGTTCAGGAGCTCAGCAATGGGGGCTGTGAGTGTTTTTGGGAGGGCTCAGGAGTTTTGCAGCCCCTGCCATGCAGCATGCCTGTGTGCAGCTCGATTTTAGCTCTGGGATCTCGGGGCACCTTTGCAGGGGGCACGGGACCCCCCTACAGAGGAGTGCCCTGTGTCTGCAGGCAGTGTGTTGGTACAGATTTTCCGTGCAGGGCCAGGCTTGGGCTGCTCACACAAGAGACCTGGTTTCTGGTTTCCCTGCTGCCAGAAATATCCCAGCTGCCTGCAGCAGAGAGCAAGCGAGGAGAGCTGCAGGCTGGTGGATGGCTAAGCAGCGGAGCAGGCAGGCCAGCAGCTGCGATGGTGGGCAGAGCATGGTGGGGTCAATTGGCAGAGGCTGATGGGCTCAGGGGCAGTGATGGGCTCAGGGGCAGCCTGGTGCACCCTGAGGCTGGTTCACCATCCACATAGCCCCTGTGTCAGGACCGTGGTGAGGGTCCGGCAGGTTTCCGACAGGCCTCTCCCCACCCAGGGAATGATGGAGAGGGCACCCCAGTGCTTTAAGTTCATGGGTATCCTTTTTCTTTTCTGCTGCATTCAGGATGGAGATGTTCAGGACCTCCCAGCCTAGGAAGAGGAGAGAGGAGGCTGAGTTGGGCAAGACGCAGCAGCCATGGCCGCACGTGGCCGGTGCGCCAAGGTGCTCCCCTCTGAACTGAACAAGGTGTGCCCTGAGAGAGGAGATGACCCTGCCACACACCCCAGGAAGATGAGCGACTTCGAGGTGGTCCCCAACCTCCAGCAGAGCAGTAGCAGTGTCTCGAAGAGCAGGCGGAAGGCACATTTCCCCACCAGCAGCAATGAAAAGGCAAGTTCAGGTGGTGCTGGAAGAGGGGAGCAATTGGCCACACATGACAAAAGAGTATTAATGAGTTATCCGGTGACTCGTTAATGGGAGCATTAGGTCACTTTAGTTTTAGGGACAGACAGAAAAAACCCAAACATCTGTGGTACATGTCCAGCATTCGTATCTCCTCTCCTTGCAGTACACCTGGCTTTGTCCCTGCAGATAGCGATGGAGCTTGCTTTCTTCGCATCAAAAGAAGCACCCAAATATGCTCCAAGTACCAGGGTGCCTGCTCCCTGGCCTAACTTCTGGCCCTCTGCAGAAACCCTGACCACTTGCTGGTTTTCCTGCTCCCTCAGGAAAATCTCATCTCATGGATTCCTGAAAACATCCAGAAGAAAGAGTGCACCTACTTTGTTGAAAGCTCCCAGACATCAGATTCTGGGTGAGTAGGACAGTCTCTCATTCCCCTCCCTTGCCAGGAAAGCAGAAGGGGTGTTTGGTGAAAAGCTACAGCACCAGAAAATCCCACCTTTCTGTTAAAGAAGCTGGGGTCAAGGGAATTCACAAATGCCTTTCTGTCTGGCTCTTCACCCTGCTGCATGTCACCATGTGGCTGATATTCTGTGTCCCAGTGAGGAACCTTTCTGATGCCTTTGCATGCAGTCATTTTCATCCATACTTCATCCCAATCCAGAGCAACGTTAATATTTCTGTCCTGAACCTCTACAGCTGGAAACAGAAAATTTTTGCTAGATTTCCCCCCAAGGAGTGCCTTTGTTTCTGCACAAGTTCTGAGCTAGAGGATGAGCTGGGTAGGAGATGCTGGTACCTGTGATATTCTTGATGAGCACACCGACACCTCCTGCCTGGGCTGAGGCAGGTGGGCCAGCTGGGCTTTGCCTTTTGGGTTTAGATTGTTTTTGGCAAAGTTGGTGGTGTGTGTTTCAGGAGGATCGTGTGCGAGTGCGGCTATCTCAGGGAACAGCACCTGGAAGATGCTGCCAAACCTCCCATCTTCCTGGGGAAGGAATGGGATGCCAGCAGGCACATCCAGGAAATGCCAACAGATGCCTTCGGTGATATCCACTTCACAGGCCTGGGACAGAAGATGGGGAAGGTGATCTGTTTTCCTGTCTCTGGTGCACAGGAAGCCAGTGTTCAGGTCATGCGTGGCAGATGGAATGTGTGTATTTCCTTCTGGAATGGGAAGAGTTGAGGGAGGCCTGGAAATGCCCCAAAGGCAACACTGACCCAAGCAGAATTAGGGGGGTGGGACAGGATCCCTCCTCTCTCCCAGCCCTGTACCAAGTCCCTTTCTGGAACCACGAGACTGCCCTTCATGCTGTGAGGCCCACGCTTCAAGGGGTGGCTCTTCCCCTCTCCTCATCCTTAGGTTCGTCTTGGGAATGCTCGGTCCCAGGGAAACGAATGGGAACAGGGTCATGCACAAAGACCTGGGGCAGCAGCAGCTGCTGGGAAACGGCGTGGGAAGCCCCTGGTTCTTTGTTGGGATAGGAGAAATCGTGGTGGGGGTGCCCTGTTACCCTCACCCTGTTGTTTTTACCCAAAATGCATGTTATGCTCCTTTTTTTGCAGTACGTGCGTGTCTCCTCGGATACCCCTCCACGCGTCATCTACCACCTCATGATGCAGCACTGGGGCCTTGATGCACCCAACCTGCTCATCTCAGTCACTGGGGGAGCCAAAAACTTCATCATGAAGCCAAGGCTGAAGAACATCTTCCGGCAAGGGCTGGTCAAAGTGGCCCAGACCACTGGTAAGAGATGCAGAGGCTCTCCCCATGGTTGCAGCGGGAGAGGGGCCTGTCACCTGGCCATGCCAGGTTCAGTGAGTTGGGGTGCTGTAGGAATGCTGAGCTGGCCTGGAGGCTTGCAGGTCCCTGTCTGGACTACCCCCACCAGGGATGGACTGTTCTTGCTTAATCACTGCAAACAGGCTCATAGGGAGCTGGACTGAGAGGTGCAACATGTTGCTGAAGAAGGCATCCCCTGTGCTGCCAGGGCTTGAGGTAGTGGGCAGGGAAGACATCTTCTGGGGGATGGAGCATCTCCAAGAACCAGGTGTTCCTGCAGCCATATAGGGGGATGCTAAGAGACTGCCGTGAGCAGAGCCTCTCCCTTCCCAAGCCCCTCTCTGACCCCCAGGGGCCTGGATCATCACGGGGGGGTCCCACGCTGGTGTGATGAAACAGGTGGGAGAGGCAGTGCGAGACTTCATCCTGAGCTGCAGCCACAAGGAGGGCGACATTGTCACCATTGGCATAGCCACCTGGGGAACCGTGTACAACCGGGAGAGCCTCATCTGCCCCATGGTGAGCCAGCCAAAGCTGGAGGTGCATTTGCTTTGCCTATGCCTGGACTTCAGGGGAAGTCCTGCCAAGGACCATGGTGGGAACAGGTGCTTCAAGATGTGCCTGTGGCTGGCAGCCCTCGTAAAACTCAGCCGTGCCAGAAGGAGTGATGGTCCTGGCCTGATAGGTGCTGAGAAGCACCTCTACCCTACCCAGTGTCTTGCACAGGTGCTGTGCTTCTCCTGGGAGGACCCTTGTGGGTGTGAGGGCAGGTGAAGCAGAAACAGAAGAGCATGGGGCAAGGCTGACACGAGGGCTGCAGGGGCAGCTGTTTGGCCAGACTGTGCCCACATGCTGGCCTGTTCCTGTCCCACATGCTGGTTGCTTTGAGCATCTGGTACTCCTCCTCTGCAGCCCTGCTAGGCTTCTCCCAGAGCTTCTCCTCCTGTACCTTACAGGGTGGCTTTCCAGCCGAGTACATGCTGGATGAGGAGAACCAAGGCAGCCTGTCATGCCTGGACAGCAACCACTCCCACTTCATCCTGGTGGACGATGGGACCCATGGGAGGTATGGGGTGGAAATCCCACTGAGGACCAGGCTGGAGAAGTTCATTTCGGAGCAGACCAAGGTGAAAGGAGGTAACGGCAACGCATAGCCAGGCCTGGGGCAGGGGAGGGCACGAGGCAGGATGGGCCATCCATGGGGAAAGGGTGCCCATCCTGGCCTCCAGTGAGAGGGGAGACTGTGGCTTCCCTGGAGGATCCAGGCAAGGGAGTTGAGAGGATTGTCATGATAAATGTGGAACCTTGCTCCTCACAAACATGAATCAAATTGTGGGATGACACAAATCAAAGAGCCTTTCTTTTGCCAGCTGCCTGACTTATGGGGTCACCAAAGGGGTCACCAAACCTTGTCATGCTGAGCTGATTAGGGAGAGCCATTTCTCCCAAAGGGTCAGGCCTCCAAGGGGGCTTCCAGGTGGGACCTTCTTGCTGTGTAAATCATCATCTATTCTAACACAAGCTCCAGCATTGTGACTGCCAGGAGATCGTCTCCCCTCTCTCCTGGAGCCTAGATCATCAGGGGCAGTGCTCCCACTCTGTCTGTCACACCCTACTACTCAGAGGGGACCGCATCGAGCTGCATGGCAGGGTGCTGCCCCACAGGGAGGTGACCCTGGACTCTGCTTCCCCACAGGTGTCGCTATCAAGATCCCCATCGTGTGTGTGGTGCTGGAAGGAGGCCCTGGGACACTTGATGTAAGGAACTGCTCCTGCCTGCTCCTGACCAGGGTGGTGGGAGGGGGCAGCTCCTTACCTGGGGTGCTGCTCTCCGGCGTGGGTGTGAGCATTGTGCCACACCAGCTGAAATGCAGCTGGCCTCTGGGTGGGGTTAGGACCAGCCTCCGCGCTCTGTTGCAGACCATCTACAATGCCATCACCAATGGAACCCCCTGTGTGATTGTGGAAGGGTCTGGGCGTGTGGCTGATGTCATTGCACAGGTGGCCAGCCTGCCTGTGCACAAGATAACCATTGCCTTGATCCAGAAGAAGCTGAGTATGTTCTTCCCTGACACCTACGAGCTCTTCACTGAGGGGAAGCTGGTGGAGTGGACCAAGAAGGTGAGTTTCTTGCAGGCAGACAGCTCCTCTTGCTGAGCTTGAGGAGATCAAAGGGGTCCCCAGGGGTCCTTGCCCATGAGCAGAAAGGCTCTCAGCATGAAGTTTAAGGCTCATCTTCTGCCGATCATCCATCTCCCCCCAGCCATGCTCAGCATTGTCCTGGCGGGCACCCCAAGGGCTTGAGATCTGCTCCTCCACTGCCTGCTTGCCTTGGGCGGAGAGGTACCATTTGGGACCACCCCCAGCTGGGCTGAGAGACCCAGCACAGGGGGTCTGCAGGCAGCACGAAGGGAGCGAGGGATTGCCCCACACAGGACAGGGGGCTGTGGGAAGCGGCAGGGAGGAGATGCTGCTGCTGATTGCTTGCCCATGGCTCTCCTTTGTAGATCCAAGACATAGTGCGGAGCCGGCAGCTCCTGACCATTTTCAGAGAGGGCAAATGTGGCCAGCAGGACGTGGATGTGGCCATCCTCCAGGCCCTGTTCAAAGGTGAGGGGTGCGGAGCTGCTTGGGGGGGTGGGGCAAGATGAATGGGATGGGGGTCACAAGTCACCTCCTGCAGCTGTTTGACTTATGGGGTAACCAAAGGGGACCCTAAACCTTGTGATGCTCATCTGATCAGGGAAAGCTGTTTCTCCCAAAGGGCCAGGCCTCCAAGGGGGCTTCCAGGTGGTATCTTCTCGCCACATGAATGAACCTCTGTTCTAACACATGTACTTTGCATGCAGCATCCAGAAACCAGGACCACTTTGGTCGTGAGAACTGGGACCACCAGCTGAAATTAGCTGTGGCGTGGAACAGGGTGGACATTGCTCGGAGTGAGATCTTCACGGATGACCATGAGTGGAAGGTAAGGCAGTACCTGTGCTATTTGTCTGGTCAGGCTTACATCTTGTCCCACTTGAGGACTGGTGGATATCCAGGGTACTTTTCACCTCAGCTGTGCCTAGGGAGAGTATTTGAAGGCATGTCTCATGGACCCTAAACTCCCACCACATTGCTGGGGGCTCTTAATCTGTGCTGTTTTTCAAAAGTGCTCTCAAACACCCAAAGCAGAGGTGAGCACACCCTGCAATTCATCGCTTGTAAAGGTCCTATTTGCCCTATCATTGTTTACAAAGGTGACTGGTACTTTGTTCAAAACCACTGTCTTCTAAAGACAATTCACCAACCTAGAGCCCAAAATACCTCTTGCCAACTCTGCCTTGTGGTTGCTGCTCATGCCACATTGTCAAATGGCAACTTGTCTCTAAACTGATCTCACTCAGGCCGGCGCTTCCCTGCTCCGACTTTACTACAGAGTGGGGCAGGGAGCAGCACCAGCCAGCTCTGCTGTCCCACTTCTGATCTTCCTGCTGAGAAGTCAAAGCTGAGCAGGATTATCTGTCCTTTCTGATGGGGCTGTGGGACTTGGAAGGGATTTTCCTATTTAGTTCAACAGTTTGGGTTCCCCCAGCTCCATACCGTTCGTGGGACTGGGAAGGACTGGTGGGAAGCAGGAACCTGAAGAAGAAATATTTGATGGTGTGAAAATGCAAAGCCCAAGAAAGATCCACAGCTCTGTCAGGAAGGGAGGACGAGGCCGGCTCTCAGATTAGCCGATGCAGGCCAGGGCTGTTGCAGGTGCTGCAGCCCTGGACCGCTGTGGCTGCCATGAAAAGCTGAGGCTGAAACCAAGCTATGGCAGAAGGTCAGCGGGTACCTTCCTGCTGGGACAAACACCTACCCCCTTACCCACGGGCCTTGCTTTCACTTCTGAGCACATGGAAATGTTGCCTTGGAAAGGAAAATCCCACAAAGGCTGAGCTGGGTGATCATCAGGAGCAGCTGATCTCCCCATGGCTGAGATCCAGCTGGCAGCACCGCGATCCTTCAGCTGAGGCGTGGCACAGGGGACAAGCCTGTGAGGTCCCGTTCATTTGTACGGTTCATCCTCATGAGCTGAGGAAAGAGGGTCTATTCTCTACCCTACCCCATCCCTCCACCCAGCAGCCAAGGGCACAGAGGGCTTCACTGCCAGAGGAGAGGGCACACTAACCCACAGGCATGCCTCTGGGGGTGTCCTGCAAGTCCCGGTGCCTCCCGGCTGCTCTCTCACACCCAGGAACTCCTTGTGTGCTCAGGGATAAAAACCTCCCCCCGACGTGAGGAGTGTGGTGAGGCTCTGTTCTGGGGCCCTGGAGCTTCTCACCTCTGCCTCTGGCCTGCCAGCCCACAGATCTCCACCCCGTGATGGCAGCTGCCCTGATCTCCAACAAGCCAGAGTTTGTGAAGCTGTTCCTGGAGCAGGGAGTGCGTCTCAAGGAGTTTGTCACCTGGGACACCCTGGTTTACCTCTATGACAACATGGCACCATCCTGCCTGTTCCACAGCAAGCTGCAGAAGGTCCTGCTGGAGGAGAGAGAGCATGCAGCTGGCTCCAAAATGCCAAAAATCCAACTGCACCATGTCTCCCAGGTGCTGCGGGAGCTGCTGGGCTGCTCCACACAGCCTCTCTACCCCAAGCCCAAGCACACGGAGCGGCCCCGGCTCTCCATCCCCGTCCCACACATCAAGCTGAATGTACGCATCTCCAGGTTGCGTGGTGGTGGTGTTGCATTAGAGAGGGGAACGCTGGCTCAAGAAGCCATCTTGGAGGTTGCAGCTGGGTCTCTGTCCTCTTGCCTGCTCAAGAATCCTGCTTCAGGTCCCTTAAAGTCCTGCCCAAGTCATCTGCCCCACATTCAAGGCATGACTCCCATCCTCCTACACCTGCAGCACATGTGGCTGCGTGATGCCAGTGGGCAGGACCCGGTGGGGCGGGTGCACTGGACAGGCTGGGCACATCCCCACATGATCCTCACCCTAGAAAAAGTGGCATTTCCAGGATGAGTCCAGTCTTGGCCATGCCTCTATCTGCAGCGAAGGCCCCTCCATGGGTGGTAGAGGCAGGCACCCAGGGTTTGGCTTTGTGCTCAGGGGCTGTCTGCTCTCTGCAGCCTCTTGGCAGGAGGTCTGACCATTGCACACCTCGTAGGTTCAGGGGTCAAGTCTCCGGTCCCTCTACAAGCGCTCTGCTGGCCGAGTCACCTTCACCATGGACCCAGTCCGAGACCTGCTCATCTGGGCTGTGGTCCAGAACCGCAAGGAGCTGGCAGAAATCATCTGGGCCCAGGTATCACAGCCCAAAGCTGTCGGTCGCAGCTGAGAGGCTCAGATGGAGCCAAACCTCCCAGCCTCAGAAGGAAAGACTGCCCCTGCTGGGATTTGGGACAGCAGGCGAGCTGGCCCATGGCAGTGCCCGAGCCTGACCCCCACCCAAATGGGAGCCAGCTAGTGAGCCTGTGGACACTTGATGCTCATCCCCAGCCATGCCATGAGGCTAGGTCCCTCCCCCCCCCAGCCAAAACACACGCTGCAGGCGGTGGTGGCAAGCTGGCCCAGAAGTGCGCTCTGCCTTGCAAAGGCTGAGGGAGGGCTCAGCGCACTACAGGCAGGACACAGGGGCATGGCAGCTGGGGTGCAGAAGGCTTCTGACCATAAACAGCATCCCCGGACAAGAGGCAGTGTGGCTGGCGGCGCGGTGAACACACCGTGCAGAGCTGTGGAGTCACACCGTCCTGTCACCCAAGGTTTCCCACAGGGGCAGCAGGGTTGTCCCTAGATTGCCCGTGGCTGTGGGTTTCCTACTGCCCCTGCATCCAGAGGGGAGCGCAGCTCAGCCCTTGCATGGCAAGTTGCCCACCCTGAGCAGCAGTCTGCTTGGGACACCCTCCTTCCCTCCCGTGGGAGCCGTGGAGGGGCTTGGCAGGACTGCTGGCACTTGCAGGACAGGGTGCAGGAGCCCCACACTCTCTCTGCCCTCTTCTGCTCCAGAGTCAGGACTGCATGGCGGCTGCGCTGGCCTGCAGCAAAATCCTGAAGGAGCTCGCCAAGGAGGAGGAAGACACCGACACCACCGATGCCATGCTGGCCCTGGCTGAGCAGTATGAGCACAAGGCGATCGGTGAGCGGGAGGGGTCCGGCAACCCAGAACTGCTCTCGTGCCCTGTAGGGCTGGCTAGCTTTGCCCAGGAGGTGTCTCGGGGTGATGGGTGGGATGGGTGGTGCCCAACACCCTTGCTGCGGTTGGGGTCATGGTGCTGTGAGGGCTGTGCCCGGGTGGTGGTGGGAGTGCAGAGGGTGCTGCTGTGTGGTGCGATGTCTGGATCCAGCTGCAAAGGGTGACCCTGAGGGCACCTCGCTGAGTGCCAGGCTGGCCCAGAGCTCAGCCTTGTCTCCCTGGTACCTGCCTGGCCAGGCGTGTTCACAGACTGCTACCGCAAGGATGAAGACAGAGCCCAGAAGCTTCTCACCCGTGTCTCTGAGGCCTGGGGGAAGACAACCTGTCTGCAGTTGGCATTGGAGGCCAAAAACATGAATTTTGTGTCCCATGGGGGTGTCCAGGTGGGTTCCCAGCAGTGGTGCTTGGAGGGGAAGCACCCAGGTGTTCCCTGCGCCAGAGCCAGGGTTCCCTGTTAGCAGCAGTGGGGCTCTGCCCTTCATCCCTGCTCTGATGGCAGAAGCTCCTGTAACCAGTGCTCCTCTTCCTCCCTCCTTACAGGCCTTTCTAACCAAAGTCTGGTGGGGAAAGATGTGCGTGGACAACGGGATTTGGCGGGTGATCGCATGCATGCTGTTCTTCCCACTTCTCTGCACCAGCCTCATCACCTTCAGGTATTTCTTGCAGCCGGGGCGTGTGTGCACTGAGGCAGGGATTTCCTCCAGCCTCGCTCTGCAGCTGGCTGGGAGAAGGTGCCGTGGCATCTCCTCAGGCAGCTGAGCCCTGCTTCCACCCCTGCTCCCTGCAGGGAGAAGAGGCTGCAGCCCATGAGCTGCATGATGCGCCTCCGAGCCTTCTTCACAGCACCCATTGTCATCTTCCTCATGAACATCCTCTCTTACTTCACCTTCCTCCTGCTCTTTGCCTACGTCTTGATGGTTGACTTCCAGCCATTGCCGTCCTGGCGGGAGTACCTCATCTACTTCTGGCTCTTCTCCCTGGTGTGCGAGGAGACCCGCCAGGTATGGGGCAGGCAGGGCAGAGGCTGGGAGGAGGCGAGAGGAGGGAGAGACACCCCTCTGGGTGCTCCTGGAAGGTCCTGCATGGCTCACATTCCCATGCTGCTTCTCATGTCATCGTCCATTCGGAGAGGTCCCTGCAGAAGGGACTGCCAGATGCCCCCGTTTCCGAGACCAGAGAATCCCCTTGGCTACGTCTGGCCTGGCGCCAGGTACTTGCAGGAAGACATGCTGTTTTGAGCCGAAAATGTCAGGAGATGGAGGGGCTACCTCCTTCCTTGGGCATTTATTCCCAGAAGCATTTCCAGGCTTTGCTTGACATTTGATTTTTTCAGCTTTTGCTTCAACAGCTCAGAGCTTTCTTCATCAGACTAAAGAGCCCCATGTCTCAGGTATCTCTCCCCACCCTCCTTCCATGCCCCTATAGAAAACCCTATAAGCTCAGGTTAACTTCAGGTAAGCAAGAGGGTCCTGTGAAGGGCAGCAGGTCTGTGTGGTCCCTCCCATCCACAGGGCACACGAGTATCCTACAAGGCTCTCACTGAAATACCAACCCCTCTTCTCTTCCCAACAGCTTTTGTATGATCCAGATGGGTTTGGCGTTGTGAAAATGGCTTCCCTGTACTTCAAGGACTTCTGGAATAAGCTGGATATCTGCGCCATCCTCATCTTTATCACAGGGCTGACTTGCAGGTGAGCTGCAGGGCCACTGGCTGAGCAGCGCGCAGGCTCAAGCCACAGCTGAGGCTACAAAACTAGTGTGAGAATTGTGCAGGATTTTCAATTGCAATTTCTTCTTCCAAAGGCCAATGAAGATTTTTTGTTGCCATGTGATTAATTCTGATCAATTTGCTTCTGCTTTTAGGAAAGAAGCTTTTCATGCCACAACTGTCACCCAGCGATCTGGGGAAGCTCGCTCATATTGCAGAAACATAATCCTGCGAGATCAGTAAAACCTCCACACTGGTGGCACTGAGATGATTCCTTTCTTTTTTTCTGTGCCCAGGCTGATCCCATCAACTTTATATCCCGGGCGCATCATACTGTCACTGGCTTTTATAATTTTCTGCCTGCGTCTGATGCACATTTTCACAGTCAGTAAAACGCTGGGGCCCAAGATCATCATTGTGAAGCGCATGGTGAGAGCTCCCCTCCATCCTGCCAGGGTGATCAGCTAGAGCACGGGATGGATGTGCCACCTGTGTTATCCTATCCTGGAGTGGGGTTTGCTCCAGGACACAATTTTGCTTCCCCTCTGTCTTTGCAGATGAAGGATGTCTTCTTCTTCCTCTTCCTGCTAGCAGTGTGGGTGGTGTCCTTCGGCGTTGCCAAGCAGGCGATCCTGATCCACAACGAGGAACGTGTGGAGTGGCTTTTCCGTGGTGTGGTCTACCACTCCTACCTGACCATCTTCGGGCAGATTCCCTCCTACATCGATGGTACGGGACACCAGCCTGTGACAGCACATGGCATGAGCGGGGTGGCTGCGGCAAGGCTGAGGGCTACCAACCTCATGCCGCAGTCTGCCTAGCTCCTGCTGTGGAAGTCCTGCAGAGGGCTCCTCTCCAAGCACAACGTAAAGCCAGAAGGGAGCAATGGCAGGGTGTGGGGATGGAGCCCTGCTCCGGCATGTTGGCAGCAGTGCCACTGATGCAAACCCAGGAACTGCACCTGCCCACCCAGGCAAAGGAGCACACTAGGAAAGGCACAGGAGCATGAGTCGATCCAGCTCAGTGCCACAAAACTGGTGGCAGCGAGCAGAGCACCTGGGATGATGCAGATGGAGGTCAAATCCCTGCCCAGTGCTAAAGTCCCTTGGTGCTGGGCACTTTCAGAGAGCGCAGCGTGCTCCCTGAGACATGAGGTTTGGCTGCAGCGGCGTCATGCTGTGCTCTCTTGCAGGGGTCAACTTCAACATTGACCAGTGCAGCCCCAATGGGACCGACCCCTACAAGCCCAAGTGCCCAGAGACAAATGAGGACAACAAGAAACCCATCTTCCCAGAGTGGCTGACAGTCATCTTACTGTGCCTGTACCTGCTCTTCACCAACATCCTCCTCCTCAACCTCCTCATTGCCATGTTCAAGTGAGTCTGACCTGGCCCCACGGTCCTGACAGCGAATCGAGCTGGCTTTGCTTGCAGGCTTGGCCACGGCCAGGGCACCGCATGCTGAGAAAATGTAAGGAGGGTGCTGGGACACATGCTGACAGAGCACAGGGCACCTGGAGGGGGGGGCCATAGATATGGTGGAAGTAACTGGTGCAGGCCAGGGCTGATCAGAGAGACTAGTAGGAGCTGGGGCACCATACAGACACGATGTGCCCTCTCATCCCCACGGCACAGCTGATACCTGGGCTCTTCCCCAGCTACACCTTCCAGCAGGTCCAGGCACACACGGACCAGATCTGGAAGTTCCAGCGGCACGACCTGATCGAGGAGTACCACGGCCGCCCGCCTGCGCCTCCACCCTTCATCCTCCTCAACCACCTGCAGATCCTGGTCCGACGAGGCTTGCTCCGCAGGCCGGCCACGCGCCACAAACAGCTCAGTGAGGACCAGCATCTCCCTTCCTGCCCTTTGCCCCCTTCCTGGGGCATGGCACTGTGCACCAAAGCACGAAGCTTGGCGTCTGGGCTGTGGTACTGCGGTTGGGGACGCCCGGGGATCTGACAGCACTGCCGTCCCCTTCCTCTGGCAGAAGAGAAGCTGGAGAAGAATGAGGAAGCTGCCCTCCTCTCCTGGGAGATGTACCTGAAGGAGAACTACCTGCAGCACCAGCAGTGCCAGGAGAAGCAGAACACGGAGCAGAAGATCCGAGACATTGCACAGAGGTATCAACACTCCTGAGACAGAGGCATCCTTCTGTCCTCCAGTGTCCTGGGCAGGGAAGAGTTGGGATCAGCGCAGGGGTGGTTGCTGAGGGGGCTTCTCTCCACACTGTCCCTCCAGGGTTGATGTCCTCGCAGAGCTGCTGGACTTGGACCGGGTGAAGAGGACAGGGCTGGTGGAGCAGAGGCTGGTCTCTCTGGAAGACCAGGTGAGGCAGAAGCTGAGCAACTACCTAAGAAAAATGGGGTTTTCCAGGGACTGAGTCAACAGAAGCACAAGAGAAAGCCCCTTTGAATCACTCCCCCCTGCAAACAGTTTGAGTTTCCTTGCCAAACAGTAGCATCCAAGAGGAAAAGGTCTATGGGAAATGTTCTGTTTGATTTGACTCCAAAGTGAGCAGGATGAAGGTGGGACGTGGGGATGCGCCCCTGCCTCCACTGGTCACCCAAGCAGTTAGACCTGACCCAGCTCTTCTCCTTGGTCTCAGAGGACCCTCCAGACCTCCTGGAGACGGGGGACTCCCTGCTCCTTCCCCACAAAGCTGTTCCACACCCCGCACAAGCAGTGGGGTGCCCGGGGAGCCAGACCAGGCCCTGGCATCTCCTCTCTGAGGCAGCCGCAGCACGGCTGCTCTTTCCACTTCCGTTTCCATGTGCTGTGAAAAAAATATTTCCCTGGAGGCGGTTTTCCAAGCCCAGCCTTGGGCCATAGCAAGGACTGCTGCCGCCCTGGGGGACGAGCAGCCAGGAGCCAAGGGCAGCAGTGCCTCCTTCCAGGGCCGTATCCTGCAGTACTCAAGCAAGGGAGCCTGGGGGGCAGCTGGGGTCCGGGAGGGCTGACCCCCCCATGTCCCACACAGGTGCATCAGAGCGCCCAGGCCCTGAGGTGGATAATGCAGGCGCTGCAGGGCAATGGCTTCGGCTCAGGCGAGGACATGCCGCTCGTGGGTAAGCAGAGCCTGTCTCCACCTCAGCAGCACCAGGGAACCCCAGGGCACCACCCGTGGGCTACGGGCCAGGGCTAAGCAGCCCCTCGCACCCCTCTGTTAGGCAGCAAGGCAGAGGCAGAGGTTCCTTTGGCCCAGGGAGGTCTGAGGGCTCTGTGAGGCCATCCAGCCCCTCCTGCGGCCATTCCCACCCTCCACTCCAGAGCCCTCCCTGCAGCCCATGGCTGAGGCTCTCCACTGCAGCATCCCTGGGGGAGTTCCTCCAGGGCCTGCCAGAAGGGATTTTGGGGGCCAGGTCACCCAGGGACATTGGCATTCCCATGGAGAGACCCAGCTGCTCCCCTCAGCAGAGCCACAGTCCGCGGCACCGGACTCAGCACACTGCTTTGCGGGGCCTTGCTGTCTGTGTCTGCCTCGCAGGCTCCAGCAAAACCTCGGAGACTAAAGCGTTTGACCTGGAGAGGAAACCCGAGGAGACCCAGCCCCTGCACCACGTGCTTGCCCGAAACCTCCTGTACCCAGGGTCTCACACACACCGCTTCCCTGTGCCGGATGAGAAGGTGCCCTGGGAGGTAGGAGCTGTGACCCTGGGCAGCGGGGCTGGGAAGAGGGTGGTGGGGCAGATCCCAATGGTGATGGGAAGAGGAACAGACCCATCGTTGCACCTGTGTCACACTTGGGAGCACCTGTTCTTCCCAGCCCTGGAAGAAGTGGCTTCCTGGAGCAGCTGCTCTGAGGACCTCCCAAGGACAAGGAGAAGTGAATGGGCATTGTTCCTGCTGGGATCTGCAGTGCTAAGGGTGCCTGAGGATGCTCGGTTGGGAGACAGAGGTTACAGCCACCTGGGTCTGCACTTCCTGAAGCAGGGCTGGCTCAGGGTCAGGGACAGGATCTTGGCACTGGCTTCCACAGGGGCATGAGCGAGAGGCACCAACCCTCCAGTCAAAACCCTCATCTCAGCCCCTGAGCAGTGCCCGGAGCCCTGCGTGCCTTGGGGAGTGCTGCCACAAGCTGGGCAGAGGAAGGGACTGGGTCAGAAAGTGTCCCCAGGGGTCCATCTGCCAGAGCAGGGACCCAAGGAGGGACCTGACACAGCCACGTGCCCTGCAGGTGGACTTCCCACTCTACGACCCTCCTGCCTACTCGGCCGACCACAAGGACATGGCAGTGCAGGACCCGTTCAGCCTGTGAGTGTCCCCAGTGGCTCCCTGCTCCTCTGCCCCTTCCCCTGGGTGGCACAGCTAGCCCTCCCTACTGGGTTGCCTCTTGCCCCCCAGGTCCTTGGAGTCTCTCCTGAAGATCAACTACAACACCATGGACGGGCTGATTGACCGGCAGAGCTTCCACGGCCTCTACACCGTGCAGGATGGTCTGCCGCTGTGAGTGCGTCCGCCATGGGGGAGGCGGGCTCGGTGGGAGCTGGGGTGCCCAGCCGGAGGCAAAGCAACGGGGAGACGGAGAATCCAGGGGGCCTGGCTGCATCCATCCCCTTTCCGCTTCCCTATGGCTAATGGTGGGGCAGGGATAATGGCATGCATTGTCCTCAGGGCTGCCCTCCTCCCCGCCCCCCCCCCCAAAAAAATACCCAGCACCCCAGAAGAGGTGCAGTGCAGTGGTGGGAAATTTGGGGAAGTGGTACAGGGCTTTGATCAGTGTGATGGGGTGCGCAGAGGGGCCCTGGCTTTGTCCCAGCCTGCTCGCTTTCGCCCTGCCAGGAACCCCATGGGCAGGACGGGACTGCGAGGCCGGGGGAGGCTGCACTGCTTTGGGCCCAACCATGCCCTGCACCCTGTTGTGACCCGGTGAGTGCACGGGGACGGAGGTGTCCTGCTCCAGGATGGAGCCGCGGAGGTGGAATGGGAAAGGCAGCACAAAGCCATCTCAGAGAGACTGGCAAGTGGCAAAACCCACCGCTGCCCATTCAACCACTGCTGGGCAGGGGGAGACTGCATCCAGCTGCAGTGTAACAGGGGCCTCTCCCACAGCTGGAGGAGGAATTTGGATGGGTCTATTATAAGGAAGAGCCTGAAGAAGATGTTGGAAGTCCTAGTAGCTCAGTACCCTCTGTCGGACGTCTGGGCTCTGCCTGGGGTAAGGGCTGGTGGAAACCTGGTGCAGAAGGGTCTGGGGAGGTGGGGACCAGCTGCCGGGTGGATGCCCTGCAGCAAAGGGAGAAACAGACACGTGTCACAGCCTCATCCGAGGAGGTACCTCTGTGCCTCCTGCAGAGCATCTGCATGCAGGACTGTGCTGCCAGGAGTGCTGGGCGAGCAGTGCTCCCATTGCATACCCCCACCCACCCTGACCCACTGTCTCCTGCTTCTCCCTTCTCTTCCTCATCCTCCATGGCTTCACTTCTCACATGTCCTTCATGTAGGTGTGTTAAGCCTTAAGGCATAGCATCCTTTGACAGAGAGGTCCAGAGAATGAATCAGGCAAACTCAGACATCTGCTTGGGCACAGCTGAGGACTTCTGGCAGGAGATGGGGGGAGGGAGGCACCACCACTGCTTGCTTCCCCCACCAGAGCTTGTGGCATCTTCCGCAGTGGTGGAAACTGCCCGATGGCCAAGCTGGTGGCAGTGAGGGAGGCTGGGCTGGCCTGGTGGCAGGCCTCCCCTGTTGACATCTGCTTTGGCGCAGGGGTCGCTGGAGCCAGGCGAGACACTCCCACTGAAGCTCAAGTGGATCCTGCGCCGTGAGTTCTGGCCCCAGTTCCAGAACTTGCTGAAACAAGGCACTGAGGTGGGGGACATGGGGGTGTCCCAGCGGTACAGGGGCATGCGAGTGTTGCAGCGGTATGGGGGCATGCAGGCATCACCCTGGCACAGGGGCACGCAGGCGTCACGGTGGTACAGGCACATGGGGTACACCACGGTACGGGACATATGGATATCGTGGTAGCACAGGGACATGTGGGTGTCCCCAGGGTACAGGGCCAGGGTGCACCATCCCTTGGCCACTGCTCCCATCGGGGAGGAATGGCTGGGGGAGGTGGAGACTCGCCACAACGGCCTCGCACCACGCAAAGGTCTGCGAGGCAGCCCAGGGACCCTGGGGATGGGGTGCGCATACCGGTTTCTGGGCCCGCTGCCATCGCTCTCTGTGGCTCCAGCTGCAGTGGGCACAGGGCACTGGTCTCCAGCAGGGCAGAGGAGCTGTGGGGAGATGCCCCACCACCCCCAGGGCCTCTTGGTGCCCTCAGAGAGGTGGTGAGGGCTCTGCTAATGTGTCATTTCTTCACCACACACAGATACACAAGGGGTACCTTGACGATCCCCGCAACACAGATAACGCCTGGGTCGAGACGGTTGCTGTCAGCGTGCACTTCGACAACCAGAATGATGTGGAGATGAAGCGGCTGAATTCGGTATGGTTGTCTCGCCTCTGTGGCTCCCTGTCCTGGCTCTCAGCGGGCATGGGGCAGGGGAGCCAGATCTCCAGACCCAGACCTCGCCCTCATCAAGAGTGGGCTTCTCCAGCTGCATGCAGTGGAGGAAGAACATGGGCTTGAACATGGGGTGGCAATGCGACAGGGACCCCAAAAAGAAAGGGTGGGATGATGGGGACTAGAGGTGCTGTTAAGCATGCCTGGCATGGCCCCTTGCCGGCAGCACGTACGTGATGTCTCTGGTCCCCTTCCAGTTCCTTCAGGGCTGCGACCCGGAGCTGTGCATCCGCTGGCAGGTGCTGGACAAGAGGATCCCCCTGCATGCCAACCACAAGATGCTCCTGCACAAGGTCTCAACCCTCCTTGGCGCCTACTACTGAGTCCTCAAGCACAGGCCAGGGCTCCTGCTACCCCAGACCAGGTTCTGGTTGGGACCTGCAGCTATTCCCCAGTTCACCTGTGAGACCACGGGCAGCTACTGGAGACTAGGTACTTTGGTTGCCTCCATGAATGTACGTTGCAGGTCTCTGGGAGGAAAACCATCTCCTCCCCAGCAGCCAGGAGCAGGGGCTGCGTGGACAGAGCCTACACAGCATCCCGGTCACCTGAGCCACCAAGCTCAGCCCCAGCTTGTGTCTTGGTGCGTCCACATCAGCCACAGCACTAGCCCAGGGCTGGGGCCACAAAGAGCCACAGGGCTGTTTCTGCAAGGTGTTCCTTCTCTCAGCTCCGCCCTGCTCTTTGCTTTGGTGTGGGCACTGAGGACTTGCCAGCCACAGCTCCCCCTCCACCTGGGATATCCGTCAGGCAGCTCTGCTCCCCTGCTCCTGCTCTGAGCCCTGGCAGCCCCACTGCCACAGCTCCTGGAGGACTGCTCTGGAGAAGGCTTGGGGTCTTTTGCACCTAGAGGCCCTGACTGCCCTGCAAGTCGCTCCCGTGGCAGCTGTCCCCATATCTCTGGTTGCCTCAGACCCAACAACATGGTCCTGAGCTGTGACCCAGCACTTCTGAAGGTGTGAGCAGCTCTTGGCTTATATACCTATGGTTTCATAGCTCTGCACAGGTCCACTTGCCGTGTCCCATACTGTTACGTGATCCTGCGTGTGTATGCTGAGCACCACCTTGTAGCTGAACTCCTTCCCGCTGTCTGAGCCAAGGCAACAGCTAAATGTCACCCGCCTGCCCCCATCCCCTTGTGGACGTGGATGGAAAGGGGCAGCTTGCTGGGACCCAGGCGGTCCCTGCGCTGCGGTCCCTTGGGCAGGTAGGGACAGGAGAGGCGACATCGGTGTGTCCATCCCAGCCATCTCTGCTCTTACGCGGTCCTTTGCTCACCTTGTCTGTTGCCTGCTGCAGGGAGGACAAGGCACAGTGGAGACATGTCTTGATAGCCCAGAACAGCCCCACAGTGGCATGTCATGCCCGGGACTGCTCAGGGAGGATTTCAGTGCCCTCCACCTCTCCTGATGGATCAGGCACAGGCCAGCCGGGGCTGTTCTTCCCACACTGGTGGCCACCACAGCGCAACTGCAGTTTCACCAGTGATGCACTGGGGCTTGGCGTGGGGGTGGGATGCCAGATTGGAAATTTAGTCAACCCAACTCAATAAACCATGTATTAAATAACTAAAGGCGGGTGGTCTGTTGCGGCTGATAAAGCAGAGGCCACTCCTGGAGGCCGTGCTGGGAGTGCAAGTCCATGATGGGCCCAGTTTGAGCGTTCCCATCCCCAGTCTTGTTGCACAAACTCCCTTTGCTTGCACAACCCCCCCCGCCCCCCCCACCCCCCCCCATGCTGGCTGCAGAGACAACGTGGCGTGGCTGGAGTCAATGCGAGGAGCTGCTGGGGAGCAAGCTGCATGCCACGGCGGTGGCACCTCCTGCCATTGCCCTCGGCGGTGGCACGGCACCTCCTGCCATTGCCCTTGGTGGTGGCACAGCAACTTCTGCCACTGCCCTCAGCGGTGGCACGGCAGGCACCTCCTGCCATTGCCCTTGGCTGTGGCACGGCACCTTCTGCCATCGCCCTCGACGGTGGCACAGCACCTCCTGCCATCGCCCTCGGCTGTGGCACAGCACCTTCTGCCATCACTCTCGGCTGTGGCACGGCACCTCCTGCCATGACTCTCGGTGGTGGCACGGCACCTCCTGCCATCGCCCTCGGCTGTGGCTCGACGGCCGCTCGCGGTGTCCCAGCGCCGTGCCCGACGCGGGGGGGG
>JAVJGI010000003.1:531222-578733 GCA_035590275.1 Ibycter americanus | reverse complement strand
GGGCTGGGCCAGACCCCGGGAGCGTTTGCAGGGCCAGAAGGATTCCCAGGCAGCGCAACTTCATCTCCCCTGGAAGAGCGCGCTGCGCAGTCCCACAGCCCTGGGCAGGGCCACCGGCAGGTCTGCCGGCAGCATCCCTCAGGTATGAGCATCCCCCGAGTGGTACCCTGGGGATGCCCGTACCTGAGGGATGCCGGTGCTTAAAGGATGCTGTTACCAGGAGGATGCCATTATCAGAAAGATGCTGGTACCAGGGGGATAACGACTTGGGGCCCAGCTGGTCTCCTAATGAGATCACTGTGGGCAATTTCATTCCTAGGTGAAAGGCTCCCTGGGTCTGCCAGGGTGTGCCCCATACCCCCACCCCCCCCACCCACCCCCACCTCCACGGTATCTCTTCCCCCTACCCTGACCAAGGCAGCAGGAGAGGTGTGTGAGTAGCACGGAAGGGCGGAGGGAAGAAGGCCTGCCTGCTTTACCTCCTGCCTCCTCCCCAGCCGGGCTGGGGTGGCCTTTGAGGTTCCCAGATCGTCCCCTTTACTCGGATAGTCAGTGGCTCCTCTCTTAAGCTCCAGCTCCGGGAGTCGGGCTGTTAAACCGTACTCTTTTTTTACTTTAAAAAACGAAGTCACTTCCAAACCTCTGCTTTGGCCAAACCTTTGGAAACGTGACTTGTACCAGGTCATGGACCAGATGAAGAAAGCAAAAGAACTCCACATCTTGTTATTTAAAAACAGAGTGGTGATTAAGCCAGTCTGATGATCCGGGGAGTCTGACTCATCATTTTTTTTTAACACTCGGGGCTGGTGAGATAGGAATTTACTGTTGCTGTTCTCCAGAAGCAAATCACCGCATCCCACGTGGGAACTGGCAGCAGGCAGGGGCAGAGGCAGCACCGGGTCTGGACACCCCCCAGTCCTGCAGCACCCTTTGCCTGCTGGGGTGGTCTCTGCTGAGATGGGGGCGGGGTGGGGTGGGGGGAGAGTTTTTAATCTCTGCAGCTCTATGTCCAGATATAATTAAACTTAAGCCAAATTAAGCGGTCCTGGAAAAGACAGTGGCCAGTATCATTCTGCCCTTGTTTTCTGGGCTCCTGAGCCCAGCCTGTCACCGCTTTGCCTGGGCACATTACACATGAGACATAAGTGGTGTTCCAGGAAATAATGCCGTGTCATATCCCCTCCACCCACCGCTTTCCTCCAGCAATGGGAGAGGCTTTGCAGGAGCGCAGAGGAGCCGCCCTGCTGCCCAGGAGCTGCTGCAGCCACCAGGGAATCGCCAGCAGCCATGCTGAGCTGGCCGGGTGCAAGATGACCCTCACGACCACACCGGCAGCCAGCATCGCCCAGGCTTTCTTTTGCCTCCTGCTCTGTGTCCCCTGGGGCAGCTCCTGCCCTCCGAGCTGCCAGTGCACGGAGCGGGCAGGGGCAAAGGCCGTCCTCTGCAGCTCCCGGCACTTGGAGGAGATCCCCAAGGACATCCCCAAAGACGCGGTGTTCCTCAAGCTGGATGCCAACAGCATCACCAGGATCCCCAGCAATGCCTTCAGGCACCTCTCCCACCTGGAGGAACTCGATCTCTCCAGGAATGCCATTGAGAAGATCGACAGGGCAGCTTTCAAAGGGGTGGCTGCCGGCCTGCGTACCCTCGACCTCTCCAGCAACCGCATCCGCAGCATCCCCAAGGAGGCCTTGCTGGCACTCAATGCCAAGCTCCGGCTGGCCAACAACCCCTGGCACTGCGAGTGTGCCTTGCAGGAGGTGTTGTGGGAGGCACGGCTGGACCCTGACTCCGTCCAGGACATCACCTGCCACACGGCCCCACGGGAGGAGTACGTGGGCAAGCCGCTGCTCCAGGTCCTGGATGCCGGTGTCAACTTCTGCAGTGTGCGTCAGAGGACCACGGATGTGGCCATGTTCATCACCATGTTTGGCTGGTTCGCCATGGTCATTGTCTATGTGATCTGCTATGTCCGGCACAATCGAGAGGACACCTGCAAGCATGTGGATTACCTGAAGTCACTGCCGAGTGCCCCGAGCCATGCAGAGACCACCAGCACTGCCCTGTAGTGCAGGATTGGGGCACCTTGTTTCCAGCTTCTTTGCAGGGAGCCAGTGGCAACCTGGTGGCTTTCAGAGCTGCTCTATGGGATTTTCCAGTGCTTGCTCCAGTCCTGCAGACGAGTGCCACTGACTTTGCCCCTCCCCAGTGATGCTGGACTGAGTGTGAGCAAACCACATGGGGGAGGGATGCCGGGGACACCCCACGCAGACCTGTTGATGGAGCCCAGGTTCCTGCGGAGGAACCCCCTGCTGAGACCCCTTCTCCCCTTCTAGAGCTGGGCTTGCAGGGGAAGCAGCCCCAGCCACGTGCTCGTGGTCCATGTGGTTTGGAAAGAGCAAGCTCCTGGGGGGAGACAGATGAGGGTGGAGGCTTTTGTGGGGCCAGGAGGTCCCTGAACCCTGGGGTGCAGAAGGGTGGGTCTCTCTGTGCAGCAGGGTCACCCTGTCCTGGCTCCAGTGAAGGACCAGCCTTGCAGGGAGCAGGACATCAGCCCCAGCCCCCGCGCAGCATCTCGGCAGCCTCTGCTTGCAGCCAGCAACCCGGGGCTGATCTCCCAAACCTTTGATTCCTCAATAAAGCCCCGCACATAGGAAAAGCCCTCAGGGTTTGCGCTGCACTGGGAGCCGGGCTTCTGGGGAGGGCAGTGGTGCTCGAGGGGTTCGCGCTTGTCCTAATTCAAACTCTCCCAAAGCAGACAAGCCTAAATTTAGTGTACCAGTGTGACTCCTATTAGGTTACATTTCCTCTACCCTCGCCCCAGCCTGCTCGAGCAGGGGCCAGCTGGTCAAATGGTGCCTCTGCATCCCATCTGGTATGTCTCACCTTATCTTGCCCTTCCTCCAGGCCAAATTAGAGATGTTGCTCGTGGCTGAGCGCAATGGAAGCAAATCAAGTTCTGCCTTGTTTCATGAGCAAGAAATGGTCCTTCCCAGCAGAGCCAGCTGTGGCTGTGGCTGGGCTGGAGGAGGAGGGAGGTCTGCAGGGGCTGCCTGCAGCAGCTCTCCTGGGTCTGGACCCCCGGGCAGCTCAGGCCGTGACCCCCCCAGCCCCTTCTTTGGGGGCTGGCACCTCCTTTGGGCTCCCCAGCGCCAGGGTGGGTGGCCCAGCCCCAGCAGGAAACCTGGGACCGGGGAAGGCTGAGCGATGTTCTGGGCTGGTCGGGAGAGGCAGAGGGTACCAGGCAGGGGGAGGCAGAGGGGCACCTCACCCCAGCATGGTGCTGTGCTAAGGGCCACCTTATCCTCACGGGCCACCTGCGACCATGGACATGGCCCCGTCTCACGTGGGAGTGGCTTGTTGAGTGGAGGGAAACCTCTGCCACAGGCAGAGCAGCTCAGGTACCTGCAGCTTGCGCGTGGGACAAAGGCTGGGTACACACAGTTTATTAGAGCTCTGGTTAAGCAAAAGAGTCCCCCAGCAAAGGCAAGGAAAAGAAGAGGCCACAGTTTCACCTGGAGCAGTTTTGGGTCTTTCCCATGCCCATGGTAGCTGGATTGGTCCCAATGCAGGTTTGCTCAGGAGTCGCTAACCTCATGCAAAGGGGTGCAAGGACCAGCATTGCTCCTTGTACACATCTGTTGATTTGTACAATACATACATACACGTCACTCAGTGAGGACAACCAAAACTGGCCACGGCAGAGTGGGAGTGTGGGCAGGCACCTGCGGCAAGGGGATGGAGTGGCAAGGCCACTGGAGAGGGACGCAAGGCGTGGTGTGCAATGTTGAACCAGACAGGTCCTCAGCAGCATTGCAGCCCCAGGCACTGGGCAGCCAGAGCCAAGCCCAAAGCCACCTTTTTCCCCAATATCTTACATGCCATTTCCTTCCCCCTGCCACACACACACCCCAGCAGCACACACTCTGCTCAGTCTTTCTTCCCCGGCTTTGTGCAGGCTCTGGCCACAACCAACGGCAGCTCTGGGTCCCTCCTGGCTGGAGACCACCAAGCGCTGGGGTCCCAGTGAGCCTGGGGAAGCGCCTGGGCACCAGGCACCCTTGGTAGAATGTGGCTCTGGAGTGTGGTAGGACAGCTCTCCCAGGAGAAACAGCACCAAAGCAGGGTCACAGCCTCCTTGCCAGCCCCTGGGACGAGGCTGCAGGAAGCCTGGGGCTCCCCTCCTCCTCCTGCCCCTCCGGCGGAGCGCACAACCAGCCAGCTGCAGGGCTGATGCTGCAGCCGTTCCTGGGCTCTGTGTTCCATCTTCACCTCGATGCCCCAATCCTGGCGATGAGCTGAGCGTGTCTCAGCCACCTCAGGTGGTTTTCAGCTTGAGCACCTTGGAAAGCGGCTCCTTGGCACTGGAGTAGAGGAGGTAGGAGCCCTCGGCGGTGTGAAATGCCTCCCAGTCTCTACAGCCAACAGTGGGGAGGTGGTGAGCTGCTACGAAGCCTTCATAGCCTTGCCACCTGCACATGAAGGGCAGTTAGCTCCTGGGGCACAAGCCAGGCACCTGGAACGGGGCAGAAATGCCGAGCCATGGGGCTGTCATCTCCCACCTCCCCGCTGTGGTTCAGGGTGGGATGACCCTCACTGGGGCTTCTCACTCCTGCTCAGAAACCTCTCCAGAAACAGGGAGCAGTCCTATCTGTCCTCCCTGGGCAGATGTGCCAGCATCCACACAGGATGCCCCCATGCTGGGCTCCCGGCAGCGTCATTCCTGCTGGAAACAACCAGCCAACCCTGCCCTCCTCCCACAGCAGTACCTGTAGATAATACTGTTAACGGAGAAGGTGAAGCCATCGAAGGAGTTTGCTACCACCAGAAAAGAGTCGTCTCCCACCGAGAAGAACTCCCAGTCCAGGGCACTGGGGATGAAGCAAGCAGAGGGGCAGGTGAGGAGGCCCCAAGGGCTGCATGTCCATGCCCCACCCCAATCTCTGCCACCCTGACGGTACACAGAAAACCCTGCTCTTCCCAGGCTGTTCCTGAAAGGAAATCCACCCTTGTTCCCAAATCCAGGGCCTTTTCCTAGCTCCCACTGGGATTCGGTGCCACAGACCTGCCACCCATTGCCCTCCCCACCAGTCTCAGTCCCTAGCAGTGTGCAAGCCTGCATGAACCCTCCAGGAGACTTTCAGGTTGCTCAGGGGAAGGACGTGGACTGAGGAGCACCCTGACTCTTTGCACAGGTACCTGTAGGTGAGGAGGTCCTGGAATTTGACAAACATCTGGGCAGTGATGTTCAGCTCATAGATGGAAGAGTTGATGGCATAGAAGTTAGAGGGTGCTGGCATCTCGCTGTCATAGCTGTGGCTGTTTGCAACAGCCAGGAAGACTCTGTCCCCGATATGAAAGACCTCCCAGTCAGCAGCACCAAAAGTCTGTGGGGAAGGAAGGCACATGAGAAGGTGCATATGGACGAGCCTTTGCAAGCCAAGGATGCTGTGAGGTGTGGGGGGACCTGCCAGAGGTGCAGCAGGGAAGTTACCCACTCCTAAAATCCTCCAAGGAAAAAAATAAACCTCACTGCGTCAGTCCTTATGGGAGATACAGTGGGAAAATATCACTACCTTTCCAGAGGACTGAAGAACATCTCTAATTATTCCCTGGCTTGTCTAAACCCAGAGGGGAGACCGAGGTGTAGTGTTTGATCAGTGGCCAAGCCTTACCAGGATAGACTGGAAGAGCTGGAAAGAGCCACTGAGCCAGATGTAGATGTTCGAGTAGATCTTAGTGGATGTGCCATTGAACGTGTTAGCCACAGCCAGGAAGGAATACGGCCCAATGGTGAAAAATTCCCAGTCATAGGCTCCAGAGGTAGGGATGGTCTGGTTGGTTTCAAACAACCCTGTCCTAGGGTTCCACCTGTATATCACACTGTCTATGTTGTGGTTATTCCCTGGGGGAGACAGACAGACAGACGGATGTGCACCGTGAGGAAAAGGAATACCTGGCTCATGTTAGAAACAAGACCCAGAAACCGGTTCAGCCATGCAAATATTTACCAGCAGGTTGCAAGGCTGTTTGCTAGTGACCGATTGCTCCCCAACAAGTAGTCAAAGAGACTCCAGAGCCTCCATCCCTATCAAACACGCTGGCAGCTTGTTCCCGAATGTGCGGTGGCAGCTTCCCGACAGCCCCTGGAAGCGGAGGGACGGGAGGGTGCTGTCCCCCCCACCCCAGCAGCACACCAGAGGCACCGTGCCAGCGTCCTGGGGTGGCCAAGCTCTGCCAGCTGTCCCACGGGGCAGCCACGTAGAGCGGGGCCAGTCCCAGCTGAGTCCCTGAGCTACCAACACCATGGGCTGCCATCGTCCTTCGCACACAGGCTCGCATATCTGGAAGGGGGCCACAGCTGGAACGGCACCATGCTGATGTGTTTCAGCCAAGTCCCTGTGCTCAGCTCCTGAGTGCTGGAGCTGGCCCAGGACTGCCTTGTGCTGATCCTGGCTGATGGGTTGAACTCCAGAAAGAGGGAGGGGATGCCACAGCCCATGGCCTGCCCCGTGCTGAGCACTTGGGCTGAGCCCACCAGTACCCAAACACATGCTCCGTCCAGTTCCTGGGCTCTGTTCAAGCATCTTGACCTCATGTCTGTGTAGGACCCAGCTGGCTTTAAAGCTAAAAAACTTTCTGCACTTTCACCCTGGCATGACCCCTCCAGCCAGACATTCTTCTAGTTAAGAGCTGGCTTCATCGGGACAGGAGGGGGGCACCCCCAGCCCATTTCCACCCCACAGTCACTGAGCACTGCTGTACTCATCTTGGTCCCGCTGGTGTTTCTGGTGGCTGAGCAGCAGCAGGACCATGTGTTAATGGGTTTATGGCCAATCCTTATTGCAATGGAAGAGACTGGCAAGAAGGGCTGCAGGCAGAAGAAGGTGTGTGGGAAATGGCCATATGGATAAGTGGCAGCTCCTCAGGGACTGACCCTCCCCCACCTCTAAGGGGAACACCTCCAGTTTGGCTTGGCCATGATGGTCTTAACCCCTGCATGATGTACATGGCCACCGAAGGGACCTTTTTGCTGCTGCTGCCATGGGAGTAGGTCTTGTCAAAACTGGCCATGGTGGGGTCTGACAGGTGACACGGGGAGTTTCTAGCCCAGCTCACAGGCAGCTGGTGCCCAAGCAACCTGCCACCAGCTTTGAGCCTGGTGCCAGAGGAGCTGATGCCCCAGGAGCCAGCCCTGATGGCAGGGAAGGAGCTCACCGGCCCAGTGTCTGAACCCGACTGGGAGCATCCTGGGGAGCCAGGGCTGTGGTATTGATCCATTCATACCCTGTGCTGAGAGGTGCGTGCCCCAACCCAGAACAACTCATAGCCTGGGAGGGGAAGGAGGCTGGATCACATCTGGATGGTGCCCAGGGAGGGAGGGACATCAGCAGGCTCTCACTTGGCTTCCCTCACTTTCCTGTGTGCTCACAAGCCCAAGGCTTTGGCTTCTCAAAAGGCTCAGCCACTGCAAACCCGTGCAGCTGCCCTCACCACCCCACCGTGTTACGTAGCATTGGGGGAAACAAATTAAAAGAAGCAGAGACATTCAGCAAAGACACCATCCCTACTCCTGGCCTTGTCCCCCGCTGTCAGAAACCCAGAGGGGGACCGCGTCAGCCACTTCCCCAAGTGCTTTTCTCCCCTAAAATGAGACGGACTGCCAGGGTTCAGGCTTCCCGAGGGACACCGCGCTTCCAGCTTCGTGCCCTGACTCCCCGGCTTTGCCCTGCACTCCGGCAGAGGATGCGCAGGGAGCTGCAGTGTTTCCACGGCAACGGGAGGATGCTCTCGAGCAGGGTGCCTGCTGCAGGGCACTGTGGTCCCTGGTGTGACCCCAGGGCCACCTGCCCCATCTGAGCCAGGCCAGCAGGGAATATAAGGGCTGGGTACCTTCTCTGTGGTTGACCACTGCGAGGAAAGCCTCTCCCTCAATGACAAATGCCTCCCAGTCCCTAGCGCTGTGCGTGGTGATCCTCTGGTACGTGATGAATTTCTCTTTCCTGTGGCTCCACTTGTATATTACAGAGAACTCCTGACCCCTGTCATTCTGCTCAAAATTAGCCACTGCTAGGAAGATCTGAAAAATAACAAGCCAGGACATCTTGGTTTTCTCCTCTCAAAGCAGCATGGACAAGCACAGGCAGAATGACCCATGGGATCCGAGGTGGCTGGTGTGGGACAAGGCAGCCCTGGCTGGCAGGGGTCCCCGAGCAGCCCCCAAGCAGCACAGTGCACCCAACGCGGGGACCCAGACCTGCTGGCCTGCGGGGGCCTTTGTGCACGGCAGCAGCAGTGCGTGCTGCCTGCAGAGTCCGGGCAGGGACAAAACTCACGGCCACAGCCTCGGAGCCAAGTGGAGGGAGAGCCGTGGCGCAGCCGCTCGCGCCCCGCCGGCCCCGGGGACAGGGAGCATGGCCGTGCGGGCGAAACAGGCTGGGGAGGGAAGGGGGGCCCAAGCTACCACACCTTCCACGTAAGGAAAGGTTGTTCAGAAGACAAAATCACAGATATGATAACGATAATAACTATGATAATGATTCCGAGACAAAACATTTTCCAGACCATGAAAACCCCGCTGTGAGTGCCGGGGATAAGTGTGCATTAGCAGAGATGGCCTGTGCAAGGCAGGGAGCGCATCCCAGCTCGTGGGAGCATGCGGGGTGGCACGCCGGCTGTTTCCTATGGAGTGGCAGAGGTTATGCCCCTGTTTGGACCACAAAGAAGCACAAGGCCACAGCCCACAAGCAGAAACCAGTCAGTGGGGGTGGTCTCCTGCCTCCTGCCCAGCTCAGGACCCTGCCAGCACCAGCCTGGGGCTTTGTCCAGCCAAGGCTCAGCCATCCCCAAGGATGAAGACCTTCCACCCTCAGTGGAGGCCTGTGCTGGGTGCACACATCACTTCAAGGAAGGTGCATCCCCAGCGCTGGGCAGCTCTCCCTGCCAGTCCCGGTCTAGGGAGTCCCTTCAGGGCGTCTCTAGAAGCACAGCTTCAGAGGGAAGAGAAAGGCCTGCATCCAGCCCTGCAACTCAGGAGCCTGTGGTCCCTTGCTCTCCATTGGCAGGAGCCACCAGGAGACCCTGATGCTGCCCTCTGGGGCTCTTCACCCCATCCCGGCAGAGCATCAGTGGGTCCTGGTGCAGTAACGAGGTGCTGACACCTACAGAGATGTCCCCACACTACAGAGCATCCACCTGCAACGTGTGCAAGGAACCTGGGCTAACTGGAGAGATCTGCACCACTGCTGGTGCAACACCTATCTGGGCATCTTCTCCATGCTGAGCATGGGCAGCTGCACCCAGAGCACCTGTCTCTGTCCCCAGCCACTCTGGAGCACCAAGGCTAGCCCCAAATGGAAAACCTGCCCCAAGCTGTGCAGGAGAGAGGCCATCCTGCCTAGTAAGTCTGAGTAAGTTTTTCTCAGTGAAGACCTGAAGGCAAACCCAGAGCACGTGAGCCTTGGTAAGCACCAACAATGGTGTGGGACATCATGGAGATTTGGGACCCCCCAGCCTGGTGGTCTTCCCTGCCCCTCCAGCCATCGCTGCAAGGGGGTTTTGTGGCTCCAGACTAACACTGGGGAGTCTCAAGGTGGTTCCCATCAGCAGATAAAAACCCAGCTGAGGATGTTGCCATCTCCTGCCCATGAGAGTGCAGCCGGAGCTCTGCAGAGTCAGCGCAGTGCTGGGGATGGCAGGCATGTTCCCAGCCCAAAGCCAGCTTTGCAACACAGCTGCATTTTCAGGGCTTGACCAGGTTTTCTGCAGGACCGCACCGTCAGGCAGGTAATGAGGGATGTGGCCCATGTGTATCCAAACAGCAGGGCCGTGGGTACCACCAAGCCTGGAGGTGGGACTTCTGCCCATCCCTCTGTACCCTGGAGCACGTGGCTCTGCACAGGGGAGCCCTGTGTGCCGGAGGGGGAGCAGTCTCAACTCCCCTGGGAGCTCCGCACAGAGCTGGCTCTCAGCAGATGTTTGGCTTGCCCAGGGCTCCTTGCAAAGTGGTAAATAGCTGCCCAGGGAGAGGAACCAGGCAGATACTCTGCAGAAGTCTCATGGCAGAATGCCTGGGGAGCAGACATGGCTCCAAAGTTCTGGACTGATTCAAAAGCAAGAGGGCTTAAAAATGCAGAAGGTTGGGCTCAGTGGGTCTCGGGAGGGAGCTACAGGCTCCGATGGTTCTCTAAGACCACAGGCAGATCTCTGAGACCAGAGCAGACCTTACGTGTGGCCGGACACCCGCCACAGTCAGAGGTCAGGGAGGGCTTTGCTCTCTGTGCTCCCACGTCAGGAGCAATGCCACAGCCACTGCCTGGGGCAACCCCTGTCTCGCTTCACCATGCCCGATGGGAACTGCAGCAAAACCTGCTCCACAGGGGGGTCAGCCTTCGTGCCAGGGCAGAGCTGCACTGTGAGCACACCCAGACCAGGCTGGATTGCGGCTCTGCCTGAAGGACATTTTGACACTGGCACTTGCTACATCTGAGGCAGGCACAGGCAGAGCCTGCTAGAACCCCAGCCCATGGCGGGATCCAGCTCCAACAGCTGGCTTTGGAGGCTGACCTCGCAGACATCCCCGAAATCCCCAGGGAAGAGATCTGAGCACCCTGGACACGCAGTTACCTATGGTGCCAGCATCAATTGCTGAAAATGACCTGTGTGGGTGTAGCTGTGTCTCGGCAACATTAGCAAAACAGAGGGCAGCCCACCAAGCAGCCGGCGGTCCCTAGGACAGACCCTTACCAGACGAATATGTGTATCAGCGTGACCCCATCAAAGACAGAAGAGAGAAAGATTCGCCCCCTAAACCATGCTGGAGACTCAGGGCTTCAGAGGAGAAGCCAGTGCAGGGCAATTGCAGTTTAATATACTGAAATGTGAAGGCACTGAAATAACCTCCCAGGCAGACTGACCTTCTTTCCTATGGTGAAATACTTCCAAGACTGAGCCTGGTAGGTGGGGATGTTCTGGTAGGGCACAAACTTCCCGTCAGTCCACTTGTAGATGGCTGATCCTGGAGGGCTGTACCGGTTGGCAGTGGCTGCAAACAGTCCCACCTTTGGGATGGTGAAGACCTCAACTCCCATTGTCTCAGAGTTGGTCACGAGGTTCTGGTACTCCTCCACATAGTCCAGCCGTTGTTTGACTAGGAGGCCACAAAAAAAGAGGGGTGAGGTTAAAACTAGATGACCTGACCCGGAGAGGTGCCCCGCGTGGCAGAGCAGTACGGAGCTTTTTGGGGGGAAATGAAGGTCCTGGTGTCGCTGGTGGTGAGGGGCCAAAACCCCAGGGGGTGATAAAAGACCTGACTCCATGTTGCTGGGCAGCACATCCAGCCCCATCCACCCCTGCCTGTTCTCCAGTGGAGGGAAGGGCTGCAAAGAGCTCTGCTGAGCAGTCTCCTCTGGGAGGCGGGGGAAGAATGAGATGCCACACGTTTTGATCGCTTCTTATAAAGTGGGTTGATATATTTATCCTAAAGAGAATGAGGAGAGGAACAGACCTACAGTGAAAGGGCTTGGGCTGCTGAGACCAGCCGGGTTAACCCGTACCCACCTGCAGCAGCCCTGCACCAGATGTTTCTCTGGCTGGAGTCAGCATGAGCTCTGGAAGAAGTCAGAGAAGACTTAGACAGAATTAATGCCAGAAATTAGAACAGAAACCCTAAGTGTGGTCCCAATGGCAAATGGGTGGGCACTGGAAGGGACAAATGGCAGGAGAAGGGCTACAAGATGGGCCAGTGTTGGTGGCATCAAGGGCCGCAGGTCAGCAAGATGCCAGCATGAGGTCTCCTTGGGAAAACAAGGACACAGTGTCAGTTCTGATGACTTCCAGAAGTAGGGAAGGATGGGGAGTCCAGCCACTACCAGCACCTGCGGGGAGCAAGCAGCTCATCCAAACCCATCACGTGGGCACCAGCATAAGAAAAACCCCAGGAGAGGGGGGAAGGACGATTCTGTTGTGGGCATGCCCCATCCTCCACATCCTCACCAGAGATGCTGGGCAGACTGTCTACAGTGAGTGGGAGCACACCAGTAGGCAAAATCCATGTTGTTATCGAGTAACATCCATCCCTCCAGGCTCTGGTTGCTTTGCCACCTTGTTACTCCAATGTTGCCCCACTGTTTTCTGCACGAAGGCCACCAGAGCTGGGGTGACATGGAGGTGGAGGGACAATATGGGCACTCTGTGAGTGATCGGGGAGCTGGCTCACAGGGGCACCTGATTCCAGAGCTGCACTGGAAGTGTCGATGTGGGCACCAAGAGCAAAGCGAAGCCCGGCCAAGCAGCAGAGAGGCAGGGGGACACCCCAGACCCCTCGTTCTGCTGTTGCCTGACTTGGTTCCCACTCCAAAGTGCTGTCAAGGGCAAATCTCTGCTCCACCTCTGCTGCAAGAACCTCCCTCCACCCCCGAGAGCGCGTCGCACACCAGTACCTTCCAGCAAGGAAATCCAGGTGCTGCCATTGCAGAGGTACAGGCCTCGCCGGGAGGCGTTGAACCAGAACTGTGCCTTCTCCTGCCTGGTGCAGGGTGGACGGGACCCCAGGGTCACCTTTGTGTCGGTCTCTGGGCATGGAGAGGAGCAAGGCAGGTGCCTCTTAGCACACATGAGAGAGGAGCAGCGAGGCTCTTCCCTGTGGGCCTAGGGAAGGTTGGCTGTCCTGGTCCCATCCTGATGATGGGCACCAGGGAACGGGGGAAATGACATCCCACACTGAGCCAGAAAGCCACCGGCTGAGAAAACCCCGGGGGCTGACACCTGTGGGGTTACTGGCATGTGCCCAGCACTGCCAAGGAAGGGGAGCTTTGGACAGAGATCCCACCCCACATGCACTTTGAGAAAGAGAGTGTTGAGGACATGCTCTTCCCCTCCGCTCCTGCTCCGTGCCCCAGCCCCACGCAAGGAGCCTTCCTCAATGAACGCAGAAGGCAGCCAACCGAGCCCATGTCGCAGGGAGTTACTGACCGTAGGGGTATTTTAGCACCTCGTTGCTCGCTGGTTTTGCAGGGAGATCCTGGAGGACAGTGGGGACAGAGAGCGTTGCTACTTTGAAGTTCATGGCAGTGCATATCCGAGGGGTGGCATCAGCTCCTGGCAGCAGGACAAGCTGTCTCAGCAAGCCCTGGGAAAGCAGGAGCAGCAGGATGGAGAACAAGTCCAACAAGACCAAGAAATGGAAACTGCAGGTAATTCATGCCCTGGATTTCCCCCCTGACTCTTGCTCATTCCCCTCCCTCCTGGGCCATGGAAGCCTCCATGGGATTCACGCACATTTATCAGATCCTTGTTACATGCCCAGCCTGCCAAAATCTCCATCCTGGGCAATTTAACAGCTGGTGCAAGGGGAGCATTGGCAAGGGGCTCATTAGCTGCAGCAGCTTTCACTGCCTCCGCTTTTCACTACTGGTCAGGATCAGGTACTGCCCTCACTTTTATATCAACAAGACTGCCAACAACCGTCCTTCTGCCACTGCACCGCTGGCAATGTCCTCTTAAAAACACATTTGTTCCACAAAGCACCAGTGGCCAGCACTGCCCCTTGCACGCTCACAGCCAGACGGGGACCGAGGCTGACGGTGGGACCCACGGCCACCTACACTGCCTGTGCCACGGCCCAAGCCCTGCCAGCATAGGGGTCTGAGGCGGGGCTGCAGCTCACCCTGTGGCCAGCCACAAGCAGCCCTGTGCCGTGGGGCACCTACCGTGAACACGCCCTTCCTTCTCCTCCTGTTGCCCAGGTAGAAGGTGGCTCTCTTCACTGACAGAGAGGCTGGAAACGGCGTCTCCACCACCCTGTGGATGGGCAGAGAAGAGGCAGGGGACAATTTCATAGCGTCTGCTGGTGGCTGTAGGAGATGCTGGTGGAGGCACATCCCCCTACCAGCCCTCCTTGAGCCCCCTGCCACTGACCCCAACCTACACGTCCTTGGGGATGCTGCAGTCCACTGTCAGGGAGAAGGACTGGCCAGAGACGGCCAGGACGAGCGTGTGCCACTGGTTGTCGGAGAGGGAGACGTTGGGGAAGGTGACGCGGGTCTGCCAGCCACCAGCGCGCTCCTGGCTCCAGAAGAGGAAGTGGAGCTTGTCGGGGGCATAGCGCAGCCCCACCAGCACGCTGGGGCTCTCCTCCGCCATCAGCGTGAAGACATACTCATTTCTCTGTGGGAGGGCACGGACTCAGATCTGCGTGCCACAAGCTGCAGGGCTGGGCTGTGCCCGCTCTGTGCTCGGCTGCAGCCCTTACCTTGGCAGGGACGCTGAGGACCCTCAGTGTGACAATGATGGAGAACTCCTCCGGGAAGCGGTCGCAGTGGATGAAGAGCCGGGAGGCAGGGAAGCCCAGGGCGCGGGGTCGTGAGGCAGCGAGCTGGAAACCACGCACTCCCTGCACTTGAAACACCCTCATGCCATGGGCCAGCCCACCAGCGGGGACCATCTCTGACAGAATGTCCAGTGGGCGCAGGTCTGTGTCAAGAGACAGCGGAGCCTGTCATGACGATGGCAGCCAGACCACTTGGGAGCAATGCCAAGTTTGCAGGCTCACCTGCATGAACCATCCCAGTGATACAGCTCTGAACACTGACCCCAGGGCTGGGACCTGCTGGCCGGGCAGCCCCAGGCTGCCACCAGCTTCCTTGGGATCCACTGGCACCAGCAACCACAGCCAGAGCCAGAAGAGCAGGCAGGGATCCAGCACTCACAGGCTCGCTTGCGGGACAGCCACCCATCCCCATCCTCCCTGGGGCAGTGGGGCACGGTGCTCCTCACTCCATCCCGGTCCAGGCTCTCCCAACCCAGCCCTAATTGCACACATGCACATACTCCCTGGCAGGCACCAAAACTGCTCATTAAATAATTATCCTCTCCCCAGAGGAGAAAACAACATGCCCAGCCCCAGAGCATCACCCAGGTGAAGAACAGCACCGTGCACCAGTGCTGCAAAGCTGTCCCCACGTACCAGTGCCAGGGTTGCCATCGGTCCGATGTCTTGGCAAGCCCCGTGCCAGTACCCACAGTGGATGCTTCTCTGACCATCCTCACCTTGGCACCCTCGCAGCTTTTATTTTTGAATGTTTCTCTGGCAGGATTGCGGTGGCCATAGCAAAAGGCACCGGAGCTTGGTGATGATGCTTATAGGATGAAGCAGCACTTGGCTAGACTAAAAAAATCCCTGATTCTGTCCCATCTCCAGTGAGACCAGGCTTTTAGCTCCTATTTGTACTAATAAATCTTGGCTGCTGGGGCACAGCAGGAGAGCTGGGAGGGAGGGAGCTGTGAGCAAGGCTGGACCGGCGTCTGTCTGAATCCAAACCAGCTGGGGAGGAGAAGTGTTTCCGCCCGGGAACCCCCGGCCAGCCCAAACCCAGCTGGGCAGAGCAAGGAGGAATCTGCTTGTGTGACTCCATCCAGCCCAGAGCAGGGAGAATGGCAAGCTTCTTCCCACCCTGCCACCTCTGCGTTCCCCCTGTCCGCCCCTCTGCTGCTTAACGCTGCTCCTAAAGCAAAGCCTCAGTGGGGGAGGTTTAACAGAAACAACTTATTTCAGAAAGGCACGACTTGGGGAATGACCAGTTCCTCTTTTTCTCAGCAAAACGCACAAGCTGAATTCAGGCTTGGATTTGCAGGGGGGTTCAGGAGCCCCCGACTGCACCGGGGATAGTGGGGATGAGCCAGAGGACAGCTCAGCCAGAGCCGGCAGCGCTGCCTGATGCTGTTGGCCAGGAGGGGACCAAGTCCTAGAACCAAAACCAAATCCCGAAACCCAAAGATGTGTGCTCCAGCCTGCCTCCTGCATCAGTCACTGCTACCCATCAGCGTGAGGCCGGGACAGTGGCCGGGGTGTTTCAGCCCAGGCTGGGCAGCCCACGTGCCCGGCAGCTGCCTGCCCCACGGGGTGGCTGCCCGCGGCTGGGCAGCATCAGGGCTGCACTGGGAGCCAGGGCCAGGCACTGGCAGGAGGGACATAGGGATGCTTAAATGTGCTGATGCTGGGGCCTCACAACCCCGGGACCCTTCCAGCCGAGGCTGCCTGGGGACAGCAGGGATGCCCCCGGAGAGACCGGAGCACCTGGTGGGGGAGGTGGTGGGCAGAAACTCTCCGATCTCTCCCAGCTTTCCTTCTCACCGCCAGCTGGGCTGTAATAAAATGTAAATACAGGTGCTATCAAACTGAGACAAGCCCCAAGCACATGGAGCCTGGGCCTGAGCAGCCCTAAAAACTGGGCTGAAGCTTCGCTGTCTGCACCGGGACTGTGCGGCACCGGGATGGACAGGCAGAGCCAGGGGATGAGGACCCTCTTCGGCTCAGGCTGCTCTTGGTACTTCCCTGCGGGAAATGCCACGGGAGCTGCCAGCTCCTCGGATGGGGGCGGCAGGACAGAAACTTTCCGGGAGGTTTTGCTGCCAGGAGAGTGTAGGTTGTGCCTGGCAGAGCACAAGGGAGCTCCAGAGAGTCCGTGGCCTGAGGGAATTTCCAGGGGGGCTTCATGGCTCTCCTCTACTTCTCCTTCCAGCCCTTCCACCCCGACATGTTGGTCCCTGGGGCCAGCAGACCTTGGTACAATGCTTGTGCCATGGGGCCGGGCGCCTGGCTCTTCCCACGGCACTGAGAACAGCTGGTTGCTCCCTGGTTGCCACGTTGCGGGGCTGCAGGTGCAGGGATGACCCCAGTACCTGCTGCCCATGGGTGCAGGCAGGGTGCAGGCAGCTGCAGCACCTGAGGCATTGCACCATGCTGTCACCCTAAGGCTTAGTCCACTGGCACCCAGGCACTGAAACCCCGGGGATGGGCTGCCAGGGAGAGGCTGCGCCACGCAGGGCACCCTGCAGCAGCCACATGCCCCTCAAAACAGAGCACACTTTCCGGGGTCTTCCCTGGCAGCGCAGGGGACACCCCATCCGTGGGAGCACACGGGTCCCAGCATGTTTCCCAGCACAGCCTGTCTCGACGCCTCCCTCCCGGCGCTGCCCACCCTTCGCTCCTACCTGTGCAGTGCTGCCACGTCCTGCCTCCTCGGATGAAGCCCCCGCTGGTGGCCCAGTGGAGGAGGATGACCCAGAGCAGCAGCGGAGCCGACATCAGGGGGCTGGCCTCAGGGGGTCCATCCACAGGGACCCCACTGCCGTCCACTCCTCCGCGCCCAGGCAGGCGCCGCTCGGCTCAGCCCCCCCAGGAGCTCTCGCATAGTCTGCTGGCAGGACCACCCGAAGCACCCCGCCACTGGTCCATCCGCCTCGGGGACATGCCACGTCGAGCTGCTTCTGGGGTGCTAAGCCCCAGCTCTGCCGTCCCCTTGTGTGGGCATCGTCCCTGGGGGCACGGCAGGAGTGGGAGGCGGGGGGCTGGTGGGGGCTCCCCTGGGGTGGCCACGGAGGCAGTGCCGGCTGCAGCCTGCACGCAGACATTTAAATGAGAAGTCGGTGGTGGGAGAGGAGGAGTCCCAGCTCCTTGGAGAGCTTTTATCTTTTGCCCAACCCTCTGGAAGGCGGCTTTGGGGAGGGATATTTTAATATTTTTTTTTCTTTTTTTCTTTGCTTCCTTTAATTTTTGGTGATTCATTTTTCCAGGATCGCGTAGGAGTAGGTGGAAGATTCACCCCTGCCTGGAGAGACCAAGGTGGGAACCTTCTACCCCTAAAAGCCTTGAGCTTTCAGCAGCACAATCCCAGCCTGTACTGGGGGGCAATCCTCTGTCCCCTCCGGTTCACTCCACCCTGCCCAAAAAACAAGTCAGACCCCACAAGGTGCATATTTCTTCCCCAGAACGGCCTCGGGCAGGTAATACACAGCCAGTGCCCCCGGCAAGGCTCCAGCCCAAAGCCGGCCACCAGACCCGGCCCTGCCATGAGGATGGTGGCAACGTGCCGAGCGTCGGTTCGGAAACCCTCGAGGTTATGCTGTTCAAATGGGAGAGACAGCAGTGGAAAAACTTCCTGCACGCAGCAAGCTCCGCTGGGTTTCTCCAGCCTCAAAACAACTTACTTCCATTCCCCGAACAATTGAAATGTGCTCCCCCCCACCCCCGTCCCCAAATCCTTCCCGCAAGGCGAGCACTAGAATAGAAAGCGGATGGCCGGGATGAAACGCCAAAAAATTGTGTCGCAAACCGGGGGTTTCGTCAGCAAGGAACAGCCGGAGCTGGACCCACGGACGTGCCTCGCTGCCTGTCTGTTGCCACCCCTTGCTGGCCCGAAACCCTCTGCGCCGTGGCCAGGAGGGTGCAGCCCATGGGGTGCGGGCATGTGATGGAGCAGAGCACCCCACACCTCCGTCCCTAATCCTCAGAGCAGCTACTGGACCCTGGAGACACCCAAATGGGATCGGTACCTCTGTATCAGAGTCAAACAGCCCCTGGAACTCAGAAAGCAGTCGCATGCATGTCCGGGGATGCTCTGCACTGAGTAGGGCTGCACGGAGATCCCCCTCCCCACAAACCCTCTCCCTGGGCATCCTCCAAATTAGGGCTCCACTGGGATCACGCTTAAGTGGAACCTAAGCAGAGCTTAACCCCTCTCAAGAGCGAGCTGCAGAGGTGAGGCACCGCTGTCTCCCCATCCATCCTCACCCCTGAGCTGGGGACAGCACCCAGCGGCACAGCCACCACCCAAACCCAGGGGTCCTGAAAGGCAGCTGCTGGTGGCGACCGCAAGGGATGCGGGAGGTGCAAACCATCCCACCCCCCGAGAGGCTCAGCCACTGGTGCTGCTCCCTGTGGCCTTGGCGATGCCCATCAGCACTGGGGCTGGGACCAGCCATCTCACCAGGACCCCACGCCACGTCTGCTGGCAGGAGGAGTGGGGACCGGCATCCGGGGCCCATCCGGCAGAGAGGTCGGTGCGTTGGAAGGGCGGCTGGCACGGAGCGGAGTGGAGCTGCTGCCAGGGCCCTGCCTCCTGGCAGGTTGGCACTGAAGAAGGCAGCACAAATGAGAATCAGAACTGCTGCATTTCCCAGGGCTGCACACATGTGTCAAGTTAAGCGTGGCTTTGGGAGCTGGCAGCGCTGCCCTGAGTAGGGGACTCGCACAAGCGAATGGATTTTGGGAAGTCTCCCACCAAGGCCAGCCCCGGCTCTGCGAGGGTCTGGGCAGCCCATGCGACTCCTCCTGGGGAGGGAGGAAAAGTCCTGCTGGGGATACCGGGATGACTGGTTTTTCCCAAGGGGATGCAGCTGCCTTTGAGCACTTCCTCGGCCAAAAAGCCGGTTGGTGGGGACATCTCCAGACCTGAGGACACAGCTGCAGGTGTCCCCTCCAGAAGCAAGGGGATCCAGGGACTTCCTGGCAGGAGGCAGAGGACCCAAAGCCCCTGTCGATAAGCATGGAGGACATGCCAGGCAGTCCTCAGCCCAGCACTGTGGGCTCAGGCTGCCTTTCAGCCACGTGCCATTAATGAACGGTCTCCTGGTGAGAACAGGGATGTTGATGGTCCCCAAGGATTTTCCCCATCCCTGGGCTGGGGACTTTGGCATGGCAGAAGATGGTGGAGTAGCTTGGGCAGTGCCCGGCACTTTTCTCCTTCCCCAGCGAACCAAGCTGTGATGTGAAATAAGGACAGGGGCCCATCGCTGCCTGCTGTTGCGTTGGGTCCCGGACCTGCTCTGTGTCCCAACGGCAGTAGGAAGTGGTCTGCAAAATTGTTCCTAAGCACACACGCGCACATTCCTATGTGCACAAGCAAGCGCGAGAAGATGAAATAAAAGAGACAAACAGTGCGACGTTTGCCTAATTCGCATGGGTCGTAAATAAAACCATGTGGCGGCTCCGAACAAAATGATCCTTGGATTTCCACCAAAAAGGTTTGGCCATCCTTGGGTTAGAAAAGGTTGAGAAACCCATCTGTAGACAATACATTTCAAGCAGAGCTTCCATGCAGAGGACAGTGCGAGGAGGGCACCTAATCAAGGCCAGGGACAGGCTGGACCCTGTGCACAGGGTAATGTTCCTGCTCTTCCAAGACTGTAACTCATTCCTTATTATTTGCAGACACAAAGTCATGTTTCAGGGCTTGTTATGCCCTATTCATTTCAGGCTTTATTCCTGACATCTGCAAGAGCTTTCCCCCTTGAAATGCAGCATGCATACAGGCACCGGCTGTGGCAAAACTTGGAGGGACCCTATACGTAACGTACAGAACTGCCCATCTCATGGGTGTCCCCAATGTGGGCTTTGGTTGGCAGCAGGCAGCGCGGTGCCCATCCTCCTGCCCATGCCGGCAGGGCCAGGGGAGCCAGCTGAGCCTGGCTGGCCACCACACAGGTGTGACCACACACACATCCTCAGGGACAGAGCTGGAGGTCAGCGATGAGCACACGGAGCCAGTCTTGCCTGCGTGAGCAGCAGGGCCAGAATCAGCTCTTTGGGGTCAGTTTCAAAAGGGCTGGGGGAAACTTGCTCTCAGGAATACCCCAGATTGCAGCTCTCCAGATGCCAGTTCAGGTTAGACACCAGAACACCACCTTTGCCGGGATGGTGGTACAGGGACGGATGGGGTCTCTATCCTCAGCCATTTCCAAGGCTCTCCCCTTGTCGCCTCTGCCCTTTCTCCTAGGCTGAAAAGAAAATCTTCCCTGCCTGAAGTTTCCTGGAGCAACTTCAGCTCCCTGAGCCCAACCCATCAACATAAACTGGAGTCCCACCAAGAAATTTCCACACCAGGAAAGCTGTCAGCATTGTACAAGAAGTGCAAACGTCTTTAACCCCATCGCCTTTCAAAAACTTAATTCCCAGAAGTTTTGGAGAGGTTTTGCCAGGAAAAGTTTTGTCGAAGGACTGGGAGGATTGCAAAAGGCACCATTTTTAGGAAAGCCACCAAAAAAAAGCACAAAGCTGCCCCAGTGCCGCACGTCCTGCTGCCAGCTTCCCAGGCGCAGAGCTGCCTTCGGGAGCAATCCCTGCCGGGCGGCGGTGAACCACCAGCATCGCTCACATCCCAGAGCCCTCTGTGTCCACACACCCGCACACCTCCCCAGCGCTGCCAGCCCCACATCCCCAGGGAACCAAGGAGCCAGGAGTGGCTGTCCTGGCAAGGCTCCCCCAGCTTTGGCCGCAGGCAGCAGGCAGGGCTGGCAACCCGCAGCCCAGGTCTCTTCCCAGGCAGCCAGGAGCGAGCTGAGCATCCTGCCTGCATTTGGAGGACACATGGCAACCGAGCTGCCAGGCTTTGAAAGGGCTCCAAAAAGCAGTCACTTAACTTTCGCCAGTACAAGCAAAAAGACAGGCTTTAAGACCACGTTTCTGCACCAGGGCTGCTCGGAATGGGGCTAGGCAGCGCCCAGCAGCCACAGCTCCCCTCGTTCCTTCCCTGCACATGACAAACAGCCATTCACTGCTGCCTGTCCCTTGGTGACAATGTTTTTTTTCCCCTTTTTGCCACCTCCCTCCGGTGTGCCTGAACCTCTTGCAAGAGGCTGAGCCACCTCCCCGCAGCCACAGGACCCCCAGCCTGGCTGTGCAATCACCACTTTCCAGCAAGTGGCTCCATATGGATGGAGGGCATCAAACCCAAGCCACTGTGAGCATGCAGACTATGGAAAGGGTGCTCTGGGTGTTTTCTGTAGGTCTTATGTCTACATGGAGGCAAGGAGTTGCGAGGGGGCTAACGTCACTCGGCAGAGGTGCAGGAGAGCCAGGAGCTCTGCCTGGCCTCCTGGCTCCACCTGAGCATGAAAGCCCTGCTTGCCTTTGAGCTCAGCTAAGGTCTCTCTGCAAAGGGAATAAACAGAGTTCCTAGGGCCAAGAGGAAGGAGGCAATGTTCCCGTTTTGCACTTACTGCTGGAAAGCCGCTGGGCGCCTAAGCCCACCCCAGCCTGCTCCCAGCTCTGTGCTCCTTCAGCCATGGCACTTGCCCGAAGCCCCTGGGGGTTTGCACAGCGTGCGCTTGCAAGCGGCGAGGGGAGAAAGGGAAGGGGTTTGCAAATGTCTAAGCCTTCCTCCAGCAGGAGCAGCAGCTCACCAGGCTGAATATGCAAACCTGAGGACTCTGCGTGGGGAACTGTACGCTTGGCCAAGCAAACCCCGTGCTAAGCACCACATCCCTCTCAGCAGGCTGCCTTGGGGTAATGCCTCAGCCCTGGGGCTGGCTCTGGGATGCGGACAGCCGCTCCCCATGCACAGAATAATCTCCCTTGGCAGCCCTGCGGGAAACCCTCCGCCTTTGCCTTGTAGTCCTTTGATCTGGGCAGTGACCACACGCTCCAGCTCGCAGCAGGCGGATGGTGGTAAAAGGCAGAAAAAGCCACGGCAGGGAAGCCCGGGGACTCGCCCCCACATGCCTGGGCCTGTCAGGGACCAGCAGGATAGAAGAGGGGATACACGGTGCTGCTTGGACCAGAAACAATCCTGTGGCTCCCTGGTTAGGGCCCAGCCAGCACCTTCTCTCCCGGATGAAGCCTACCTTGGACCGCACGGGGTGTTAGGGAAAGGTGTGGGCATCGCAGCCCCTTCTCCAGCCAGAGCTCCCCCAGCACTCAGGGCTGGGGCCAGGTCCTCCCTCCCGGCAGGCTGAGTGCTCTGCAGCAAAGAACAGCAGCTTTAGCACCGCTTTGCTCTGCAGCCGTAAGAAAATCTCTTGCCCCATGACAAAAAGAATCACAGCCCAATTTTATTCCTTGCCTGTATGGCAATGTAAAGCTTTTATTATTATCTTAGCCATGATTCAGGCTCTGGAGAAGCTGGTGGGACCAGGAGGGTGGCAGGCGACGGAGCAGGCAGCATGTGAGGTGGGCTCCCCGGGTGCCAAGGCAGGAGCACAGGCAGCCACACTCACTCTGCCCACCCGCCGGCAGCCGAGCACGGCTCCATCTCCTCCGACATCCGGGGAGGGAAGGGAACAAAGGCAGAGAACAATTGCTATTGTTTTCCAAGACTTTCTTCAGGCCAGTTCCTCCAGCGCGGTGCTGCTGCCCAGCCACTCCGGCTGTGGCGCCGCGGCCCCACTGCGCTCAGAGCTGTGCAGACGCTGGTGGGGGGCCGTGGCCCCCATTCCCAGGCGCCCGCCACCCAACACTCAGAGCCTGCTAGCACAGAGACGGAGCCAGCATCCTTGGTGGGGTTACCGCAGGCACCGCAGCTCCTGCCCCACTCCCCAGCACCATCAGGCATCCCTGAGATGCTCAGGCACAGGGACATCCAGCTTCCCATAACCCGCCAAGGCACGATGCCTGCGGTGGGGAAAGGGTGAGCTCAGCCCATGGCTCCAAGTGGTGGGGAAGGCAAAGAACGGAGCAGGCTGTCCTAGGGAACCTGGCTCCCCCTCCCCGGCGCTGGCCCTGCGCAGTCCGGGCAGTGAGGCAGGCAGCCTTTCTGGCAGCGGGGCCACACGCCGGGGAGCGGGAGGTCACACAGCGGGACCCTGCATGAGCAGGACAAGCATCCCCTTGATTGCCCCCTGAGCAGGGCTCTAATTACAGCCCATCCTCTCCCAGCCCAGCCATCGCTGCCTTTGAAGTCTGGGCTTTCAGAAACCACCGGGGGGGAGGCTGCTCCTAATTGCACTTTGCAAGAGTGGGGAGGGATTAGAGTTGGGAGGGGACAAGGCGAGGCTGGCAGCAGGGGCTGCTGTGGGAGGGGGAGCTGGGGTCCCACTGACAGGGTGTCCAGCGTGTGGCATCACCCTGGGCTGACCAGCCTCCATGGGTGCTGTGGGAGGAGCAGAAGAGCATCTGCAGAAGGTGGCATCTAACACATGAGAAGTTCCTCAACCTAACACAAGTCTTGTTTGATGGGAATTGCAATTAATTGGTACAAGAAATCACATGCACCCCGGTTACTGACTGGGTGTTAAAAAGGATGGATGCTGAACAGCACCAAATGCTAAAAGTGAAGCCACATGGGGACAGTTTGGACAAGTAGCTTCAGCAACAACACGGATGTTTTCATAAAGCCAAGTTTCATATAGAGCCCTAAGACCTTCATCAGGCCCTCAAACACAAGCACTCCCACTAAGGCCATGCCTAGGCTCCAAGGCAGAAGATCTTGCGTCAAAGCAGGATCTGGCTGAGGACGAAACTCAATTTCTAATCGCCCCTCCAGGCAAAATGGTTTTGAAAACACCTGCCCTCCAGCCTGCCCTTCTGGCATCTCTTCTTCATCATGAGAACCGGCAAGCAAAGCCGAGCTCCAGCTGAGCAAGGCCCCTCCTGAGCTACCCTGGCAGTGAGCCCATGGACACCAGCCAGAAGGATCTCCAGCCCCAGAGGCTTCCACCATCGCCTCAGAGCAAACTCCCCCGACTCGGTCACTGCCCCATGCCTCACCATCTCCTAGCTCCTGGAGGGATGCATGGCATGGGGAAGCTGTGCAAGACATAAAGCCCTGGGCATCAGCTCTGCAGTTCACTGGTAGCTCGGAGACGTGGGCATCTCTCTTGCCCTTCAAACACACTGGCCCCACAGAGCAGGATCTCCTCAGCACCCAACGGCTGCCGCTGACTAAGCCTGGAGGGATCCACACATGGACAAGACCAGCACAGAAAGACAGGGGTGCTGGTGAAGCAGCACGCCGGGAGAGGAGCCTGAGCAAACCCATCCCGGGCAGACTCAGCAAAGAAACCCCGATTCACCTAACATCGTCATGCCAGACCCAATTTGGGTTCAATTTGCCAAATTATTTTGGCGTGGGAAAAAACCTGTTTTGGGGCAAAATTCCCAACCCAGTTGTGGGCGGAGAGCCTCTCCGTGCTGGGCCCAGCATTCAAGCGCGTGGGTGCCCCCCGCCACCCGGCGTGTTGCATCCTGCATCTCTGCTGCTTTGAACCCACCTCCTGCATCTCCCTGCAGCCCCCCGAGGGGCAGCCGCGGCAGGTACATTGGTCTTTGCTCCACAGCCCCAAGAGCCCTGCCCCAGGCCACCCACCCTCCCAGCCACCCCCTGCAGCCCCTTCGGCCAGGGTGACCCGGCTCCTCTCAGAGCTGTGACAGCAACGCGGAGCCACAGCCTCTCCCCCCATTAAATGCATCAAAGTGCCCCCAGAGAGCCCTGCCCTGGCGAGCCGGGGCCAGCTGGTGCCCCACGCATGGAGGAAAAGGACCGGGCCCAGAACTTGGCTCATGTCCCCCCACACCCTTCAGGAACAACATGACTAGACAGACCCGCTCGCAAATCGCTCCCCGAGAGCTCACGCACATGCTGCTAGCACCGGCAGCTACCCTGTAATAACCCACCGTCCATATCATTACCATTAATTATATATTAACATACCCCATAATCTTAACTGCTGCTAAGTCACATCTCGGGGTGGTGGGGCGGTGTGAGCCACTTTCAAAAGCCACCTGGCTGGTCCTCCTCTGCTCTTACACCACCCGCCCCGGCAGAGGGGCTGGTGGCCCAGGCAGGGCTGGGATCTGGCAGGCAGCTGCAAGGATCAGGGCTGGGGTGGGCAGGAAGGTCACCAGGGCTGGAGTCACAGGGAAGGCACAGATCTCCCTGCCGCCCCGTGCTCCCAGGGGACTGTGAGAGCACCGAGCACATTACGTAGGGGTTGGACCTGGCTGGACAAGAGGAGACACCGGGAGCCCTCGCTGGGGCTGGTATGGGGGCTCGGCCACCCTGCGGTTCAGGTAGCACATGGGGAGGGCAGCTCATCCCAACCAGACCCTCAGATGCAAGAGAAATTCTCCAGATTCCTGCACCTTCCTCTTCCCTGTTGCCACCCCTCACCATCCCACTAACTGGCAGCAAGATCCACAGCATCCCTCACCTTACACTCCCCCCAGCCCCTGAGCCTGCTGAAAGGCAGAGTGATTTTCTTCTTCCAGAGTCAGGGAAATTTCAGAGAGAATCAATATGAGGCAGGTACCCAGCGCCATTTCTTGCCCAGGTGGCACAGGGACCTGCCACACTCATACGTCCATGCCGTGCCACTGCTTCAGCTCAATGCCCCTCAGCCAGCGCACACAGCCCTCGCCCCACACCACGGGGCCAGGGAGGCTGCCGCTTCCAGCCCCTTTCTGGAGCCACCTCCTAAACACTGCACCGATCCCAAGTCCGAAAGAATCCCAGTATTAGCAGCACGGCTGGCACTGAGGGTGGACGTTTCAGGTCTGTGCTGACAAGAGAGGGTGTTTCGATTCTCATAGGGGTAAAACACACACAGCATCCTCACCAAGATGCAACTGCAGGAGGAAAGCAAGGATCTTGCAAAGAGGCAGAGCTTTCACCATTTCACCTCGAAGGCAGCACACCACCTTCCATCCACGATATAGCTCCAGCCAAAGAAAAGCTGGAAAGAAGCCTGGGGCTGGCTCTGCCCTGAAGCTGCAGCCGTTTCATGTGGCTCCAAACGCCTCTCGCCTGGGAGCTCGCACTTTCAAAGAACCACTTGCATGCGCACAGGCACACAAAACACAATTAATGAATGTCTCGCATTCCCCTGTGTGTGTTCCTACACAGCCCCACTTGTCAAGGAAAAAAAAAAGTGTGCGTGTGTGGATGTATGTATATACAAAGGCTTTAAAGAGGACGTTGCTCACAGTTTTACAGCTTTGTTGAAGGGCTTTGTTTTGGTTTTTTGTTGGTTTTTTCTTTTTTTTTTTTTTTTTAAATATAAAAGCCTAAACCAAATGTAATCCAGAGAAAGAATTTTTTTTTTAATCTTTAATACCTTACCTGTATGTGTAACACCTGTAGAGCTCCAACACTCCTCAAAGAACATGTTTTATAGAAACTGTTGCAGACTGAAAAAAAAGGCAACTGCTCAGAAAAACATTGCTACTGGCTAGTATTACACATGCTGTCAACACGAATATTCTTTCATGAACGGAGAGGAATAAGCTTTTCAGGGAAGTCTATTATGGGATTGACACGGCAGCTTTACAGGCTTTAACTCTCAGGTGTTCCTCAGTTGTAAGAAGCTGCCTGTGCAGGGAAACCGTCTCTGGGCAAGCCAGGCACATCAGAAGCCCACCCGCCTCCACACCAGCACGGAGCTGTGCGAGATGAGCCCTCATGCTGTTCACAGGGATTCAGTTTATTATGGAATGATGATGATGAAGTTTTCTTTTTTTCGTCCAAATAAAACAAACAGGGTATCTAACATGCTGACTGCAGTGCCATGTTTAATCCTTTCAATGAACACAAATGCTCGCTGCCGGTTTCAGCTAAGAAAACAGCCATCATTCAGGACAGCTGTTCTCACCTCGACAAAGCAAGTTTTAGTCCACCTCCGAGGTGGACTTCTGCTTATTTTGTCACCTGCAAGGCTGTCTGGTATATACGTTCACTGGGTGGTTTAAAACACCTGAGTTAGCAAGCCTGCTGCACGCCAGTCACCAAAAAAGAAGTTATTTTATTTCTAAGCAACAGAGATTTGGGGACTATGGAAATTCTCAGTGGGACATCTAACTGTCCATCTCAAATTCAACAGCCAGTATCAGCAGATTTTGAATGATATATTAAAACTCACCATTCACCTGTTGCTATAACAAGACCTTCCTAGGCCAGATACATGGATCATAACACCACATTTGTAAGAAGCAAACCAGACCACATCTGCCAGCCATCAGATTCTTAGTTCTCTTTGAATTACCAGGTCATAGCCATCATTAGAGACAAGACGCTGGCCACTCGGGAAAGCCCAAGCAACTGTGTCAACTCTTCCATCCCCTTTGTATTTGTAAAACATGTAAAAATGTAAAACATCCCCAGGTGTTTTAACTGTGTTAGGATAAACCCTTCCATTCCTTTGGACCAAGTCAGAATTGCACTCTCCAGATTAGTTGATTACCCATATAAAACACCCACTGCAATACATTTGCATACATCTATGAAAGGAGAAAATATAATCACTTTATTTTCAGTATACAGACTAAATCCCACCATAAAATAAAGGTAATGAGTGAGCACACATGAATAAAATACTCCGTGCTTAAAAAAAGCCCACTTTTGTCATGTCTGTTGAATCCATCGTTTGCCATGCTCTCCAGCATTGTTTCCAAAAGCAGCTGCAGTGCTCCCAGGAGCAATGTTCCATCTACTACAATTCAGACAATGCTCTCAGTTTGCATAGAAGTGCTACATTTTCCTGTATGCCTTGAAATACTAGTTAGGTACAACACTATTTCATCATTTCTGTTCCCAAGCTATGTCAGGTCCCCCTCCCACCCTTACACCAAAGCAAGAAGACTTACTTCTACACAGAGGTAAAATCAGCAAGTTGTAGCAATACAGACTCTTCAGAGGTGCAGAACAATGGCATACTGCAATCTGCAGCACAGACGGCAAGACATAAATACTGACAAATTGTACACACGCGCATGCACACAATCACCTCCGTAAAGGTTTCTCCATGGTGCGACTCCTTCCATGTCACACACTTTTCACAGAAAAAAACCCAATAAAAAGCCCTTCTCAAATTTAGCCCGTTTAAAGCTGCCAGCAAAATTTGATTCCATGTGCTATCGATGGGCATGTTATTGCTTGTAGTAAACTGGAGAAGATTTGGACCTACACAAGAGATTTGCTTGCAAAGTGCAAAGGTCACCAGTGGCCCCTAAGCAGTTTTACAAACTGATCATTGCCGCTGGTATTTGCCACACCCTCCACACCAGCGGTCAGCTACAATACACCGCAACTCTAAACATGCGTCGTACCATACTCTAGAAAACTGTGTCTTCTCTGACTGATATTTAAGTACACAAGAGCAGTCAGCATAAAGAAGTGTTACAGTTAATTTTACAAAATTCATCATGTTCATCTTTGCTCGTTCACCTTAAAAACGGGTGACCTGGGCTGTAATGGCAAAGGTCAGCTGTGCCTAGTCTTCTCAACACCCAAATGCCAACAGGAGAGGAGCTGACATTATGACAGAGGTATTTTACATGCCCAGAGGAGCAGACACATTCTCACCAGATTTTCAGGCTGCCAATGGCCTACTTTGCCCATGGTGAACCTGACCAAAGTGTTTAAGAACCCAGTCTTTACATCTTGCATCTCTAATTGAAGGTAAAGTTTACAACTGAGTGTCTTTAAGGAGTAATAAAGCAGCTCTTAGGATTTCTTCCTAGCAAACACTGACTCAAAGGCTCAGTACAAACTCACAGTGTTACATGGGAACACCTGCCCATTCTAGACCCCTGGCCACTGACAGCAGCTCCCTAGATCTTAAGTTACATGCTGCACAATCACTTTCTTTGCTAACACATCCTGACTACAACCTTGGTTTATAGCCTCTCTTGCTACCTATTCTCTCCTAATCAGTTCTGATTGCAAACGCTGTCCTTAACTTAGTGAGTATCAGAAAACTGACAGATTATTTCCTGCCTACTGGTGCTCCAGATGCAATGCTACCTATAAAAACATACAACTAATTCTTCCAGCAGGTGATCCAAACCAGCTCTGTTCTCAAACAGCAGATTGGCAAAGGCAGGCTGCAGATTGCAAAGTCTCCAAGCCTTCCAAACCATGAAGTGAGGTAGCAACAAGCAGCCTTTGGAACAGCATTGTCTCCGTATTTTTCCCTAGTATTAAATCCCTTTTCCACACAATTTAGTGAGTGAACTAGAGGCTTCTCTGGAGCAGTGGAAGAAAAGAGATGGTAAATAAATAACGAGTGATAAGAAGACCTAGGCCAATAGTTTTGCAAAGTTTTCCTTTTTGGTACCAGCACTGAGCACTGCTCGTTTTCAGGTGGAGAGAAATACAAAACACTTCAGTCTCTTCGTGAGATTAAAGTCCAAGTGACTTCTGCACAATCTGCTTGGCAATTTTGTTAAATTGTTCTCTGTCTTCCCGCCACATCTTGGAGGCGTCTACATTGGCTCCACTTTCATCATTTGGCTCTGAAATGAGAAAGACTGAAAGATAGGTGGGCAGGCAGACAACGGAGCAAGACCCTCTCACTTTTTCAATAATGTCTCTGTACTGCCACTTTCCTGTGGCTTTGGAACCCTTCCCCTGCTTGGGACTACAGAAACACCACTAAAGAAAACCCAGTGACAGCTGCTGGATTCCTGAACGGTTCTGACTTAACTGATCACAAGAGAATATCACAGCAAGGTCCAGTTGAGGTAAGAAACAAATGGCAGAGGAGGAAGACACTTTTTTTATGCTCTCAGCAGCTAAGCCCCAGCATGCACATGGAACAACACAATGTGGCACCACCACTGCTGTCAAGGGCTTTTAAAACTGCACGCTGCTCCCTGCAAAATGTTTTTTCTGGTTCTGCGGCTTCAAAGACACAAAGCCCTCCTGACCAGGCCACCCAAACAGGCTCTGTCACTCTTTGGGATGGCTTTTCTATTAAAGAACAACAAAATAAACCAAGAAAACCCATAGAATGCTTTCATTTCTGCAACATCTTTCATCCAAGGATTTCAGAGCACTTTACAAAGTACATTAAGCCTCTGTGACTCCAACGCTTCATTTGGTACAGAGGTAAACTCAAGCACGGGATTTATCAAGTTCGTAGTCAGCATACCGTGGGACAACCGTCACAGGACTATACAAGTCACTAGACAGAATATACTCTACCCATTTTGCTTTCCACACTAGCCCAAATCCATCCCAGCCCAGTTCACAGCAGATATCCTAGGCTCATGCCTTTCTCGACACAGTGCTGATGGTCTGCCCCTAAAAACCAGTAGATGTGCAGGTCACTCCGTGTGGTAAGCTTGGGCTTACACTATCTGCAGAACCAGAGCCGAGAGTTTGTCAGCAGCCTGAAAGAAGCTGACCATTGATGTTTTACACTAACTCCTCCAAAAGCCATGGGAAAACAGGATGCACAGGCAGAGCACAAAAGAGACCAGGTGACTCCCACACTAACCAGTCTAGGTAAGGCTGCACCACAAACCAAGTTCTTGGAGGCCATAGGAAGCCCAGCAAGGTACTGTTTGTCTGCACAGCTTCCCAACAGTAGGTTACTGTTCTGAAGCTAAAATGGTCCCATGTAAAAAACTGTTGCTTGCTCTTTGATCAGCTTTGGTGCTTCTAAACCCTCTAAGCTGTCTGAAATCTTTTCTCATTCAAAACAGATTCTAAGGGACACATCTCTGCCCTTTTCAGGCAGTTCAGTGGCTTGGTCCACTATGTGGAAGAGGACCCATCTTTCAGGGAGTTGACAGAGCTGATCCACAGCCCTTGCTGGATTTAGGGAAAACCATTTAAAAGGCCGTATGAAAACCTCTTCACCCCACCCCTCTTGTCAGGGACCCCTCCGAACCAGAGATGGCAGAATTCGGAACATTCCCAGGCTGGCAGCTAGCAAACAGAAATGGAGGGTGCCGGCTTGTGAATCACAGAGGCCATGGGCTCCCATTTATCATACTGGTTAGATCTGGCCAGTAACCCTTCAGCTGCTAAAGCTGAGACAGGCTGTAATCCACAGCTTTAAGACCTGCAAGAGCTGAACAGACATCATAGAAAATACAAAGATGGAGCACAGGTTTTGTGCAGGAGCAGGGAACCAGCTGAGCCTCCAGACCCACCCAACTATCACCATCTGCTCAGTTGCTGCTGACCTGGAAGGAAAGTAGTGGTTGCTCACAAAGCTGGAAATGCCCGTTTACTAATTCAGTCTTATTTTTTTCAATTATTTTCAGAGAACTGGTTTATTAATAAATACTAGTGCTTTACGAACTGCAGTTGCTGCTGAGCAGCTTTAAAAATCCTCTGCTTACTTAACAATTCAAACAGCAAGAAGCAGCTCTAGCTAACTCAATAACTGCTGTCTGATCTACTGCTAATAAAACAGCAGTCCTTACCTGCCAGCATGCTAACAACCGACAAGAGGATCTTTTCCACACTCTGCACCGGACTCCACCGCTCAGCGCTGCTCTCATATCCCATGGGATCATCCCCAGGAGCATGAAGAATAGAGATGCAAACTCTCCCATCTGGGTAAACTGCACAAGAAGTACAGGGCATTGATTGTTACTCAGTGAAAACACTTGGCCTCCCCAGATCTCTAGCACAGATGAATGTTTGGACTTGGCCTTCATATGACTGAAGCTAAACCCAGTTTCAAATTTCCTATTCCAAAGGCAAGAGGACACAAAATCCTACGGACAAAAAATCTAGCAACAATCTCCTTTAAGCAAATCTTAACAAACTCGGGTCATCCTTCCCCAACAGAAAAGCCTTCTGGGAGCACTCCTGTCATTTAATAACCAGTGGCAGACTCCATGGAAAAAATAAAGAGATGCAGCCTGGTGGAACAAGGCAAGTATTTATGCACAGACACAGCTCCAAGTAGGTAATCAGTCCTACTTAAATCAAACAGTAACAGTCACACAGCACTGAATGCATGTTGGGAGTTCTCCACCGGACCATGACCATAAAAAGAATTAGGCACACTCGCTCTGCTGCAGCAAGGAGGGAAAAGTGTTATGTTATAAACAATATAATTGATCTTGTTTTGAACATTACTGAGTTGCAACCAGAAGAGTTCACATTACATTTTTAAATTTTGCTTAAAGCTCAGCTGCCTTAAAGCACATGGAAACAAGGTAACCTATCAATTAAGGATACAGACATCTTCCCCTCCCATCTTTAGCATAAGCAAAGCATCTGCAACAGTACAAGTCATCTTCACAGACACTGGGCTCCACTGACTTGATAACGAGGCCAAGGAAAGGTTGAAGAGGCAATACAAAGAGAATGGAGCTCGAACTGAAACACAGCTTTAGCAAGATGGCCTAATTCTGCAGCTTCCCAAGGAATGACAATGCAGTACTTTCAGTGCTTCTATTCCTGGGGTGAGCAAACCTATGCCATTGCCAGGAAAGCAAGACAAATCAAAAAGAGGGAATGACTGCTGGAAGCAGTTGTGCTCATTTCCAGTTCCTTCCATTCACTCAGCTAACGTCTGCCCAAGCCTGCATGTTAAGTGTTTCAGAAGACTTATTTACATCCCCTCCTGCAGCCCCAGGCTGGGGATGGAGCTGGTCTAGCCGTAGCTGGAAGAGATGAAAACAGCACACGCTGAATCAGCACTTCTCCTTGCAAGTTAGGAACACACTGGTAGAAGGTATTTCACTTGTAAGTTAGTCTCCTGTTTTTATGCAGTGCCTCATTTAAAACAGCTGGACCACAGGTGCACAGTCAAGACAGCAAAGGCTGATTCCAGGAAGACATACACATCTTCCCACGTTGTCACTAAGTGCTAATGCAAGCCTTGCAATTGATCACTACTTTGAAGTTATCTTCACTACAGCATCCATGAACGTAGTTTTATTTTAAGAGAAGATAGTGCTGTGGTGTCTCAATTCCCCCTGTATGTAACACAAACTGCAAAGATAAGGGAACACAGCAAACTTAAAACATTTTCCTTGCAATTCCTCACAGGTGGACCAGTAAGCACTTGAGGAACAGAAAAAGCACTGCACAGTCACCCACTTCTACAGTCTTTCTGGGTACGACTATTACAACACCATTTGAGAATAAAGATTCAAGCATCTGCTTTAGGTCATCTCAACTTTATATTAACATGATCCAGAGTCACGAGACTTTAAAGAGCTGAGCTGACCATCCAGTATGTTCCAGTTAACTCCATGGAGGAAGTGCCCACATGCAGAGCCACTCTGTTACACAGGAGAGTCAGGCAGTTTGTGCTTCTCTACACCGCACCACTCCTGGCTATGCTGCACACAAAGCAGTCGTGAGCAGCAAACTTCAAGCCAAGGCTGCAGCTAAATTTCAAAATGTCATAAAAATGTCATAAGCAACAGTTTTACAAAGAATGCCAAGGCTGACTCCAGAAAGTAGTGCTCCAGGCCGCAAAAGGGGGCTTTAAGGTTTTACCTGTCCAAGGCTCAAACTTGTTAGCTGTACTTGTTACTTCAATTTGTTCTACTGCAAAGTCTTAAGATAATATTGTCACCATCAGAATTGCAGAAAAAAGGCCAGCAAAGTCTTAATAGTAAACACCTGCAAATGTGTCATCTGCTTGGACAGAGCACTCTGTATTTCAGAAAAATAACATCAGAAATGTTACTAAACCTGTGACTTAACAGGGAAAAAGCCACACAGCCTAATAAAGCTGCATCCACACTTTGGTACATATGAACACATTTTCACTTGTTAAAATAACACCAAACTATTTAAACACAAGCCACAAAGCAAGACTGGAAATAGTCTGTACTAATTCATTATATCTCACATCATGTACAGGAGATTTATACAATAGTTACAAGTACTCCTGGGATGATCTGAAAAGCAGCAAAATTGTTGGACTCTTTATTGGACTGTTTATGACCAAAAGGTATGCGAGGAAAAATGTGATAAAGAGAAAGATAAAGACCCTAAGACAGAGCAAAATTACTGGACAGCTGAACACTCCTACTGCATACTCAAGGTTGGAAAGGGAGAGATCCACCTTTGGTAAGGATGCCAGCTATCCTGCTGCAAAAGTTTGGTTTTAAGGTGCATAAGCAACCCACTCCCCTGTATGTCCTGCTGCATCAGACTCACTGTTTGGATGGAACATCTCGCACGTGAACCTCATCTTCGGAGGACTTAACGGGTAGTCCAGTGGAAAGCTCAGAATGGCAGGGAAAACCCCATACTCGAAGCAGGTGTCCTCGGGACCCCTAGAAAGAGACAAAAAGCTATTCACCAGAATTTTAAATAGTTCTTTCATCCATTTTCTTGTCTAATGAGACATGAGGTTTGGGTTACATCATCTTCTCCAGGAAACAAGGAGTTAACGCACTCTTACCCCACACGCCATAAACTTAAATCCAAATATGGGGTTTGGGAGGGAAGGGGGAAATCAAAGCTTGCACACTAAATTACTAGGAAGGTCACAACACTGCTTAATTAGCAGGGTGTGTCTGGATATATTGGAATATCTGGCTCCAAGGCATGTTCTGGGATTTGAGCGTTTGCACGTCAAGAGAAAGCAGAGGCAGGTGTGGGACTCCTGTGCCTTTGAAGATACTGTTATGCTGCACAAGACAGAGATGTCAAATGCTGTAGCTCCAAAATAATTCATAAAACCTATGGAGATTTCAAACTGCCAGTATCGAGAATAACCACACAAACACTTATCATTATCTGATGTAAAAAACACAGCAATGTTTTGTAAAAATAAAAACACAGCTCAGGGACCATAATTGCTAGATGCAGGACAACGATGTTTCTTTGCAGACTTAAGGTATTTAGCTTGCACTCCCTCAAATGCACGCGGAGAACAAATGGCTTCATCAGGGTTCTTGTAGAAACATTTCCTTATTGTGTTCATCATCTAGTTCAAAGTGCAATCAACTTGAGAATATAAAGACAACTATTTTACCCTCCCTACATAAAACATCTTTGGAAAGTAAGCAAAAATGTTTATTAGACATGATCTATTCAAACTTGATGAACCATCTGGAAGTTGTAACACAAACATGATCTCCCTTGATTGCAAAGATCAGGAAACAAGCTTCATCATTGAAAATCTTAGCCAAGGAAACCTCATGTATTTAGTAAAAAGCTCTTCAAACAAGGGTTATACTGTCTGAGAAATAAGGTTTAGGAATATATTCATGCCTCCTCCTCCCAATCCACATTCTCCATGCCAGAAAGAACATAAGAAGTTCAAGGACTCCTAACAGTTAAGACTGCAATAGGTAACCTGCGGAAAAAGAAAACTGAGACCAGCAAAACCTAAAGCCCTAGGAGGATCACTCTCTTATTAAACTTTGGGATTCAAAAGACTTGGCTGGTAGATAAACACAAGAACTACGTGATTTAAACCTGAATATTGACACTGGCAGGTAACAGAGAAACGCATCAACATACTGCAACAAATGAAAGCTAAACCATCGCAACCATTTTGTTCCCTTTCTGGCCTTTTCTCTAAATTTAGTCAGGATTCAATTCATATCCGAGAGTAAACTGAATGCATTTTTTCATGAACATTTTAATTCCAGCTGCATTTTAAAAGCTTATTGTTGAACTTCTAAGAGTATGTACATACACGCATTGAAAAGCTGGTGGGTGTCTTATGTTCTGTTTTGAGAGCAAACACACAGCCTTAAGGGCTCCTCTGTCAAATATGTTAACCCAACACACTCCATTTTAGGCCCTGCATTATGTGAGCAAAATGCTTTTGTTTTAGTCATTCAGTGCTGCCAGAATCAGCTTCAAAGAAATTAAAGTTAATCCAAGACAGCGTTTGCAACTACAAAACACTCAGAGGGACGCAACATTTACACTTGACAGCATCACTTTCAGTTCAAAAAGCACACTGGCAGAGCCAGAGAGGTAAAGAGTGTAGCACCTTTTGCAATCGCACCACCTGCAAAGATTTCAAAGTACACCGCATTCAAAGCCTCCGTGCCTCATGCTATGATCTCATCTGAGCTGCTAGGCTAGCTGAAGTCCAGACTACCCAGTACTTGATTAGGGTTCCTGCAAGAAACACCCAGACCATGCAGCCGTGACACCCATCCCACTGAGCAAAGAGCACTGAGCCAACAGGCCAGCTGCCTTAAGCAGCTCCCGTACCCTAGGGGACAAGGCACTTGCCACTACTAACCATGTGCACACGAAAGGCTCCCATTCTGCACAGGCTTGAGGCACAGAACTCTCAAAAAAACCTTGCCCTAAACCTGCTGTGTTTAAGACTCTATACCCTGCAAAGCAGGCAGTCTCTGCATCTTTTTCCATGCATGATACTACTCTACAGACTTCCCTAAAGCGCTGAGAAGCAGCCATCAGTTCTCCTCTGGCCATTATATGGCATTAAATGACTTCTAGACAACCAGACTGTTCAGTTGTGCAAGAGATGTTACAAACAACTCCATTGACATAAGACATCATGTGAAAAGAAGACTCTGAACTCCATGAGTTGGCTATTAGTTAGGCAAGGGGAAGAAAAGGATGGCAGGTATCTGCCAAAATAGCAGGGAAAAGCACATTGACAAGGACAATTAATTCTATAATCATAGCTTCACGTACATTTGTAAATGGCTTCTTATTTGTAAAAAGATGCTGGAAAAAGACCAAAACCCACAGTCATCAGATGCCAAAAAGGGGAATTCCATGCTAAACAAAAGTCAGAAGCCTAATTATAGATCTAATTACATTTCTAGACGGGTTTTTGATAAGTTGACTTCAATTGATACTGTTTAGTTTTCAAGCAATCTTTAGGCTAATAAAGTCCTTAACAATTACGTGGTTTTGTGTCTTTTGGGGATAAACTTTAAAAGCAACACACACCTGTATATGCCAACCAAAGAGGGCAAAACTTGGGTCTTGAAATGTTAAATTTATGAACTCGTACAACACAATGCAGTCTGCAGGACCTCACGCAGCGCTAAGCAATTGAGAAGCATTATGGTAAACTCTCTTGACAGGCTGGGGCTATTTATCATCATGAGTAAGTCACCCTGTTGCAGAGATCTGGCTTTCATAAATACTCTAATTCAGCTACTGTTTGATGTCTTATCAAAAGCGTGCATTTTATGCCAGGCTCCAAACCTCCACTGTTCAGAAAGATTACCACATTGTGTTTTCAGTTCTGGATCTATTACACTCACTTTGGGAGCATAAGAACTGTTCTATCATTCAGACATGTCAATACAGCCTTCACATTTACGTGTCTAATATTTATCCAGCACTGCTGCTGCAGGCAAGGACACCAGAAATACAAATTGTTATTACCATTATTTTAAAAGGCCTTATTTTATCTCTAAGACAAGCTCTTACATCAATCCATGTAATATTACCCAGCCCCCCTCTGAACTGAAAAATGGGCAATGTCTTTTCTCTCTTAAGGGTCTTTTTTTTTCTTTTTTTAATTTATTTGCCACCACATGTGCTCTAGCTTTATATAAATTGGGTGAAGGAAAAAAAAAAAAAAGTATTCTGTTCTCTTCATTATTATGCCACTTACTTACCTTTTGCACTTCATCTATCTAAAAATTTGAAGCCAACTTCACTTTAATTCCCTTATCTGCACTTCTTTCATTCCCAGAATCTCACACAGCACATTTGAGATAACAAAACATTTGAGAAGATTATCACAGACAAATATAAACAAGTCATTTAGGCTCGCTTTCCAAATGTACGCAAACACTTCTACTAATAGAGTTTTGTAAAGAGATTAAAGTAACCAAACATGTTTAGGATAAACATGTTTCTATTGTACCACAGCTCCAGAATTTAGCAGATCTTAAAATATAATTTTATTATGACACACACACAACACAGAAACCAAAATTAAAGCACCTCCGCCTCTCATTTTGCGCTGACAAAGACCTGAAGCTCAACACTCAGCACTTTAAAGGGCTTTCAAGTCTGCAAGCAGCTCCTCTGTTGTTTAAGAATTTGTTATGGGAAACATCAGGAAAAGTAATTTCTAGGTAATGAATCAAATCCAAAAGTCACTTCTTTGCTGTGTGTCCCCCATGAAAGCTCTACTCAATCACACAATCTTTGCTACGAGAAAGTACCAACAGGCAGGAATTTCCTTCCATACTCCAAGAAGTGCATTAAATCCTCTGGGATTTCTACACTCCAAGCAATGCACAGCTGTTTGAACTGAGAATTGGTACATTCCAAAGCGCCTGTTTCAGAAAAGTGTTAACTATCCCACTTGCAGAAAGAGAAAGCGCAAGACACCGCAACCTAAATCTTTGCTGTCAGGCAACAAATTACCTATTTCCATGCTAAGTGTTTATTTTCAGGGGACTGAGCTACCAGGAAGTACGATCTGCGTCTCACAGGATAAATTGCTGAACATAAACGAAGGCATCTGCCAACACTTCATATCAATCAGCAAATAAGCAGCGGTAATCCAAACCTCCATTTACCAACGTCTAAAATAACTCAAGAGACTCACGCCTGCCATAAAGCAGGATCACCCACGCAGCCAGTTTGTGTGGAATAGGTGACATGCTACAGCTCAAGATGCTTTTGTATTGGTTGTGTGCCTAATTCCAAGAGACAGAAATCTTGTTTTTCATCCCTAGACAACATACTCCAAGGAAACCAAGCTAGGAAAATTCTGCCACCCACGCCAGCTGAGAATCTCATAAGTCAGCACCAGTGGTTGCAGTGTAAAAGCCTGCCAAGAGCACAGCAGGCATGCTGCGAGCAGGGCCACGGCCACTGCCTGCTGCCCGCAGAGTCCTCCAGGACCTCCTGGCCCTGACTGAAGGAAAGAAAAGCACCAGCTCTTGCTAAAGGAATCCTGAAATACAGAGCCTGGATCTACCCTAACAACAGACCATCAGTTTCAAGACAGACTTAGCAGTTTGAAGGTTCTTCATCTTTTAATGCTGTAGCATCTGCATAAATTGTCAGACCCGAGTGACAAAGGTCTCTTTCACTCTCCCCTACAGTTTCTGAACTTTATTTCGTAAAAATCACCAGCTATTCCATGTACTCAAAGTTCCCAGAAAACGGTACAGCATGAGTAAGAGAGTACAAGCAAGAGAGGACAACTTCTAAGATGCTGGGCAAGAAGATTTTTTCTTTTCATGGCAAGTTTTGCTACAAACAACCATACCCATCAGTTTGGAAGGGGGAGGACACAGCTTTGGACAGAAGTCTTTGTCACTCCCTGAAACACAACAGGTAGCGATCAGAGCTATTCACCACAGAAGAGCTTTCTACATGAAACCACTGCACCCAGCATCTTTACAACAACAGCTGATTCATGAAGTGTAAAGAACTTCAAAACATGTTTTTTTTAGTTTGAATACTTCCTCAGATCAATCCCCTTCCATTTTTCTAGAGAAAAATTGAATAGTAAGAAAACTAATTTTAGACAGTGATTTTTACTCCTCCTATCACTGATAATCTGTGTATTTTGCTCCACTTTAAACATGAGAAGAACCCATCCTGTATTTACAGTTGAGTAATACTCCCAACAGGTTTCTGAGATCTACAAGCCATTCACTGTTTCCTAAGTGTTTGTATATGCAACATATATACAAGGGAGCCCAAATAATGATTCCTGTCAAATCTGCAAGTTACTTATGCTGAGTGTTGCTTATTATAATGACTCCTGTAAAATAGATGATCACTTAAATTCCAATCCTGCCTCTGTCATGCTGTTTAAATTGCAAATATAATCCCCTGTTTGGGTCAGAAAAGAAGTTCCCAGCCAAAGGTAGGCCAAGGTCGATGCTAGGCAGAACTGATACTATTTTTTTTAACACTCTTGTTCTCCTAGAAGCTAATCATAGTGTGCGAGTACTGATTTCAGATACAAAACAGTATTAACTTACATAATCAGAGCTTCCCATTCAAAGAAGTTCTCTTCATTCATGGGACCTATGAAGAAAAAACAAAACAACGCTTAGCAGTACCTGAATGCAAGGCTACAACTTCACAGCGCACAAGCCCTGCTCAGCTCCTCACCTGCTACAATCCCTTCTGGTGGATTCAGGGTCAGCTCTGTAAAAACAAAAACACAACGAAGGTTAACATGACCTGTAAGCCCAACCATTTGGCTACCATTTGGGTGGACATGGCTTAGCACAGAGGCCCCACCAGCGAACACCCATGGAGAAAAGCTTGAGGACACCATGGGAAGAATCTTCCAGCCATGCTTTACTGGGCAAAACTGCACATCCAGAAGGCCCAGTATCTCACTGATGACAATTTAACTTCTTTGTGCCAGCCACTTTTCTAGGCTAAATTATTTGGTATTTTGTGCTTTTTCAGGTCCCCAACCTAGCCTTCCCAGTGGCAATAATTTAAAACTGAGAAGGAGGAAAAAAACCCTTTTCCACAAACCATGGGAAACACTCTCTTCTCAGACCACTGTGGTATCTGCAGGTACAAATTCAACAGCCTGAAGAGAAAACAGGTTGTATTCCTGTAACCTGTATCTACCAATTCAGACTTGACAGCATCTCAATACAAAATCCAAAATGATGCAAAAAGTTGGAGAAGCAGAAGCAAGAGAGATTTGACAAGTAGCTCTGTTCCTTGATTCAACCTGACTCCCCCTGCATGGCCTGTAAAATGTGAGTAAAAAAAAGCAGCAGCAATAAAGCAGCCATGCCTGCACATGGCAAGTTTGAATCCATCAGCCCTCACTTTCTGGAGGGAACTGGTACAATTCTCAATTTGTACAACAACCTTCAGCATCAGCACCTTGCTTCAAGCCTGCAGCAGCCCAGCACTCCATGTGCTGATGAACTAATAACCTGTCTTTCTACTATCTAGTACAATGACCATCAACTCCCAATTTCCTAAGTCCTGTGGGGTGGTAGCAGCTGGCAAAGCAAAGTTCAGCCATGCACAGGCAACCAGTGGACCTGTAGTCCCTGGGGGGCTGAACATCAGCCCCCCAGCTCTGAGTGAGACACGGGGCACCTGGTGGGACCAACAGGCAGGAGGCAACACTCCAAGGTGTCAGACCAGAGGAGGTGACTAATTAGGCCAACTTAAGTAAGGGCTTCGAGTTGCTTATCTAGAACAGTGTTTCCTAACCAATGGCCTCTGGACTACTAGTGGCCCATCACAACAAAATGCAGCTGCAGGAAATGCTACATGCATTCCCACACACAAAGACAAGCAGGAACATGGACCTGGGCAATATGGAAAGTCACAAACCGATAAAGGAGATGCTTGACCTAATTTCTGTTAGGCTGTACATGAAAACTGTGGGCAGTGCTGCACAAAAGAGTGCACAGATATTTGTCTTAAAACAACTAAGTTACTGTTGGCTTCAAAAATGTGCTGAGATACACTGACAGGAAAGATAGCGAAACTCTCTTGTTCACTCAGATTACCATTAACTTTGGCACAGACGTCTTCGACTGAAGTTCAAAAGCACAGCAGCGGATTGAAACTCAGCGCTATGGTTTCCCACAACGTCCTGTCGTTAAGGAGCAGGTTTTTCCAGCTTGATAGTGGGTCTCTAACAGCTTTTCTTGTTGATGTTTTTAGACAGAAAACCAGGAGCTACTGGAATCATTTTGCTCCATCTTGTGGCTCTCTTTAAGAAGAAAATCCCTCTGATATTTCCCATGATTTCCCTTGAAAAGCGTGGCAGCCTTTGCAACTGCCCAGTAGCAGCATCTGCGCATCCCTGCGGCAGGCAGCCACACAGAAGTGTGCCATACAGCTTTCCATTCCCAAGGAAAATGGGGGCAATGGGAAGCAAGAGCCAAACTCTGGGGTCAAAAGGTCTTTACAAGGATGGAGGTTCAATTCTCCACTTCACCTTGCTCAGCTCTCCCCTTGGAGATAGGCAAAAGAGGTTTCCATCCTTAAGGGTCAGGCAAAGTGATAACTGAGCAGTGCAGGGGCACACGAGCTTTGATTTTGAGTGGCTGCTACTGTAGCTGGTCACTGAGGAAGGAAAAACCCTTTTCCACATGGACGGTCACATCCTACGCTAGAGCCGTTCAAAGGGAAACTGGGAGTACAGCTTTCAGAAGCTACACAGCATGAATTCCCAGACACAGCATCACCTGCTTCAGTCTTACCAGAACCTCCAAAACAGGGTCACTTTAATGTACGTTGGGGGGATTTTTTCCAATCATTTTTAAGTGAGCAGCAAAAAGCATATGATCAGAGCATGTGTTTTAACATTTCACTGCAGAACAACTTTGACAAATCAGTCAGGCCAAACAGTCTTCCACCCCACTCCCCTCTGCCACCCCACCCCTCTGGGGCTGTCCTCCCAAGCAAGCTGCACAACTGGAGCGCATCAGCAGATGAAACAGCCCACCCTCTGCTCTCCATGGCATCCAGCCTGGGGGTAACGTCTGGCTAGCCCGAGTTTGGCCTCCTGGCCTGCAAGACTCCCTGTTCTGCATGCATGGTTTAAAGCTTTCCCAAGGAAAGTTCTCCCCCTCTGAAAGTACCACACCACGCTGTCCTCTCACCTATCCACCCATGACAGGAGCATGCCAGCACACACCGACACCCCAGCCACCATCACCCGACGGCCTCAAACACCGATGTGCTGTTTCTGTTCCTGCATGCACTATTTCCCAAGGACAGCCAAGTCCTCTGCCTGTGCTGAGCATGGACAGCATCCAACACAAGGCGTTGACAGGGGAAACACAGAACCTGAAGCTACACCAGCTACTTGAGAGACACAGCTTGCACAAACTGAGAGCCACCTCCCTCGATCTCCTTTCTCCAAGGGGCAAGATCTGCAGAAAGACTTTGCAGGAGCCCTTGATGCGGCAGTTCCTTGCTCATGGCCGACTGGTGACTGCGGGTCCAGGAAAAACCTCTGAGGAGTGGAACGTTGTGATGTGTGGGACAACTGAAGTGGGAGTGCAGCTGTCAGACATGGGGGGGCCCTCCTGTCGCACTGGTACCACAGCTCCATCGCCCTCATCTGGAGCTGTGGAACCCCACACCAGTGTCGGAATGCAGCCCCTGTTCTGCAGAGCATTATAATTTCCCCCTGCTACCAGCGGGCAGATACTCTCTTTGGGGCAGGCAGAGCCAGGCCACCGCCTTCCTGTGCTGGTATTTGCCATGGTGCTTACTACCAGAGCTGCCATCAGCAAGAGCCGTGGGATAAAGCAGGCTCTCACCATGCCCTACCACCAGGCAAGCCTTCAGGGCTCCTATGAAGCAAACACACAAGCAGCAATGTCCTATTAAAGGATTCAGAGAGGCAGAAGGACAAGCAGTCAATGTGGAAAAAAAGGATAAAACAGCCAGAAAAGGAATATTTTGTAAAAGAGGTAAAGGGGAAGGCCAGGAAAAGTCTCTGCAGAAAACAAAGGAGTGACAGAGTCACAGGGAGAAGCTGAGGCTGGCAGCTGCTGCTGGAAGGGAAGGCTGTGGTGATGTGTAAAAGCACCAGGTCAGCTATACATCACCACAACCACTGCAGGGTGCCCCAGGGTCTGGGGGGTCGTGGGGAGCTCGCTACTCAGACATGTGCTGGGTGCATGTTGGAGGAGCCCATGGTGGTGCAGCCCACTACCCGATCCAGAGCAACGTCTCTCTTCAGCACTGGAGAGCATCTGGAGCAGTTTCCATCTTCACATCCTCCGTGAGGCATCCTGTTAGCTTTGCAGGGTGGCTTTGCTGCACGCAGTCAGGGGATTTGCTTCCAAATGGAAACGCAACGAAGTCCCAGCCTGTAGCACCACAGCTAAACTTTACTTTCAAGCTTTGCTTGTAAGCTGAGACTGAATGAAACAGTGCTGACACTAGCAAAGTATAACATTTCTGTTAGGAACTTGGGGCAGATTTGGGTGTACACACAATCAACGCCTTCCTTTTCATTTCACTGTTCACTATGGAGTCATTATAGGCCAACTACGCCTTAGCCAAAAGGAGGCGAACAGAAAATGCATTTTCTTGTTAAAGCAGTTAATATAAAGACTGATCACATTCTTAGATGTCCAACAGTAAGCTTTCTAAAAACTATCAATGTAGCGTATCTCCAAGGTGATTAAATGCACAAGACTCAGTAAGTATTAAGGACACACGCTCACTTCAGTATCTGACAGCATCTGAACTGAAATGCTTGAAACCAGAATCTTGTTCCTTCTCCATGAGAAATGATGTTTTGTTTTCTCTTTTCTGACGAAGCACCCGATCAGTGTAAGGCAGCTTGAGCTCCTGCGGACACATGGCACAGTGTGCACCTGAGATATTTCCTAAGTGTTATGCTTAGGAAAGAGCATTTTCAAAGCAGCTTTGACAGGGACAGCTGCAGAGCCCTACCGCAAACATTCATTCTTCTCTTCCCCCTGGAGAAAGCGGCTCATCACATCCCACACTGCCGCAGTGGGAGTCTTCTTCCAGCTCCACACAAACACTCTCCAAACAATAAGGGCAGGAAGCACCCACTGAAGCACTACCAGATTCTGCTCTGTACACCGAAGGTGTATTTTTTGCGTGAATTCTGAAATCTCAGAATTAACGTAAATGATGTATTTTTAACCCAACAGCACTCCCAATGATACCTGTTGGGATTACAATCCACTGCTCTATTGCCTGGTCATACCAGAAAGGAAACACAGTGCATACAACTAGGCACTACAATTCTTGCATCTCTACAGATTTGACTTAATGCTTTCAAAGTAACCCATTTTAGATCTAAAAAATTCGGCCAGCAATAACACACCTTCAAGATCATGCAGCCAGGAAATAATAAACATAGAAAAAGAAGGCTTCCATGTCTTAATGTTCCCAAATGTAAGCTGCTATTGAGAAACTAATTTCAGGCTTTAATACTATTCTAGGTATATAATTAACAACAAACATATACTCTAACACAAATTATGCCCTTTTTTATGTCTGATTTTTTTTTAAAGCTTTAGCTCGATTAGTTCTGGCAGAGTAGAAAAAAATTTGAATATATATGAGACAGCAAAAAGTCATCACACTCCAAACATACAAAGAAGGATCTAAATGAGGACAAAAAAAAAAAAAAAAAAAAAAAAAAAAAAAACCACCCCATCTGGCTGCCCATAGCCACCTTCCCCTCCTTCTCCACAAGGAAGGAAGACCAGTGCAATTTCACAGCCTCTCCCAAAATGGAATCATGTATTTCGGCTCCAATGGGTAGAAACTCCTCACAAAGTCAAGCATTTTTCACATAAGGTAACAATAAACCTTTATTTAAAGATTTAAACACGTGTGTGCACATACACAGAGAAAATCAAAGACCAAAACTACAAAAAAAAAAAAAAAGACAAGTAAGGAAAGAATTAAAAGTCTGGTAAACAAAACACACCCACCAGCAAGGCACTGACTGCCAAACATCTCTGCCACAACTAGAACTAACTAAAGGGAAGAGATAGAGAAGGAGAAAGAGGAAAATTACAGAAAAAGAAATTGTGTGCACAAATATATACAGAGACATATACCAGATATCATTCAAGGTGGGTAGCTGGGAGGAAGGGGTCATTTCAAGTTGTTTCCACACTCGCATCCACCCACGGCCATGCAGTGTTTAAGCCCGCACCGAGAACACACATCACCAGGAGGGAGCTGAAAGTTCATGCAAAGCTGAACCTCAGACTACCCCCGTGCCAAGACAAAACTTTCTCTTTTTCTGCAAAAAGAGGCAGCAGAACTACTACAACTAGGAAATATTTTTCAAAATAACTTGCTGAAAATTTCCACAAGGCAGAACAGCTTCTGAAGAGCTAGAACTAACTGCCCGGTCTTTTGTGAAACACTAGGAAAAGGTTATAACTCAGGCTTCATTCTGGGTTTTGTAACAAAGTTTGATAAGCTAAAGGAAAGTAACAACCCTACAAACGCGCATACAGCACAGGGTAATCCAGGTGGCCACAGAAACCAAAAAAGTCTGGCTTACTCCTGTAACTCAGAAGCATTGTACACTTAGCCATTGGGGACTACACTCATTTTTTACAATGCTATGTTTTATTAGAGGTGGGAAAGTAGTTCTAAAGGAAGATCACAAACAAGGTGTTACCTCAGTTCACTGTGTTACTCTGCACAGTAAACTGCAGGAAAGATTCACGGAACATCTGCCTGTAGCATTAAGTCAAATTCTTTTTGACACTATTTAACATCACTTTTTCCTAAAGAACACACTCATACAAGATATTCTAGTAAGATCTCAAAGCGTCTCAACAACAAAAGGATCAAAAATGCTTTTTGGGACTAAGGAGATTTATACAAGAGAACAGATACAAGCAGAGTCAAGTCTTTTTGCAGCTGCCTTTCAGGTCAGTGCTTCTGATTAAACCAGAAAAATGCAGGTTTCTAGGACACACTGTCAGCACAAGCTTTACCCACACAACCGCTCCAGCAGGGCTCGCTCGCCACCCTGAGCTGCTACTGGCAGCAGCCCAAGGGGCTGGGGGCCCCACACCAGCCCTGGCCCTCAAAACACCTGTCTGAGGATTCGGCTTAGAGACCCGTGTTCTGCAAGGCAGCCTGAGAATAAACACGGTACTGGCAGGAAATGTGTCTATAAATAAGTCTATTTTATACAGGCTGGAGTCTTCTACTAAATGATGGTAAAGTGAGAAACAACTCCTTGTCCCTGGACAACCGCGGGAGCTCTGTAAATGACCTTCACTGGAGCAGGAGGCCAGTTCTCACAGCCTAATGCCATCCTTCCCCTACCAAACACTTCTTTTTTTTTTTCTCTGTTTTACTTCCTTGCCTTAAATAAAAGCCAGAACATCAGAGGCCAAAAGCAACTAGGTAAACAAACAAGAAAAGGTGCCTCTGGACACCTTGCAAGCTCACCAGGGAGATGACCCACCGTGGGAGAAAAAGGATGTCCCTGAGGGACCCAGTTCCCCTGCTCCCTCTGATGAGGCGGCAAAGATCACTGCTGGCCACCACAGGAGTCACATCTCACACAGATTTTTAAACAATCAATCAAGTCTATGCCACTGATCACTAAATTCGAATTTAAGTGCTGTTACTGACCGCTGCGCTTCCATTAAGGCCTTGACAAAACACCTCTATCTTTGACGTAACAAAGCTCTGCCACAGAGGCTTCTATGGCCGCACTCTGATCCACCTGGAAAACTGAACCAGGAAAAAAAGAAAAAAAAAGAACTGGCCGGTTGCCCAGGATGCCCAGGCCACCCCCATGACTCAACTCCCCCTGTAACCGACTGCCAGATGCGTCAACGGCGCACACACCGCC
>JAVJGI010000003.1:506080-518183 GCA_035590275.1 Ibycter americanus | reverse complement strand
TACAGCAGGAAATTGATTCGATAAAAAGACTGGTATTACAGACCGAAGAGCTTTAGATGTATTAACAGCTCAAGCTGAAGGAGCATGTACTTTACTTAATGAATCATGTTGCAGTTACGTTGATCAATCGGGAAAGGTGTTACAGAATGTGCAAGAAATACGGAATCATGCGACAGTGTTACCTAAGGTGTATGAGGACAGGGGTCTGTCGTGGCTGGATACGTTGCTGACGAATTGGGTTTTCACTGGATGGTTAGGATAAATTGTAAAAGGATGCATGATGGTAATAGCTATCATTTTGGTTGTGTTAGTTTTATCGCCTTGTATTTTGCGATGTGTACAACAAATGATATATGGAGCAATTAAGCACATTTGGCTGGCTCAAGAAAAAGAAGGGGGAATTGTGGGCGTGCATCTTGCTAACAGTGGATTTGCGGCGAGCCAGGCCTATGCTCTAGGCCTCGACGAAGAAGCTACAAGTAACCTTGGGCCCCAGCCAGAAGCTGAACCAGCAAGATAAATTGTTGAAACAGCAAGAAAATGGGACGATGTGATTTGAGACTCAGGTCTGGGTTGTACCTGACGCAAATCGAAAGAACTAATCAGAACTCTCAGAAATGACGTATTTGTAAATAGTATTAGCATATAAGGCTGTCTGTTACAAACAATAAACAGCTTCTGCTTAATTCACATTGGATTGTGTGCGGAGTCCATTACTGCTTCCCGCAGGCCACCTCCGGCATGTCCATCCTCACCTGCAGGCAGGAGGCCTGTGATGACAGCTCAGTCTTTACTGAGGGATTTTTTGTCCCTCAGGGTGTTGGCACTTCATCCCACCTTTCCTACTACACGGCAGAGTGGCTGTGCCCTGTGTGAGAATCGGCCGAGTGCCAGGTTTGTCTGGGTTTTTTGTGCAGGGCTGTCCCACAATCACAGGCCTCTGTATGTGCGACTGTCCCGTGGGTCAAAGCCAATCTCCCTGTTACACCCTGTCATGCCCCTTCTTTCCAGGTTCCCTTGTGCATCCTCCGAGTGCCCATCGTCCTCAGCAGTGCACTCCACGGTGGGTGATACACACTGTTCCACCCCTCAGCTGTGCCGTCCCCATTGCCATCTGCTCCAACCACCCGCAGCAGGGCAGCCTCCCCAGCACAATGGCCTTGCAAAAGAGCAATTAATCCTCATGAAGTATTTTTTTAGATGCCAGGTTCAGCTCTCGGTTACAGTGCGGGCGTGTTCTTCCCAGACCCAGGCAGGCATCTCAGCCACCCAAGGACCCTGCTTCACCTCCATGCTGCAGGCCAGCCAAGCCAAAGGGATCGCCAGCTTTGTAGCCACACAATACCTGCACACAGCAACCTCCACAGGAATAATTAGAAAAATTGGCAAAGCTCCATCACAGGCTATGGAAGGCAGCCCCCAGGCCAGGCATGCTGGAGCCCAGGATGCAAGCTGAGGATGCAGCACTGCTTCTGCTCAGTGATGGCCGGTGCTGCCCTTGCAGCGCATCATGCCCTCTGCTTGCTCCCAGGGCACAGGTACACTCTGTCCAGGTAGAGACCCAGTTCCCCAGGTGGAGCAGGTCCCTCTGCTTCCCTGGCTCAGCAGAGGAGGGCAGAACCTGTCACGAGTGGGGTCCTGGCAAGGGGAACGTGCTTGCAGGGGTCCCCCATGCTCAATGGTTTTGGAGACACTACCCCTTAGTGCTGGGAGCAGGCCAGTGGAAGTGCTTAGGTAGCCCAAAGGGATTATACTGGTCCCAGTCCCCAGGGCAGGATGGGACCTGGAGCCCATTGCAGCCCAGTATGGGTAAAGGCAGCTCTGACAGCCTTGTGGTTTAGCACCAGCTGCCCCCATACATTGCTTATACTTAAACAAAGCTCCCATGGGATACCTCATTTCTTTGGTTGGCAGGGGCACCACAGCCCCTCCAGGCCAGCATACCCAGTAAAGCACAGGGCACAACGAGGATCTTTATCAGTGTTTTCATTTCTCTTTACAGGGCTCCATGCTTTGTTTCCCATGTGCAAAGAGCTCCAAACCAAACATGGGACACTGGGGATGTCTTTAAAGCATCATCTCCCAGCCACACACAGCCAAGTAAGATGCTGTCACCACCTCCCACAGCTCCTGACTGGCAGCCCCGGGATGCAGCCCCTGCCCAGCCAGTCCAACAGACTAGGACAGAAGATAGGAGAGCACCCATGAGAGCCCGGCAACCCAACCCTACCCTTACAGCCCTCCTCCCAGCACTGCAGCCTAGTTCACACTAACAGGAGCCCAGGTTACAAACCAGGTGCTTACTCAGCATTGGAAGAGTCACTGTCTTTGTTCCTACCACCTGAAGCTGAGTATCTTCCAGTAGCTGCCAGAGACAGCCTAGATGAAACATCACCTGCAAGTTTTGCATCTCCAACAATCCCCGCAAAAGCCAGCCAGATTCTGGCAGCCAGTGCACAGCTCAGGTGGCAGCAGCAAGGTTTCACAGCTGGTTTAGTTTCAAAAGTTCAGCTTCAGTAACTTGTGTCCATGGGCCACAAGCCCAGCAAGGCAAATGGAGCATTTTGTGCAAGCCCACAGAAATGTCACCAACTGCAGCCTAGAACAAGTCACCTCACCTGGCAGAAGGCAATAGCCAGCTTTTCTTAGACAAAACTGTCAAGGTAGATGTATTGCTTGCATGTAAGGCTCCTTCATACTGTAAAGCCAATTTTGATCAAGTATAGGACCGCAGCGAGAGCAGTCAGCTTCCATCCTCCTTTCCCCACCCCTGGGTCCCTTACACAGGTTTTAGTCTGTGCCTAGCACTGCCAGGAACCCCCAGGACACCCCACTTAGACATGGGCTCTCAGGGGTGCTACTGGACACAGGCCAAGCTCTTACAGAAAGACCCAGCTTCTTTTTCAGAGAGCAGCATTACTCCCAACACCCAGCTTTTCCTGATAACTGAACATCTCCACGAACAGACTCCACCTTTCAAGCCTAGCACGAGTTCAAGGCAGTCTTGCTTCTACCTCCATCAGAGCCTGAGGAGCCAGGGCCACATGACAGTGACAACTCCATCAGTCATCACTGCCAACCCATACCTGGTATGGAAGCAAAACTAAACTCTTACAAACTAGGATAGTAATCAAATCAGTTTAATATATAGTCAACATATTGTAAATGCATCTGAATCCTACAGTATTGCTATCAGCCATGGCCATCAAGCCCAGGGGACCACCTTTCTAGAAAGGCACAGAGAGGTAGGAGAGTTGGGGCATTTCCCCAGATTAGTTGCAAGTGAGAATGTGCACATGGGACCTTCCTCCTGGAGGCCTGAGATAACCAGAAACTTGTGCTTTTTGAAAGGAGTGCTAGTGTGCTGGGACAAGTACAGGCACCTGGAGTAACAGCCAAGGCCTCCTGCTGACCAACAAGGCAAGAAACTCTTGCTGGCTTTTACCTACACTAAAAGAAAAAAAGAAAAAAAAGAGAAAAAGAAAAGCAGGGGACAAAAAAGCCTGGTTGTGTGTGTGAAGGGTATTTGGTGAGGCAGGAGCAAGAGATATGGATAAGGTTGCTTTTGCCCTTGGCCAGGGACAAGGGCTATTTGCATTGCTTTGGACTCTGTTACCACCCCAGGGGTGAGTGAGAAGAAATGTGTCATCCTCCAGTAATGCCACCACATTTTCCTGCACCAGAGCAAGAGCAAAGCTCTGGAGCAAACAGAGCACCTGGAGCAGGGACAACAGTGTCACCATACATTTGGCTCATCTGCTGTGGCAGCTTAAGTGGGAAGTGGCACCGTGGTCATCTCCTTGTGGCAGGGGAAGCACGGAGTCCTGTGGCTCTGCGGGAAGGCACTATTCACCAGGGTGGGCAGGTCTGGAGTTGCTAATTCTCAAATTTTGCATAAGGGTTCTCTTCCTTGAACAGGCCTAGGAGAGAAGAGAGATTCATTCAGACAGCAGCTGCCATACCAGTCATGGCCAGCAAGAAAACTAATTCTTGCTAACACCACTATCATTTGTGCTTCATGCAGCCTCTTGTCCTGCAGTCCTTCCAAAAGACCTGCTCCCACTTGAGCTGCGCATGCCATCAGCACTGTTTCACTCTCCTCTGCACAAGGTGAGAGATCCATTAAGAAGCGCAACCTGACAGCAAACTCCTCTCTCAGGCAGTCTATATCAAGTCCAGGTAAAGCAGCACGACTGATCTCCCAGAGCAGCCCTTCTGCATGCTGATTCTGTTGGACTGGACTTGGAAGCAGAGAGCCCAGACCCAAATTAAAACTGCTCCCCTGTTCCTAAACCCACAGGCTGGGAGAAAGCAAGGCAGGGTATGGGGCTGACTTGTGGGCCTGCGACAAGCCCCCGTGCCACTCTGTTGGCTGCTTTCCCAGCCCCAGCCCAACACTTTTGAGGGGGAACAGACAGAAAGGATGAGATTGCAAACTGAGGTCAGGCTGCAGCAAGACAGAGCCCTGCCGTGGCAAGACAGCCCTGGAGCACAGCTCTTCCACTTCCACCAGCAGGTAGCTCCCCCACCAACAGCTCCTTCAGGCACAGCTTTGCCTGCTCTTCCTCCCTCAGAGGAGCCAGCCCAGCCAGAGGCCCCTGGATCTCCTGCCCAACATGGACCAGCAGCAGGCAACAGCTGCAGGCACAGAAAGTCTCCAGCTTTCCCTACAGCCCCCCACAAAGCCAGAGACCACCACGCTCGGTGTGTAGGAGCCTGACTGCTCCACGGGCACCCTGGGAGAGCCCCCAGCAGCCCCATCGGGCAGGCAGAAGAGACCTCTCCACTGGTTCCATGCAACTGGCTGCTCCCTGCTTCCTTCCAGGTTGCTGTCCCCAACCTGCTCCAGGGCTGTGGGACTCACCCAAGGGACAGTCCAGCCTCAGGAGGGAGGCTGTGCGTCCCAGCAGCAGGGGACTGAGCCACCTCCCCGGGAACTGCTGCTGGCTCGGACGACCAGCTCCGCGGTCAGTTGGTGCCTGCTCTGTGCTTCTGCAGCCATGGGCCCCCCTGCTCTCACCTGGCCCCCCGCCCCAGGCTGCTGGCTCCCCAGCCACTCGCTGACCTGGGCTGCCGGAGGGCTATGCCTGAAGGGCAGCAGCATTACAGCTGCTGCCGCATCTACCAGCTTATGCTTCTCCCCTCCAGTCAAGCCCCAGCAGCTTCTCCCACATGGAGAGTTCAGAGGACGCAGGTTCCAGGGAGTGTTAAACACTCCCTCTTCCCTGCCCAAGAGGAGTAACAGTAGTGGGGGGTCACACACGCCATGACCCAGGCATATCTACAGTTGCTGCCAGAGGGCAAGAGAGCAATTCACTGAGACTGCAGAAGCAGAGACTGCTTTCTCCCTGCTGGCCAGGTCTCCTCTGCAGCTGTAACCACAGCAGGGAACACAGTTACTGAAGCTGCTCTATCTCAAGCTCAGTTTGAATTGCTCATCTCAGCACTGTACCGTATTTTCTTCGGATTTCATCATGCCGTGATTTCATCTCTGCTCTCCTGCAAGAAGCAAACAGAAAAACCACAAGCCAGTGACTGGTGATACAAAAGCAAGCCAGAGGAGCTACAGCTCCTTGCTTCTTCCCAGCCTAGGGAGCTCCAGGCTGCCAGGTTTGCTCAGCGCCCCCAACGCTCACCTTCCAACCTCCTAAAGGCGCTGGGGACCACCAGAGCCCATGCACATCAGCAGCCCTCAGGGAGTCAGATACACAACACTGTTGTGATGGTGCACCCACAAGTTGCCCCAGAAAGACACTGCTTATGAGGTTTACGTTTGAGCTAGGGTTGAAGCAGCCACTGGCTGTGTGCGTTGAGCCCTACGTGCCTCTTGGCATCATGTTTGATGGTACAGACAGGAGCCAAATCGCTCTGCAGCCTGAAGCAGTGTGGCTCGCTCACAGGGGAGCGACGGCTGTGGAGCACGCTCACCTCTCCTCCTGCCGCACCCGCCTCTTCTCCCGCTCCCTGGCCGCTCTCTCATCATCCTTGTCTGGCCTGACAGACAGAAAAGCCCATTAGCGACACTTACCACTCAGCTCTGCAACAGCACATGGTTACATCGAAGCTACTCTGAGAAAACGGGGAACCCCTCCGATACTTGCTTTTTGCTCTTTTTCTTACAACAGCAGCAGCAGCAGCAGACCCCCAACATGATAAGGATCGTTCCTCCCGCCACAGACATGGCAATGATCAGGGCTTCAAAGTTCACTAAAGGATGTGACAAAACACATTTAGCACACAAACACATGGCTGCCTGGATTTACAGTATTTACAAGCATAAGCCACTGTCACCAGCAGCTTCAGTCACTGGGCTGGAGACATGTGTAACCGCCTCAGAAAGCAAGATGGACATCATTATCTATAGGTACACCAAGCATTAGCACGAGCACGTACACACCAACTGAGTAGATGTAGCTGCTAACTACAGCGCTCATTTACTGGCTATGAAGACATGCAAGAACAAATGCACTGAGGTCAGACTCCTCCAGCAGAAACAGAAGCAAAGCTGTCTTAATCACTAATCCAGGTGAACAGTAACCCATCAAGGGGAAGAAAACCTGGAGGCTTCAGTGCTGAGGAGCAACCTCTGACGGAGAAGCTGCAGCTGGCACTGGAGTTGCTGCCCACAGGAGTCGGCCTCAGAAATCATCTAAGATGAGATGACAGTGGACTGGAGGCACTTATGGGCATCTGAAGCCCTTGGATGAGAGGCAGAGCAAGACAAGATCTGTTGTGATTTATCAGCTCAGGGCCAGCAGCGCTGCTGAAGCAGCTGAAGGTGGAGGGCTGCTTCATGCACCCCCCCACCACATCTCCCCAGGGCTTGGAGGATCTGCTCACCCACACACAGCGCAAAAGCTGCCGGGATGTGGTGGTGAAGCAGCAGCCTTGAGCCCTGGCCCCAGGGATGCAGTCATCCTACTCAGCTTCTGCAGTGACAGCAGTAGAGACACTGGCCAAAATGGACATATCTAGACATCACCTGAAATCCTTTGCCACAAAGAGGAATTTCTTCCAAGTATGAATCAGACTGTTCAGAGACGTGGGCCTCTAGAAGTATTTGTTTACAAGCCACTTCACAAACAGCAGCCAAGTTACAGAAATCCTAGAGCACCCGAGCCTGCTCAGAGCACTTTCAACCCCCACTCCTCCATGCAGCTCAGACCATAAGCCCAGTGGAAAACCCAAGCACTGTACATCGTGCATTTCAGGATATTTCAGAAGATGCCTGCCTGTCCCCTCGCTGCAAGGACTCAGCTGCAGCAATCTTATTGGGGTGCTCCAGGCTGAGCTGACTCCACCACTGAACTTGCTTTCAAAGCCTCCTGCTCCCAGTGGAGAGCTTCATTGCTGCCAGCTGTGCCCCCTGACTCTCAAATCATACTGCATCCCTACCCAGGTTACTGTGGCATGCACCATGCAAGGAAGGTGGTTCCAACTGCAGACCACTGCCATGGCCTAGCAGGTCACCAGTGAGCCCAGAACTCAGCAAGCCACCAGCCTGCAGACGCTTGTGTCTGTCCCCACAGGTGGGCTCGTGCAGCCTCTCCAGCAGCCACCCAGCAACAGGGAGGTCAGCAGGTCTATGCTCCCAGTAAGGCTTTGAGAAAAACTGAATTTGAGACCTGACAGTCCATGGCACTGTCTTGCTTCAGAGCAACGTGAATCTTTTGTGGGTCTGCCGCAGCGCAGCCAGCAGAGTTACACAGGATACAGCCCAAAAGCCAAAGACTAGAAATCAGCCCAGTGGGGGTAAGACATACAAACAGGCTCTTCAGCTCAAAAGAGAGTTTCTCCACTAGCACCTGTCTGTACTGGAGCCTCTGAAACCTTGGCTTTCAGGGTGAGCCTGGGGTTCAGATCATCCCTTCCCAGACAGCAGTCTGTGGCAGAGCACCGGGCACTCCTCCACCTGATGATAAAGTCACACCCACCAAAAACACAGACTTGTTTAAGAGCTAATCCCCCACAGGACTAATCTCCTCTGAAGCGAGTTTTGCAAGCAAAGGAATGTGTTCTTCTGTAATTAAACCTTTTGTGAAGCTGCTCACAGAAAAACTTGTATTTCAAGGTCTTGCACAAGTTTCAGAAAAGCACACTGTGGTGCTCACAAAGAGCAGATTCTTCCTCCACAAGGTGTAGCAGTAGTTTTAACTGTCCTGTGGGTAGAGAAGAGAGCCCAGCCTGAAGCGCAATGGATAACAGGTGACCACAATTCAACTCCAAGCTCCCCATCAAGGTGACAGGGGAGAGAAACCAGCTTGCTTCCTAGCTGCCCCAGACCCCAAAAGCTGGGTCCTGTCTGAGCACGAGTATGCACCAAACTTGGTCTAAACAGACACTAATTTCTCCAGAAACGCACCAGAAAACAGAGCACCAAGGAGGAAAGTCAGCCAACAGTCAGTGTCAGCCAGAAAATGCTTCCAGAGGTGACCTGGCTGCAGGCAAGCCAGCTGCAGCACAGCTTGCGCAGGGCTAGTTTTGGAAGAGGGTATTTCTCAAGTGGGTGAGAGCTGAGCAGGACTGCGGGATGCTCAGCACTAGAAGCCCAGGCAGCCCTCTAGGTAAGTCACCTCATTTCTGATTCCAAGAGCCTCCCGTGAATTTTGAGAGCCTGCCTGGGACAGCACCTGCACTGTTACACGTGAAGAGCCAGAAGCAGTGCAAGGAGCAACGCACGGGGCGCAGTGGCGAGAGCTGCTGAAGAGGCAGGTTCTGGTGAGCACACTTTGAGCGCCAGGAAGGGCTGTGCAGGCAGCTACCCGCAGAGCGCCTTCCACTCTCGTGCCTAGGTGCTAGCCACGTCGGAAGCCTCCATCACACCAAAACATGAAGAACATATTTAGAGTCGCTAAAGCCTCACGGGTCCTTCTTGCCAGAAGGCAGGAAACTGCTCACACTCCGCTTTCTCACCCACGCTTCAGGAAGTTTACAGAACCCTGCTTGACTTCAGCCTGTCAGTGCTACACCAGCAGTGAGAAAGGGAGGCAAGGGAAACCTCCCGTTACCACTAGTGCGAGCAGCAGCCCATGCCATTTAGCAGCAAGCACCAAAGGCAGCCATCACTTGAGCGCGATCCACTTACCCCAGCAGACTCCCCAGCGCGCAGAGCGGAGCTCACAGAGGTCAGCTGGGGGGAGGACTCTTCGGACAGGGTACTCCACACACCTCCCACTACTGGCACACCACAGGCACTGGGACACAGGAACCAGGCAGCACAGTGTTACTGGTGCACGGCTGTGCTGCCAGTTAGCCATGCTCTGCTTTGTTAGCCACAGCGACAGGGCCACTGACGCCTGCTCCCGAGAGCCAGGCACCACCCATCAGCAATAGGATGCTCACGAGTAACAGTTGTGTTCAGTCAGCACAGGCTGCATCAGGCTTGCCCGCACCAGGGGAGAGGAGGGCACATTTCTAGAGCAAGTAAAGGTGCTGAGAGCCCTTCTCCTAGCTTGCATGATAGTAGTAATAACCAAATCCTTCATGTTTATTCCACGCAGCATTTTTGGGACAATAAGAAAGCCTTTGAAACAAGCCACTCACAGAGCTGATGAGCAGAAGAGGTTTGTGTGTGCCTTCACCAGTCTCTCCCAGCCAGACTACCTGCAGCAGCTCCGCACCCTCCTTTCCTGGTGGCTCCAACCCCCAACACCAGTGTTTGGCTGGGTTTGGTCAAACTGGTTCTAGCTACATCAGCTGCAAGATCTGACTCAAGTTCAAGTTGGCTGATATCAGAGATAAGGCATCGGAGGTTGGCAGAACACAGGTACACGTCCTGCATCTGCCATCCACCCACTGCCACAGCACCCACAGCCTGGTGGGGAGGCAGTTTGACCAGCCAGTCCAGCCCACTCGGCTCCTTCACCATGCGCATCCCCCGACAGTGTCTCCAACCCGTGAGGAAGGGCTCAGCAATTCCATTACTCGACTCAAAAAGCACACAACAAAACCCCAGTGGTTTCTAGCAACCTCTTCCCAGAGCACTGAGTCGGGGCTGGCCGCTCACCAGCATGGGCTGGTGGCATTTGCAGCATGCTCAGGATAAGGGCAGGGGAACACCCCCCCTTCCAGGAGGGAAACTGCTCCCTAACAGCCCCGCAAAGCCCACGCTACATTTTCAGGCATCATGAGAGGTTGGGAGTTATGCTGCTGATACTTACGGTGACATTTTTCAGACACTCTTCGCAGCTCCTGTTTGTATACTGGTGACAAACTACAGGAAGGAAAAAAAGACATCTCAGTACTGTGAGGACTTCTCAGTGGTTTAAAACTTGAGGTTCCTCAGAGCCTCGTGCCTTGCCTGCTCCGGGAGGCGGTCGCTCCCATCTGACCAGCGGCAATGCAGCATAATGGTGCTGCAAGAGCTGCCAGCTTCAAAATACACTCAGTGTCACAGTGGGAGACCTAAAAGCAAATGGAAGTCATCTGCCTTGCCCATGCTGACCCAAAACCCCGAGCTGTGAGTTCTTCTCCCTGGGTCTTATTTTCCCTAAAGGCCTGAGCATCTGCTGTGGCCAGCAGGCAGCAGGACAACTGGGGTCAGTCCAGAGGGACCCTCCGAGGATAACAGGCACTGGGCAGGCAGAACAGTCCCACAGCACTGGATGACAGAGCAGCCTAAGCAAACAAGCCCCAGACAAGGAAGTTACCACCAGGAAAAGCAGAAGCAGAGAAGCACAAGGCGGGGGATGACTGGACACAACACACACCTACAGTCCCCACAGGAGCCTGTACCCTCCTGCTGCGCATGAGGGGCCGTACCCTGCCCCAGCCAATTCATCCAAACCCTCCTTCAGCAGGAAACGCTCCAGCTGATGGAATCGGCACCCATGTTCAGGACCTGTTCCCACCCCCATCTGGCAGAGAAAGACCCCTGCTCTATAGGCAGGGGCAGCTTTCTGCACCAGTGCTACCATGGATGACAGCATCCCCAGGGGAAGCAGGTCAGCTGGGAGCAGGGAATGGATCAGGTCTGAACAAGGGACAAGGTGGCCCAGTCCAGCTGCCTTCCTGGGCTTGCTTGCAGCTGCCAGCAGTACTAGCTCTTCAGGAAAATCTTCCTATAGGATACTTGCCTGCTATTTCACTGGTATGCTCCCCTAGACCCTCAGGGATGGAGGTTTTTGAGTCCTTCAGGATCAGCCATTTAAACCTCACCCCTACCTACAAGGTATAAGCATCAGCCTGTCTGACCGTGGGTTAAAAAAAAACCAAACCAACAAAACACCACAAACCAATTTGCTTGACTACTCAGTAACTGGTGGAAGAAGGATCACTGCTTCGCAGCACCTTAATCAGGAAAAAAATCCGTCCCAGAGGTGCTTGTTTTCCACACTCACAAGCAGCAAAGCTGCATTTTCTCTCTCCAGCTGGCAGGAACCCTCAGCTGTGACCCACTGTCAACAGTCACATGCTCTGTGCAGCCCTCCAAACAACTGGGCGATTTATTAACATAGCTCAGATAAGGGTGTTTACACACTGCCCGGAGAGGCCAAGATTGCAGATTTTAAACACTCTAGGAAGCTGTGTCTTCCCTGTTTCTCCAACGGAGGCCGGAAAAGCATCACAGTGCCTGTGCTGCTCCTGAAGCCATGAGCTTACCAGGAGGCCTGAAACAGCCCTCTCACACCACAGGAGGCCATCGGCAGGCAAAAGGGGAGCCTATGGTTTTAACTGGGCTTGCTACTTGATGCTTTCCTCCGGGGTGTCTTCTATTCTGGCACCCCTGGCTGGGGTTCACTCTCTGAGCCATTAGGTCAAAGCCAGCCTCTCACAGCTGTATGGGATGGGGCAGTTTCCAGGACCTTGCAGCCCTCCAGGACTGGGGTTTTATCCCAACACCCAGTCTCAGTGGACCAACCTGCTCACACAGGATGGCACAGGAAGCACTGCAGTCCTTTGGGACAGAGGCGGGACAGCTGCTCTTGGGGCACTAGAAGCCTCCCAGATAATCCTTTTGCCACTTGGCTACAGGAGAAGTGAAGCACATGGCTTGGGGTGGAAGGAGGACAGCAGATCATGTGCTGGTCCTCACTCTCCTCCCAGCCAGAGCTGCCATGCAGCCATCAGAGGGCTGGCCATCCCGTGGAGAATCCCAGAGGGG
>JAVJGI010000003.1:474963-505980 GCA_035590275.1 Ibycter americanus | reverse complement strand
CGGCCGGAGGGGACTCCCGGGGCCGCGCAGAGCGCGCTCCCGCTCCCTGCTGCCGCTCGTGCGGGCACGGTCGGTGGGGCTGGGGGGGCCCCTCTTCCCTCCCGCCCCCTGAGTGGGGCTGAGCCCCGACGGGGTGTCCCGGGAGCCCCGCCGGGAGGTACAGCTTGTCTCTGCCGCAGCCCGCTCGGGTGAGCCCCCCACTCCTTTCCTGCTCCAGGGTTTTTCCCCTCGGGGAACCTGGAGCATTTGCCCGGGTCCTTCCCCCGGGCCCCGGCGTCTCACAACTTCCCCCCCGGCCCCCCCGGTGTTAACCCGCGGGGATAACAGCCCCGGGCCGGGCATGGGCTGGGGGTGCGGCGCCTTGTGCTGGGAGCCGGGGGCTGCGGGGGCCCGGGCGGGGAGCTCGGCCTCTGGGAGAAGGCGCCCTAAGGGTCGGGAAGGACAGGGCAGCATCCCCTTGTCCCCCAGGGCGGAGAAGATGGCTGCCACCGAGCCCGTCACGCAGCCCGGGGAGGCTCCGCGGTCGTCACTGGTGTCTCAGCGTGTGTCGGGTCTCAGCTTTGCTGTATAAACCACCGGCCCTTCGGGTGGGCAGGGAGGCTGCCCCAGCCTGCCGAGCCCCCGCGGGGCCAGGCTGGAAAAGCTCCTCGGTGCCCCCGGTGGAGCGGAAACCGCCGGGGCCGTGGGCAGCGGCGGGCAGGGGGCCCGGGGTGCGGTGCCCCGGGCTGTGCGGGGGGCGAGGGGAGCAGAGCCTGTCTCAGAGCCACCGCAAAGCAGCGTCGTCCCACGCCAGGCGCAGTTCACCCGTGGGACTCGCTGCCCCGGGGCTCCCGCAGGGCCAGAGCCAGGGCTGCCCTTGCCGGCAGCGGGGAGCCCTGGGTTTGTTGGTGCGAAGTGATGGAGCCGGGAACCCTGGGAGGATCCCGGAGAGGATCCCAGCCTCCCCGTCTGGCGTGGGAAGGGGCTTGTCCGTGAGACAGGCTCTGGTCTGGCTGGGACCTGCAGGGGAGGTGGAGAGGGGACGGGTCTCGCTCAGAAGGCGTCCTCGCTCGGATACAGGCTGCTCCGAACTCAGCCAGCAAAATTATTCTCTAAAAAGGCAACAGTAGTAAGTCGGGAAGTCTTTGGTGTCCCTAGGGTGCGAGCTGGGCTGTCTTGGCCCTGGCAGGCTGACGGAGGGGGGGGGCTCAGGGGGGACCATGCTGGGTCCTCGCTGTCCCCGTGTGGCCCAGCTCCTGGTTGGGAGTCTGTACATCTGCAGCCCGGCCCTGGGGCCACAGGGCTGGCCACGGCCACCCTCCTCTTCCTCAGTCAGTGCCCGGCAGCGTGGGAGCGAGCACCCACCACGCAAGAGCTGGTCAGAGTGATGGCAGATGCCTCTTCTCCCCGGCTTTGCCAGTCCTCTAACGCAGTGGTCGAGGAGAGGGGAGCATCTCTTAACGAAACACTGCTCGCTTGCTTAAAAGCTGCCAGGGAAGGATGTCCCGCAGCCAGGAGCGGGCGCAGAGGCCCAGCAAGGTGCTCCAGGCAGATGTGTGCACACGCAGTTTGGGGTTGTGGACCAAGAACTGCCTCTGTGTTTGCTGGAGCGGTGCGGAAGGCAGGGGAGCAGGCAGCTGGCACAGCGCACTGAACAGCAGCTACCCCGGGTGGGAAGGAGCATCTCTCCTCCCACCAGAGGTGCTCGGGGCTGGTGGGTGCGGGCTTACAGGCAGCTGCCCTCCCGGGTGCTCTGACGGCACGTTTCATTCCTCCGGTGCTGTGAGGGTGCTCAGCACCCAAAGCAAAGCTGATGCAGGATACCCGGGCAGCGTGCCTGTCCCTGTGTGGGTGGGCAGAGGGCTGGGGGAATGTGTAGAGAGCAACAGGCAGGGAGAATGGAAAAAGCGGATCCCGAGTGTCCTCTCAGGCTGGCAAAATGCAGAAAAGTGCGTTCTCCTGTCACTGCAGAAAATAGTTTGAGCGTGACTTGGTTGGGGTTTGTTTGCTGCACTGGGACAGGAGGGATTTACACTCCACCCACCGCCTCAGGGGCCTCTCCCCAGTCCAACACAAAAATAGGCTGATCTTCCCAAAAGATGGGGCAGGCAGGCTGGAAAATGCCATTCCTGCAGGGACCGACCGAGCTTCTGCCTCGGGAGAAGATGTTGTGAGTGCCTGTGGTTTTCAGCGAGCCCAGCCAGGGATGCAGGGAAGAGCCCGGCTTCGGGCCGAGCCGTGCCCTGCTGCTGTTGGAAAGCTACAGCCTCCGCACGTGCAAGTGTGCATATGCACGGCAGGAGCTTTCCCTCCTCGTGCGGTCTCCTGAAGCTCAAGGAGCCAATGTTTTTCCTTCTCCAAGGGCATCTGAAGCAGAAATCTCCTGTGGGCAGGACAAGTGCTTGCAGCCCCATCTGCATGCCCCCGCGGAGCCGGTTGAAGGCTGAAGGCTCTGCCAGTGCTCTTCGGCCGGCACCTGGAGGCTGCTGTCCTGCTGCCCACAGTTGCTCTGCCCCAGCTTGGACAGAATTAGGTCTCCATCACTAGCTCTGGTCCCGGAGAGAGCAGATGGGTGCCAGTGGAACAAGCCCTCCCAAACCCATCGTGAGCCCCACGGCACTGTGCTGTGTACCAGGGGAGCAGCCCAGGAGCTGGGTCCTCCGTCCTCGGCAGCACTGGGCAGCCGGGGGCTGGTGAGGAGGCTCGTGGGCAGGGGTGGCTGGCTGGAAAAACAGCTCCCCTGCCCTCCCATCGCTGCTGCCGGGAGCCCCCCAGCCCCAGACAGTGGGGTTGCCTATGTGCAGCCCTTTCTCGTGGATATCAAGATATACTGGCTGCCCACGGCTTAAGCTGCCTTCATGGGCCCCGCTCACTGGCGTGGACTGGCCCATCGCCAGCTTCAGCCTGGCATCCCCCTTGTTGACGTGAGCTTTTCAGGCCCTACATGGCTGGGCCCTGCCTCCCACCAAGCTGCGCCTCTGCCCGCACCCAGCGATGCTCCCCATGGTGCCTCCTGCATCGCCCCTCGCCCAGCTCCTGCGGCTGGCCCTGGGGCTGGCAGGCTGCTCTGTGCAGGGGCTTCCTGAGGGCTCCAGCACCAGCTAATCCCCCCGGGAGGGTTTGGGAGGTGCTCAGAGCCCTCCTGGCTCCCTCCCTCCATCCTCCCCCGGCCACTTCAGCTGCCCTGAGTCACACCGTGCCACTGGTGCCGGCAGAATGGCAAAGCCCACGCACGCGGCTGGCGGGCATGGAGCGAGGTGGGGGAGAGGGGCTGTGTCCCAATAAATGCTTTCAGGCAGGGTAATCCAGTGTCATTTGTAACACTAGTAGGGGAGCTATTTTTAGAGAGAGGCAAATTTGATTTAATAGAACATAATTTGCCACTGACAATTCAGAGGGCGGCCAAACGAGCAGCAGCTGGATTCCTAAGGAGGCTTTTTCCTGCCATTCCTGAAATCCAAGGCTGACGTGCCAGAAGTGGCATTTGTTATTCCAGCAATTGCTGGGGGAAAGCCCCTTGGGATAGCCCAATTAGCTCCACTTTGCTTTCCTTCCATTGCTTCATGCCACCCCATAACCCACCGTTAAAAGAAGCGAGGGATGTTTTTCCTGCCATCCATCGCGGCAGGACTCAGTGCACCCAAACTCCTTCAGGCAGCTGGAACCAGCCAGGTCCCCCCTCTTTGCCTTTTCTTCTACAGGGTGAGCTAGCCCTGCTCTCTCAGCCTCTCCTTGTATAAATTTAGGATAAAAAATAGGTTCTGGTCAAACCAAACAGCTTGTTTGCCAGGAAACGGAAAGCCTGCATGCGCTCCTGGAGGGTTTCTTGCAGACTGAGTTCTTCTGGACCAGCCTCAGAGATACCTTCGGGCAAACCCTTCATCCTGGAAAGGTGCAAACACCATCTTCCTGCTTGTGCTTTCCCTGAGATGAAGATCCCCAGAAAACCGATGCCAGTGTGGGAAGAGGTTGGGTGTTTTTTTCCTAGCCCTAAAACCGTTGTGTCCAGCCTGTGCCCAGTTGGTGCCATGGGGACAAAGAGCTGCTGGGATGAACTAGAACAGCTGCAGGCTGGAGGCTAACTGCCAGGGGGTGGGCAGGGCCCTGGCGAGTGTGGGGAGGTGACATTTCCCTCGGAATTGTGTGTTGTCCCCACACGAGTGCCCTAAGGGCAGAGCAGTGTGGGCACATAGCATCATCCCCCACAGCCCTGTGGCAGCCGTGCGCTGCTGCCCTGGGCAGGAGAAGCAGAAGCATCTCGGGGGGGGTCCCCAAGCCCCTGCCAGCTCAGCCCCCACTGTGCTCCTGGTAGCCTTGGAGCCATGTTGTGCTGCAGCCAAGAAGCCCCAGGCCATGGGGTGGGATTGTCAAGGACAAGAGCCCCAGCAGCTGTGCCCCCCAGAGCCATCTCCTGCTAGTAGAGGGAAGGGAGAGCCGCGGGCGAGAGGGGCAGGAGCTTTTCTAGGCAGCATCTGCCCAGCTCTCGGAGAACATCCTCGGGCAGCAGCATCCTGGTAGGGCATGGCTTCATACCCAAAAAAATTTGCCATGAGGCGAATCCCCCTGCCCACCGGCCAGCCCTGCACGGCACAGGGCTGGAGCAGCTCCCGGCAGTGAATCAGGGTGTGCTCTGAACTGCAGCTCCCGCTGCTCTTAGGAGGAAAGGGCTGAGCAGGGGCGAAGCACAGCTGTGTCATTTAGCACCAGCAAACATGTGCCCGGGCTTTGGTGGGCTTCTCTCCAGATGTGCAGTCACTCCCTGTGGCTGGAAACCCCCCCGGAAGCCATCTGAGGGGCTGCTCAGCCCCGTGCTGCTCGCTCAGGGGTCACAGTCTTCCCTGTAGCTCCAAGGAGGGGTTTGTAGCACTCCCTTCTCCGCCAACACGGGGCTTTGCCCTTGGGCCATGTCTCACCCTGGAGTACTTGCAGCGGCTGGAGTTAAAGCCAAAGTAATGTTAGTAAAGAAAATCAGTTTTGCTGGAGACCAAGTAGCAATGCTGCCCTGATCGCATCCCAAAAGCCCCGTGAAGGTGGTCGTGTCTCCTTCCTGACACTGGGGCTGCCCTGTGTGGCTGGGGTGAAGGAGAAGGTCTATCCCAGAGACTGCTGTGGGGGGAAATCCTGAGGTTAAGTGCCTGCCCCCAGCGCGCCCCATATGTGAATGTCCCTAGGGACACCGGCTGGGGTTGGTGTGGCATGTGGGACGTGGCAGCTCCCCAAAATGACTCATTCACCTTGATCAAATGTGTTTTCCTGTGAATGAAAAGGTGCTGTGGGCAGCCCAGCCAGCCATGGGGGGTGCAGGTGCTCCCCAAGCATCACCCCAAGTCGCGTGGCCTTTCCCAGCTCGCCCTTGCTCCACTTTCTCCTCAGGCTGGTGGAAACCAGGAGCCAACATTTAGCAGGGGGGCAGCCCTCAAATCAAGATCAAATTGCTCTCCTCTCCTCCTTGAAGAACAACCACCTCCTCAGGATGCTGCCCTTTCCCTGTGACTGATTTGGTTAAATGGAAAAGCTAATAAACTTTGAAGTCTGCAAATGGATGGGTTGGAGAGGGCCACTTGGTTGGAGGCCCTCTGATGCTTTCTCTGTGGTGCAGGTTTTTCCCTCTCACCCAATTTTGAATGTAGATTTTCATTTACAATGATTCTTGGCAGCAGAGCCAGCTAAAGGTCACCACCAGCTTCGGAGATGGAGGCGTGAGCTGAGATTTTCCACTCGTTCAGATCCCCTGCCTCCAGGCACTGTCTTCTCTAATTAATTGTGTCCTTCTTTCTGCTCCTATCATGCTGGGTTCCCCTGGAAAATGCTGGGGGTAAATAAGGCGACAGGCTCCTTCCCCTGCCCGTGGCATTTGCCTTGCCTCTGTTGAGCCACATCCTCTGGATGCTGAGAGCTGTGGCCACTGCGGGTGGCACCACGCTGGCTCCATGGCAGAGGGGCTCCCCCAGGGACACCAAGCCCCAGGGACAGCCATGTAGTGAGGTGCTCCGTGTCCCTCCTTGCACTCGCCCCCCTTTCTGCCAGCCCCACGCTGTAGCCCACGCACTCCCCTCTCCATTCCTGGAGGGCACCTGGAGCAGGGGTCCCCCACACCCACGGCAGGGGCCTTCCCCAGCTGGGAAATCACCCTTGCACCCCATTTCCCAGCTCAAGGGCCCTCTGCTACAGCCCCACCGACCACCCCTGCCACAGGCATCTCTCCCCTGGGGGAGCTGGGCAGGGCACTGCTGACCCCCTCCTCTCTTTCTCTCCCCGCTGCAGGGAGGAAGGTGCTGACGGGGTGCTCTGAAGCTCCGGGGTTTGCTGCCCAGGGGCTCAGCAGGATGATGCCAGCCAGCCGAGAGCTCCCCATGTTCCCTGCGGTGACAATGTGACCAAGCAGCCGGCCGGGACCTGTGGCACCGAGCCCGGCACGGCGAGTGCAGCGGCTAGTGGCCCCCCGAGCGGGCCCTGCCACACAAAGATGAGCGATGGCGGGTGGATCTCGCTCAGCCCTGCTGAGTTCGCCCAGCTCCAGCAGTACACAGACTGTGAGTACTCTGCGCGTCCCCCTGGCACAGGGACAGGGGTTTTAAAAGTCCTGTTGGTCTGTGCTGGACTGGTATCCTACAGGTCCTTGGTATCCTCCTGGAGGAGTAGATGACTTCTTAGATTTTGGGTGTGGAGGTTGGGAAGGTCCCCGACGCCCAGCATGGGCTGGTGGGGCAGGGCAGAGCAGTGCATGCCCGGCAGGATTTAGCCGAGCAGGAGCTCTCCTGCTTTGGGGAATGCACACGTGAGCACGGCTCAGTCCCTCCGAAGGCGGCCGGCTCCCACGTTCGTTAGTGAAGTGAAATGCCAACGAGGAAAGCAGACTGGCTTTTCCTCAACATGCGGAGCTGCTCCACGGCTCGCCTTGGGTTGCCAACCCTCTGCGGTAATTTTGCTTAGTGCTTTTGCAGAGCAACTCTCTCCTGTGGCTCCTGCTGAGGAGAGGATGTTGGCAGTGGTGCTGTGGGGTCCTGGGGCTGCAAGCAGCTGGGGAGGGTGCCTGGGCAAAGCCCAGTGGTCCGAAACCAGGTCCTTGAGGTCCTGCCTGCTGGAGAGCTGGCATGAAGACATACTCGTTGCAGCAGGTGCAGCCTGCGGAAGTGCTGGTAGCAGGGCAGGATGGACAGGAAAGCCCAGCTGGAACTGTGGGATGAAGGGAGAAGGGGCGTAAAATCTCAGGGGCATTGCTTTGCAGGGGTGGCACAGCTCCAGGGTCAGCAGGCTCCTGTGGCTGTGCAGGATAGAACTGGGAGACAAAGGGGACCCCATGAGCCCCCCAGGGCTGTTCTCAGGGCTGCTGCGCATCGTAGGGGTTAGGCAAACCGGGTCAAGGCTGACAGCGTGGGAAGGCACAGTCTCCTAATCCAAAGAGCCCAGTGCAAGCTGCCCCCAGCCCCCTGCCCACCTGCTTGACATCCCAGGCAGGGACAGGCAGGGCTGTGGGCAGAGGTGTGTGTGCAGTGTCACTGTCTGCATCTCATCCTGCCTTTCCAGAGAACGCTTTCTTAAATCACAGACCATAAAACACCATCTGTAATGCTAAGCACAGAACCCGTACAGCGTCTTCATTTCATTAATCAAAGTGTAGCGAGCAAGGCTGCAGTGTGGTCAGCTGCCTCCTCCCCAAGAGGGTGGCCTGGCACTGGGTTGGGGATCCTTCCACAGATCCCAGTATGGGCCAGGAGCCCCCTCCTCTAGTGCACACTGGCCCCTGCTTGTGCTCTGTGAGCCCCAGACCTGCCTCAGGCATCGCAGACAGTTGTGGTCCTGCACCGAGCTCCATCCACTGTGGAGGGCTGGGGGGAGCAGGAGCCAGCACAATCCCCAGCTTGGGGAGAGGATTTCGTGGTAATTAACAGGACTGACGTGTCTGAGAGCCTTTTAAATGGACATGCCCATAGATATGTGTCTGAAGGTTAGGGCTTAACGTTCCCTCCCTTTGATCTTGTTTTCCATTTTTCCCTTATTTCTCAATTTTGGAAGGACCGATGTCCCTCCAGCCCTGAGAACACCCAGCCAGGGAAACTCACAGGCCATTTACTGTTTGTGTGAAAGTTTGCATGGAGCAATACCATTCTCTTTGTTCCTCCTGGCACCTCCTGGAGATATCAATGCGCAGCCCAGGGCAGCCTTCAGGGATGGCTCAGGCTGCCAAGGAATTGCCAGCAGGCACCAGCTCTATGCGTGGGGGCAGCCACCCTAAGCCTGTGCAGAGGGGCCGGGGCAGGGACGGCCAAGCTTTGTGCCCAGCATCATCCCTGGAGCAGCTGGGACTGGGGAGCAGGCCAGGTTTTCCTTGCCCAGCATCGCGGCAAGGATCTGCATTTATTTTCATACAGGTAGGAGGAAGAGAGCCCATCCCTGGTGGCCAGCTTTACATATGTGCCCTACCGTCTAGGGTGTGGGGGAAAGCAGGGCATGGGTGGCCCCTTCTCAGGCATGAAATGAACCAGAAATTATATATCCAGCAGATAAACTTGTCTCTACCATCCTGCCAGTGGTCTAATGGCGAAGGGGGCTCACTAGCACCATGCTCAGTGTGATGCCTTTGTCTCCCTAGACTCCACCAAGAAGCTCAAGGATGTCCTGGAGGAGTTCCACGGGGACGGCGTCCTCTCGAGGTACAACCCTGAACAGGTATGGCCCTGTACCCTCCAGCCTCCCCCCACGCTGCTGGCCCTCCGCCGGCTCCCCCAGCCCAGCTCCCCCAGCTAGGACCAGCTGGGAGAAGGCAGGTCTGCTCTGTCTGCCCCCCCGCCTCTCCCCACAGTCCTGCTCCCAGGACTGGGAAAGATGCTCCCCCCCTGTGGGGAGCCCAGCTGCATCCCCTTGGCTGTCCTGGGGGCCAGGCTGGCCGCACAGCCATCCCACCCCATCCCACCGATGCTGCCAGCACCCCACAGCCACGCTGCCGTCGGGGCTGGCTGCAGGCTGCCTTACTCTGAGCATTTTGGGGCATCTCCTTGCCAGGCAGAAGCCAGGAGGGATTTACTCTCTCTTCCTCCAAAAGCAGACGATTTTGCTGTTCCCAGCGTGGGGATGGGAGAAGGCCCTGTCCCTTCTTGCTCTTGCTGGGGGAAGGCTTTTTTTTTTCCCAAGTGGTGCTTTCAGAGAGACCTATTAGTGTGCCAGCAGGACAGAGTCTTTCACGGGGAACATAATCACTAAAAATGAGGCAAAACAAGAAAAATCAGTGGGCTGAACATAGTGAGGAGGGGCAGCAAAACTACCCTGCTATTCAAGGGCACTGCAGAACCCTTGCTGCAGCTGGGGTCACTAAAGCCACCCAGAAGGCAACGTCCTGATGCGATGGGGAAGGCCAGCCGGGAAGGAGGAGGCAAGGAGACCTCAGGAGGATGATAGCCCTCAGGGGCTGGGGGTGGGCTGGAGGGTCCTGCTGCTCTGTGTTCTGCCCCTGGGGAGCAGGAGGCTTTCAGACCACAGCTCATTACAGTCCTCTACCTCCAACACCCCTAGCCTCCTTTGGCTGTGGCAGAAGGTCTGTATTTAGTTCCTCAATTGTTTTCTGCGAGCTGAGCACCTGGCTCCGTCAGAGCCTGCTGCCCCTCCAGTGAGCTGCCCACCATGTGGGGGTCCGCAGACCCCTGGGCAGGTGGGCCAGCTGCTGCCCCACTGCTGGCAAGTGCCATCCCAACATGGCTGTGCCCTTCCCTGCGGCTCCCCCAGCTCCTACCCCAGCTGCCCATGACTCCTGTCCCTGCTCCCAACACTGCTGGCCTGGCTCAGCTGTGCTGGCCCCTGGCAGCCAGCTGGCACTGGGGATTTCTGACCTTGCTGCCTCTGGCTCACTTTAGATTATGTCCCACCACTGGGATTTGGGAAGCCAGCGGTTTTGGGGAGGGCTCTGCAGCTGATGTACCCGGTGAGGGGGGTCCAGGGCACAGGACCCACCCCACTGCCTGCAGTTCTGCACCCCCGCGGCACCTCCATCCTCCTCCTCTATCCTCTTCCCAGCCTATTGACTATGAGGGCTTTTGCCTCTTCATGAAGACCTACCTGGAGGCGGATGTACCTGAGGAGCTTTGCCAACACCTCTTCACCTCCTTCAGGCGTAAGATATGCCAAGCCTCCCCTGAGACTCAGCGCCAGAGCCCCGGCGTCTCGCAGCTCAACACCCTCGGTGAGCCAGCCCTGCCCCTGCCACCCAGCTGGGCACACCGTGGCACGTTGGGCTCGCTCCCATGCCAACCCCACGGGGATGGAGGTTGTGGGGCGGCACTACAGTGGGTGGCATCGGGGCCGGCACACAGCCCAGCTCTGTCCCATCCAAAGGATAGGCTCCCAGGGACCCTGCGCTGCTGCAGGGAGGGGAGGGCTTTCCCTGAGGGGGGACCCACAGGGCACCATTGCACTGAGCCCTCCTTTCCTCCGTGCGGTCAGAGCCCAAGTCACTCGATGCCGGCATCTCCATCCAGACCGAGGTGGCCTGTGCCCCTGTCACCGGTGCAGACAGTCACCAAGCGTGCAGCTGCACCCGGAGCAGGGGACGTGTGCCAGGCACCCAGCTCCTGCCTCCCTGGGCCCCTGCCCGGCTGGATTCACAGCGTGTGGAGACATCTGCTGAAAGGACTATAAACTGCAAAAGAGAAGGGAGAGCCCTTCCCAGCCGCTCAGCTGCCTGCTGGGGCTCCTGAGCGGCTCTGGCTGATGCTTGGGGACCACGTCCTCCCTGCCTGGTCCCGAGCAGCCTGGTGGCCAGCACCCAGGGGCAGGAGCGCTGCTGGGAGCCGCCTGGTCAGGCAGGATGGTGTGGGGTGGCCCACAGTGCCCCTCAGAGAGCCCTGGGGCTGAGATGGCAGCCTGCTTTGGGGCTAGCAAAGAAGACCCAGGGCGAGTGATCAGCACCCAAGGGGGCTTCCTGGAGGAAGGGGATTGCCAGGTACAGGCACCCTGGTGTCACACTGTCCACAGGCTTATGTCTGCTTTGCAGGGATTAATGGGAAAACGCTTCTAAGTGCCCTGGGACGACACACTCCTGAGCCCAAGAGCTGCCACAGCAATGCAGCTGAGCTGCAGCCGGCATCCCTCACCCCGGCATCGATCCCCAATGCTTCCCCCAGCTGGTCCAGGTCATCCTCCCAGAAGTCCACCACCGGCACCCCTTCTGCTCACAACTCCTCAGGCTCTTCAAAGATCTCGGGGTCCCTACTCAGCCCTCAGTCGCCAGGTGAGCTTGGCTGGGGCTCCACGGGGGACACGGGCAGTGACAAGCCCTCCCCGGTTGCCGAAGCTGCCTGGTTTCCCGGTGGCGCAGCTGGTCAGGTCCCTGGGGTGGTGGCGGTGACCTTCCAAACTCAGTGGGTTCCTGGTGTCTTGACACCTTTGCTTTGCAAACCTAAGCTGCCAGTCCCATCCTGAGGAGCCCCCACCAGTCAATGTCTTAATTACCTGGCAGCAGCTCCCAGCGAGGGGGGATTGGAGCAGTGAGTCACCGCTGCCTCCAGCCCAGCTCCTGCCAGCCACCGACGAGGGGAGCACTGGGAAGGGCCCCTCTGCCAGGAGCAGCCATCTGCCGAAGGCTGCCATCGGCGTGGGCAGCTGCGAGCGTGGGCTGTCCCGGCACCCCGGCAAGCTGCCCCGCCGCCTGCTGAGCTTCTCACTCCTCTGGGTGGTTGTTTGTCCCCAGCAGGGCACATCCCTGTGGGCTCCCACCGCTCATCCCACCCACAGTGCCAGAGATGCAGGGGTCTGTGCCCTGGGAACTGACTGGCAGCGTTCAGCCCTGCTCCTGCCATTGGCACCCAGCCCTGTGTCCCCTTTGTGTGCCCAGCCCTGCTCCTGCCATGGCACCCAGCCCTGTGTCCCCTTTGTGTGCCCAGCCCTGCTCCTGCCATGGCACCCAGCCTTGTGTCCCCTTTGTGTGCCCAGCCCTGCTCCTGGCCATGGCACACATCCCATGCTGAGTGGGTCCGTGCCACAGAGTTCACATGCTGCCAGCGCCCTGTCCCAGCTGGGGATGGCTCCTGTTCCAAATAGCCAGCCCTGTGCATGGCCTTCATCCCTCACAGGCACGAGGAGTGTGGAGAAGAGGTTACCCTTCAGCCTGCGGAAGAGCCACAGCTCCCTGAAAGCCACTCCACCACTGCCCCCCAACCCCCTGGCCCAGGTGGTCCACCTGAAGGACATTGTCTGCTACCTGTCCCTGCTGGAGAGGGGACGGGCAGAGGACAAGCTGGAGTGTAAGTGGGACCCTGGGGCCAGGGGTGCGTGGAGGGGGGACCAGTGGCTAGAGGCATTGCCTGGGGGGGTTCACCTGAGGAGGGGTGTGGGGCTGGATGCTCCTGCTCACTTTTTAATGCTGAAACGTTAAAACCACTTGGGAAAAATGCTCAGCATCATTCCTCTGCTCCCGGCAGCTCGCCTCTGCATCCCTCTGCTCACCATTTCATAAGGCTGGGGGAGGTTTTCAAAGATTCAAACAGCTTTGGCTTTCTGTCCCCTGCCGGTACCTGTGTCTGGCAGCCGGGGGGACCATGGCTTGGCTCTGATACCCCGCAGCCTGGTGTGGGCTGGGGTCACAGCTTGCCCGGGCTGAGCCAGCACAGCGCTGCTGCCATCCCGCAGCCCCCGCAGCCCCGGCACTGAGTGCGGGCTGCCCGACCTGCCCTGGTGCTGGGCTCTAACTGGCAGCTGGCTTCTCTTCTCCCTCCAGTTATGTTTCGCCTCTATGATACTGATGGAAACGGCCTCCTGGACAGCTCGGTAAGCCTTCTTTTGAGAGAGAGAGCTAGGGCTGGAGACATGCAGGCCCCCATCAGGGTGCCCACTCCCCCGGCAAAGCGCTCCGAGCTAGCCAGGGATATGAGAAGGGAGGAGGAAGGCAGCAGCATTTGCTGTGGGGCTGGACCATGGGGCTGGGGGATGCACACCAGCTGTGCAGCATCCAGCAGCAGCTAGAAAAAAATCCACCCACCAGTAACTGTAGCTCTACATCAGGTCACGGTGTTTCAGAAAAGGAAAAATCGTGCACAACCCTCTCCCCAGGGATGTTTTCTCTTTGTCCTTTGGGTATTTCCCTTGAAACCCATTGCAAAGAAAAATCTCTTTTATCAGAGCAGTTTTTCCAAGGGAAAATGCACTGCAGATTTTCTGGCAGATTTTCAGAGGAGAAAGCAGCTCCCAGCACCCACCACCCATCGAGAAGTGGGGTGTTGCTGGCCCCCTATACAGGCGGGGTCCCAGGGCAGCCTTGGGCATATTGGGACACTGACCTGATACATCCCTGGTTTGGGGGCCAGAGGCTGGACACGCCGCTTGTGCCTGAAGCTGTCCCTAAGCACTGGGGATCGTTGTCTTTCTGTGCTCAGGAGCTGGATCGTATCATTAACCAGATGGTGCACGTGGCCGAGTACCTGGAGTGGGACTCCACGGAGCTGAAGCCGGTGAGTGCTGGGGGCAGCCGGGGGGGCCGCAGGGGCTCTCGGCCGGAGCCGGCAGCTGGAGTTTGCAGGTGGCATCGCCATGTCACTGTGTCTCCTCCCTTCTCCAGATCTTGAAGGCGATGATGGAGGAGATCGACTACGACCATGATGGGACTGTAACACTGGAGGAGTGGATCCGGGGCGGCATGACCACCATCCCCTTGCTGGTCCTCCTGGGAATGGAGACGGTGAGTGCCCATGCTTCGGCCACATCCAGCCACCCGGGGAGGAAAGCCCAGGGCCGGCGGCAGCAGGAGCGGAGGGTGGTGATGGAGGGCATGCCGGGGCTGTGGGAGGGCACCCTACCCCCAGCAGCGGGCTGTGCACGCATCTGGCACCGCACAGCCCCACACTGGCCCCTGGGCCCCCAGCCCCTCCAGACACCCCTGCCCTGCCTCTGCTGACCAGTCTTCGCCCCCCAAAGCTTCACAAGCTCCGTTTTGAGCTGCAGTCGTTACCAGCTGCTGTGCCCAAGCAGGCTGGGCTCACTGCTTGCTATCGTACCACACTCCAATTAATATTTAATCAAAAAATAAGTTGAGCACCTAAAATGCCAGCTCCTCTCCTGGGATGAGCTTCAAAGAGCAGAAGTGGGGTGGTTTGGGACCCCCCTTTATTTGCCTGTCTTGTTTTCTCATCCTTTTTGCATTCATTTCATGGAGCTGCATCCCTGGCCATTGGCTGATACTTTGCAGGGAAGATCTGCGGTTTTGCTCCCTGGTGCCCATTCTGGTGTTTGCTTCCCATGGAGAGGTGGGATGGCAAGCTTTCTGGCATTCAAGAACATGGGGAATTTTAAGTGGCTCCTGCAAAGCATTTGTGCCTGGTCCCAGATGTAAGAGGCCTGCTTTGGTCACCCCATGGTGGCGGTGGCCTGGCCCAGATCTGGAGTCACCTTCCCGTCTGCCACCAGCAGAGCATCCCTGCAACCTGGTTGTGCCGAGAGGCCGTGGGGAGCCAGAGCTCAGTGCCAGGAGTGCCAGGAGCTGGACATGCCCAGGGAGTAGGGGGTACAGCAGCAGTGGTATTCAGGGAAACACCAGGGAGAAGGGGAGAAGGGGAACCCACGGTGCTGCTGGGAGCAAACTCCCACATACACAGTGGGGGCTCCTAGGGGGCAAAGGGCTGATAAAAGGAGCTGATAAAAGTGGTGGGCTGAGTGGGCTGGGACCCCCAGCAGTGGGGGAGTGACCTCCCTCACCCTCCCCTCTCCTGCCCTGCAGAACGTGAAGGACGATGGGCAGCATGCCTGGAGGCTGAAGCACTTCAAGAAACCCGCCTACTGCAACTTCTGCCGCACCATGCTGCTGGGGGTCCGCAAGCAGGGCCTCTGCTGCTCCTGTGAGTCATGGACACATGCCAGACTGTCGCACCCCTTGGCCGGTGGCTCCTGCCCCATCCCAGTGCCCCAGGGAGAGGGGATTTTTCCCCATCGGTGCTGAGCCCTGTGGGTGCTGCAGGGGGAGTGGAGAGGGGGCAGTGCCTGTACTGGGGAGTGATGTTCACCACCTTCTCTCCCACCAGTCTGCAAATACACCGTCCACGAGAGGTGCGTGTCCAAAGATATCGCCTCCTGCATCAGCACCTACATGAAATCCAAGAGAAATGCGAGCGTGAGTAGGCGGCCAGTGCATTTCTGAGCTGGTGGGTCTCCCATGAAGCCCTGTCAGAGGCAGCACCACTGGCAGCAGCTGGTCCTCAGTCTCCTGCCTTGGTTCCCCACGGTTTTTTCCCCTGGAATTTGCCCTTTGGGTCCTGGGCAGCAGCTCGTGGGCATTTGCAGCACCCAGAGCCTGGCAGGGTGGGCCCTGTCCCCAGCCCCTGGGGACCCCCAGGACCCCCAGCCCCAAGGTTTGCCATGGCTCCGGGTGGGGGATGGGTGTCCCGCTCTGCCGCATGGAGCAGCGGGGAAGGAGGGCGGCCATGCAAGGGGCTGGTTTGTATCAGTCAGCATCCCTGCACAATAAGCCACCCTCCGAAATCACAGTGGCAGCCCTTAGCGGAGAGGAGATGCCGGAGGGTCGGTGTGTGCTGCACCCGCAGTGCCCACCACACTGTGCCTTGCAGGTGATGCAGCACACCTGGATCGAGGGCAATTCCCCTGTCAAGTGCGACAGGTGCCACAAGAGCATCAAGTGCTACCAGGGCATCACCGGCCTGCACTGCGTCTGGTGCCAAGTCACCGTGAGTACACGGGCACAGGGGGCCCGGGGTGGGCTCTAGCGCACCCTGCATGGGCGGCCCTGGGGGTGGAGAGGCTCATGAGTAGGGAATGGAGGGGTGTCCCCCACCCAATGTCCTTTCGTCATGCCCTCTTCAGCTCCACAACAAATGTGCCTCCCATGTGAAGCCGGAGTGTGATGGGGGCCCGCTGCGGGATCACATCTTGCTGCCTTCCTACATCTGCCCCGTTGTCCTGGTAAGTGCCCCCATCCTTGCTGCTGGGCAGCAGGGACCCGGCAGGGCATCGCCGCAGCCACCCTGCCTCCCCTTCTCAGGGGAGGGTGCCCATCCGTGCCTCTGCTCCCCAAAGGACAGGCAGTCCCACTGCCGGAGATCAGAGAGCGACTCCCGTGCCAGCACCAGCCCTGAGGACAGCCAGGGCTTCAAGTTCAACTCCACCACGGTGGATGGGCAAGGACTGCAGGTAGGTTCCTGTGCCGGGCTACCGGCAAGCTCTGCCGCGGGTACATGCCGAGCCCCGCAGCGGCCGGGCATTCGCAGCCATGCTTTCTGCCCTCCAGATCAGCCCCCGGCCTGGGACGCACCCCCTCCTGGTGCTTGTGAACCCCAAAAGTGGAGGAAGGCAAGGGGAGCGGTAGGTGGGGTCCTGCCCAGGGAGAGCATCCCCCCCGGGGTTGGGAGCTGCTGGTCCATTGGGCTGCCCCGGCACCTCTCCCAGATGGAGATTCACCTCCCTCTGCAGCATCCCTCCTTTTCCTAGGGTCCTTCGGAAATTTCACTACCTGCTCAACCCACGCCAAGTGTACAACCTGGACCGTGGTGGGCCCGCGCCGGGGTATGGAGATGCTACGGCCAATCCTCTGCCCCCTCCTGCCAGCCCCTCTTCCCCCACGTCACCCCTTGTCTCTCCTGGCTTTCTCCAGGCTGAGCTTCTTTCGGGACACTCCAGATTTCCGTGTCCTGGCCTGCGGAGGCGATGGCACAGTGGGCTGGATCCTGGACTGCATAGGTGAGTGAGGAGTGGCCACACTCCTGCAGAGCATCATCCACCCGCATCCTCAGTGATCTGCCGTGTGTTGCCGATATTCCTCCGACAAGAGCGAGAAGGGGGGTCCTGCCAACAGCATCACCTCCAGGCTGCCAGCCAAGGAGGGACATGGAGAGGAGCAGGGAATGAGCCCTTTCAGCCCCAGACCTCTCTTTCCCCTTGAACTGCAGACAAGGCGAACTTGGTGAAGCACCCACCGGTGGCTGTCCTGCCCCTGGGAACAGGCAATGACCTGGCCCGCTGCCTGCGATGGGGAGGAGGTGAGGCTGGGCGAGCATCACTGGGGGGGTGGCTGGCCATGGGGACCAGCAGAGCGGCTGGGTAGGTGCTGTCCTGGGGGAGGGGGGACTCCTCTGCTCTTGAGGTGAGGCTGGGGGCTGCATCTCAGCCCTGGTGTCTCCTGGTGGTGCCTCTAACCCCTTCCAAAAAAAGCAGCTGCTGCTTTCTAAACCCCCATCAGCTGGGTGCTGCCCAACAACCTTCTTCATCTGTGAGAGCCATGCCATTGTCTGAAATCTCGGCCACTGCTGCAAGGATGAGCCGGGCATCTTGCTGGTGCCGTAGCTGCAGCCACAGGCTCCCTGGGCGCTTGGCACCCAGCTGCCTCTGGCCCCCTGTGACACGGCTGCGCTCCCCTTCGTCCTCCTTCATCCTCCTCTGACCCCACCTTCTTTTCCTTACAGGCTATGAAGGAGGCAACCTGATGAAGGTCCTGAAAGACATCGAGCACAGTACAGAGGTGATGCTGGACCGCTGGCAGATAGATGTCATTCCTAGTGACAGAGAGGCCAACGGAGACCCTGTCCCATCCACCATCATCAACAACTACTTCTCCATTGGGGTGGTGAGTACCATGGGGCAGGGATGGGTCTTGAGGGCAGCCCAGAGTGCAGGGGATACACATTTTAGCTGGAGAGAGTGGCACAGCGGAGGGCTAGTAATTGGTGCCCAGACCGTGCCATGCCCACTGGAGCCTCCCGGCCACAGCAAAGCAAAGGGAAGGGCTCCAGAGGCCAGCGGAGCGTAGGAGCTGTCACCTGGATCCCCAGCACAGCCACAGCCTCAAACCCACCCAGATCAGCGAATTCCCAGGGGCATTTTCCACTCAGCTGGTGGGAAATGTCTCAGCTCCTGTGAAGCTGCTGGAGCGATCCAACCCAGCAGCTGCACTCAAGGGATGCCAGCCCCCTGCAGCCCTCCCTGACTCCTCCTAGACTCATCCTTAGCCCTCTTCTGAGCCAGCCCCAAGTTAATTCCCAGGAGCAGAGGCTAGTTCCTGGTGGCGTTCCTCAGAGACCATAAAAGCCTTCCTAAGTATTTAGTGAAACTCTGCATTTGAGCTTGAGTCTCCCAGGCCAGCGACTCTCCCTCCCTGCTCTTTCTTGCTCATGTTCCCAGCCTCCCTCCATCTCCAGACATCATTCTTCTGGGTTTATTGTCATTTGTAATGGCAGCACTTAAATACAGCACGGAAGCTCTCTCTTCCCAGCTGGGAATGTTGCAAGAGAAAGTGTGTGAGGAGCTTAAACAGGGTTCAGGGAAGTTTGGGGTCCCAGGGACAGGTTGAGTGTGCTGAACACCCCTATCAGCAAAGCCCTGCTGTGGTGCTGGGACCTGTGTTCCCCCATGTTTTCCTCATGCAGGGAGCTTAGGGAGCCTGGCGAGGATGGCAGCCCTGTGCCACGGGGGCTTTCCCCAGTGGCGGGGGTCAGTCCCAGGAGCAGCAGGGCTTTGGGGGAATGGCAAAGTGGAAAGCACTTCTCTTCCCTGGGGCTTGCAGCACTTTTGTCCTGAGCCATGGGTGCCTGAGTGGTGCCACCGCAGTGTGGGTCACCCACCTGGCAGCGCTACGGGATGCTTCTAGTTTCACATCAGCTCCTGCTAATGCCAGGGCATGTCACTGCAGATGGCATTTGGTGACAGCTTCCAAGCTGGGCTTAAAACATCCCCCACCCTGCATGGGAGAGGTTGCAATGAGTTTCAGGAGAGCTGCCATCCTGCCAGGGGAGCTGTCAGGGTGCAGGGTCCCTGCAGCCCCACTGCCCCCCGCTGGTAACCCTCCCTCTCTCTCTCGGCATCACCTCCATGCGGAGCCCCTGTGAAGAGGGAAGGAGTCCAAGTGCGCTAATTATGTGTCGCTTAATGAGCCCATTCAGCGCTTTGTGAGCAGCCTGGCTGAGGGTTGCCTTGGCATGGCCCCTGGGCTCTGCCCCTGTGCCAGGGGGCCAGCAGCAAGGACGAGGAGCTGAGTCCCTGTATCCTGGCACATGCCCATGGGGCGTAGAGGGGGGGTTTCTATTTCCCTGCTGTGCCACTGACATCTCTGTGCTCCCTCTGCCTGCAGGATGCCTCCATCGCTCACCGCTTCCACATCATGCGAGAAAAGCATCCCGAGAAATTCAACAGCAGGTAAGGGCTGCCCGTGGTCCCCCCGAAAGCAGGCTGTGGGGGGCTGCCCGCTGCTGTTATGCGCTGTGCCGAGGGGTAGTGCTGGAGCCTGCTCCCCTCCCGCCGAGCTGCTCTCAGCCCCCTCCCCACGGGACTGGCAGCAGCCCCACGGAGGCAGCCGGTGTTCGGCCAGCCTTAGGGGATGGGCAGGCGTGACTGAGCGGTGGGGGCCAGGCATCGTGGGGCTCGGGGGTGCTGCTTCAGGCCCTGGGCAGTGAGGCAGGCTGCTCGAACTTGGCTGCACACCCAGTTACATTCATTCATGCTTTATAATTGGCACCGAATTCCAGGACCAGCAGGAGCAGGCCAGGCAGCGAGGGCAGGGCAGGCAGCAGGTCACAGCTTGCTCCCACTGTGCTCGGGGTACATGGAAGCGGTGTGATGGCAGCAGGAGCCGTGGCTTGTGACCCCCATCCCCATGTTCAGAAATACCTGCTAGAAAAACCCCAAATGGACCAAAGCCTCTGACTCTGCTCTGAAATTCAGCTCCCCTCAGCTTACAACTCCCCCTCGAAGCCTGTGCAGCAGTTGATGCAGAGGGTGAACAGGAGTCAGGAGCTGCCTGGTAGGGTGCTGGGGTGGGAGACATCCCCTCTGTGGGGCACCCTGTCCCCAGTAGCCCTGTCAAGACATGACAGCCCACGTTCGGCTCTGCTGAGACGATGCGGGCACCCTGTCCCACGCCAAGGGAGCACCCAGCCCCATCATCCTCCACCCATGGCAGGGTGTCAGAGCCACGTCTGTCTGAGCCACCCCCTGTCCCACAGCACACTCCCTGGGGCCATAACGCCAGTGGTCTCTCTCCACAATGGATTGTGTCCGCATCGATGGCTCATGTCACCATCACAACGGCTCCAGAAAGGCTCTGGCAGCCCATCCTGCCACTGGTTGTGCTGAGGGTGGCTGGGGCAAGGCGCCATTTCCAAGCAGGATGCTGACACGTCTCTGTGCCCCAGGATGAAGAACAAGCTGTGGTACTTTGAATTCGGGACATCAGAGACCTTTGCGGCCACCTGCAAGAAGCTCCATGACTATGTTGAGGTGGAGGTGAGTTTCCCCAGATAGTCCCTGGCTCCAGCTGCGGCACAAAGGCTTTTTGGGAGGTGTCACCCATGGGTCCCCTTTTGGCTGTTTGGGGAGAGGGTGCTGTGGCAGCTCTGACCCATGATGGTGGCAGGAGGATGCAGTGGCTGGCAGGACCCACTCTTCCACCATGCGGCGCTTGCTGCAAAGCCAGCCAGCTGCAGGCAGAAGAATAGCCCTGTATTTATTCCCCCCCTTCCAGCTGTATTTGAGAGCATGCCTGGAATATTCTCTCTGTAAACTCCGCGTCTACTCCCAACCCTCGTTGGATGACATGGAAACAGCCTTTAATTAGAGTGGGGAGGAGGGCCCACGGTTGCTAAGAGCACTGTCATTTCTCTGCTCACGCTGGGGGGTTTGGGCAGTGCTTTGCTGCAAACTTCCGCCTCTCCTTATCTCTGGATAAATGACCCTTTTATAACTTAGGCTGGAGGGCGAGGGGAAAAAACCTGGCTTGCTGCGATGGGCTGGTGTGAGTCGGACCAGGTGGTGGGCGCAGGGTCGATGGCATTGGGCAGAGAGAACCCAGGGAGCTGGTGGTGTGGCCGCGGGCAGAGAGACTTTGAAGCCTGTTTCGAGGTGGGGAGTTTCAGCCTTTCCCAAAGCCCCAAGGAGGTAGCTGCTCCCTCGTGGCTGGTGGGAAGAGGCAGGAGCCGGGGCACGGCCATCCCAATCCCTTCACCAGCCACGCACCAGCATCCTGGGGTGGGTAAAATCCATGTCTGTGGGGCTGAGTGCTGCCGGTGATGGGCATGAGATGCCCCCGGCGCCTTGCGAGGTGCCCCGCACGCTCCCCACCAAGCGTGTGTCGGTACAGCTGTGCCGCGCTGGCAGGAAAGCGTTAATCCCACAGTATTTGAAGTTGAAAGCGGCAGCCTGTCCTCCCTCCAGCTCCCAGGCAACTGTCAGCCCTGCAAAGAAATGGCAGTTTTGTTTTGGAAATTGGCATTCATTCCCCTACAGCTCCTGGAAATGAATTTGCTTTTTCCCCAGCTGCAAATTTCTACTTCCAGCATCGCTGCCAGCGTGCTGTCAGCTGCCCCTGCTCAAAGAGCCCATTGTAGCTCGCTGGCACGCTAACAGGGGAGGGCTACGCAGGGAGAAATTGCTCCCTGCACGCGTGTGCGTGGGCAGGCATGGGCAGCCGCGGTCCTGCCCACCTCCCACGACCCCAGGCAGGAATGGGCTCCTGCAGCGTCTCTAGAGAACGGCAGCCCCAGGCAGCAACTTGCTCCCATCCCAACTTGCTCCCATCCCAAGGCGCGGGTTGGTACCCACTGCCTCGCAGGCAGGCAGGAAAGACGCCTGCGGGTAGGGGCGATGCTCGGGTAGGGGCGATGCTCGGCTCGGCCAGGCCTGGGATGTTGTCTGTCCCATGAGGAATCGGGGCCCTCTTGCTTGGTATCTGCTGCTCAGAGCGTTAAGGTCTTTTCTCTTCCTACAAATCATAATATCATTAAGATGTATTGAGAGGGAAAGGATTGACATCCTTTACAAGCTTTGGAGAGACAGCTCTTCACTCCCAAAGCAGAACATTCCTGCCTTTTGCTTTCAACGCAAGACTAAAAATAAGATCTCAGAGCATCAGGGGAGGCAGAGCAGATATGAACATAAAGAGATGTTTGCTGGTGTGCACACCCAGCTCCGCATACGTGCAGTCAGTGTGCTCAGCACTTACCCAGAGGGTATTAGAAGTAAGCTCGAGACCTTCACTCTTGGCTAGAGGAAAACAACTGGACTCAAAGCAGCAGCGGGGGTTCATCAGCCAATTTGCATTCCTCTCGGCAATGCAAGAGAGGGCAGAAATGCCATCACATCACCAAGGCAAAAAATGTGCTGGCATTTGCTGAAGCGTAGCATGGCAGGTAGAGAGCCGATACATAAAGCAAAATACAAATGCTCTAGAGAAAATACAGTTGAACGAGAAACTGACTGCTTCCTCCAGAGGTATCTAGAAAGGAGATCCAGCGTCATCTGGGTAGTGTGAGAGTGACAAAATGTGAAGTTAAGGAATGCATTTCCATGGCTGCTGCTTCTTCCAGTCCTGTGGGAAAGCCACAGACAGTGGATATTTTACCTTTTACAGGGAATTTTCAGGTGGGGCAGTCCCGCTGTGTGACAGTGAAGTCCGGGATACCAGTTCTGTGTGCTGGCTTGTGGTTTTCTCTCTAAAAACTGACTGCTTTTCCTCTGACACCTTTCCTATCATTTCCTTCCAGCCTCATTTCTAGTTTCCAAATTGCACTTGAAGACAAACGGTTTGAGTTGCTTTTTGGGCAACCAGACTTTCTGATTCTTTGGAGTCAGTTTGAACAAGGGGAGGTGGGGAAGCGTGTGCTGGAGGTGCTTGGATGGAGGTTGCTGTGGGGCCGAGGTGGTATTGCCTCCTATTTTGGGTCACAGCACCGAGCCCAGCCAAGGTTTTTTGCTGTCTCATAGAAATTTGCTTTCGAACCTGCCATCTCACATGTGTAGTAAAATTCATATTGAAATAGCCAGGAAAGCAGTGCAAGGAAGGCAAGGTGGTGGTTGTCAGCCCTAGAAAAGCCAAGCTGGGGGGTATTTGTTTGCACCTCCTGCACCAGCTGCCGCTGTGCTGCCGGTGCCACCCTGGGGCAGGTTTGCTCTGGGCATGCTGTGCTCGGGGAGCCCCGTTCCTTCGGTGGACAGGCAGGGAGAGGAGGCTGGGCTTCATGGTGCTGGGCACCAGCTCCCCCCAGCCCCATGGCCTGATGCTGCCTGTATGCCCGGGCCGGCAGTGCGATGGGACCCTGCTAGACCTGAGCAACGCGTCCCTGGAGGGCATCGCCGTCCTCAACATCCCCAGCATGTACGGCGGCTCCAACCTCTGGGGCGAGACCAAGAAACAGCGCGGTTACAGCCGGCTGGGCAAGAAAGCACCAGAGAAGCTGCACGCCACGGTGGTCACTGATGCCAAGGAGCTCAAGTTCTGCGTGCAGGGTGAGCGGTGGGGCCTGGCAGTGAGCCGGGGGTGCGAGGTTAGCACGGGGGAGCTGGGCAAATGCCGCTTCTGGCTGCGGCTCTGTGCACGTGGTGCTGGAGCAACAGCACTGAAGGGGTTGCTGTCGGCTCGCTGTCTTTTGGGGTGCCAGGGTAACCCCAACAACAGTCCGTCCAAGCTGGCAAAGGAGGGTAGCTCTGCCCACCTGGGTATGGCCTAGCACTGCATTTCTCAGAGCTGGTTATGCCGTGCCATGGTGGCCAGAGGGGACGTGGCTCCCCTGCCCTGTCATCTACCTCTCCCCCCATCCTCTGGGGATCACGGCTCGGGGAGTGCCTGGCTGGGAGCCGTCACCTGGAGGCATGGGGCTGGGCAGCCCCGGTGCCCGCGGGGCTGGCAGGCAGCCACGGCAGGGCCGGGTGCCCGCTGCTGCAGAGGAGGAGTCGGAAGTGGAGCTGCAGAGCTGGCACTGAGGGCTTTTGTAAGCATCTTCCCAGACTCCGCCGCAGCATTGCCAGCCTGGCTGCGGGGTTTTGGGAAGAGGACAGTACCCATGCTGTGCCCTGGCCAGCACCTCGCACCCACTGCTGCAGCCACCGGAGCTATCCCCACTGGCACAGGCAGGGTGCAGGCAGCCCAAAGTGCTGGCAGGGTTCCCCAACAGGGAGCGGTGGGTTAGAAAGCAGCCAGCAAAATAGGCAAAAGCGCCTGTATTTTCCAGTTGCCACCTGCTGCAGCCCAGGGCTGGGGTGGGAAACAGCCCCCCTGCTGCATGACTGCCAGGACGGCAGTGTCACCAGCCATCCGAGCCTGTCACCGGCTGTCCCTTGCTGGGTGAGCCTGTGGGAACGGGCAGCAGGGAGTGGGACACAGCAAAGGCCAGTTCCAAATGCGGTGAGGGGCAGCGGGGTCAGTCCCCTGGACACATCCCCACTTGTGGCTGGGTAGGAGGATGTTGGGGGCGTCAGAGGGGGGTTCTCCTTGGTGAGGGCTCCCACCAGGGGTGAAAGAGGACCCTGAAGGGAGTGAGAGATGGAGCGAGTTGCCCCAGTGTTGGGTGCCTTTGCTGACAGCCCAGAAGAGCAGGAGGAGCTGGGAAAGGGAGTGATACCCTGGGATGTGAGCAGATCCCTCCTGGTGAGGAGTCCACCACGCATCCCGGCTCCCAGGGGGCTGCAGTGCCCCAGGGCATGCAGGAGGGAGTGTCTGCTGCCATTTCATACAACACTGCAAACAAGCAGTCGAAGGGCTGGTGGGGATCCGGGCTGCCATCCTGCAGCCATGGAGGACCAGGTGCTGTTTCAGACCAGGAGTATTTTTGCTCCAGAGATTTTGGACAGCAGCGTTACCCAACGCTGCAAACACCCAGCTGGGTGGTGTCGGGGTATGGGGGACATTGGGACAAATCCCCACAGTGCCACAGCAGCCCCAGTGTGCTGGCCCTGATGTTACAGATAACGGAAGGCAGGGGATCCCTAGGGATGGGGGGACCGACTCAAATCCCTCTCTTGCAGACCTCAGTGACCACCTCCTGGAGGTGGTGGGGCTAGAGGGTGCGATGGAGATGGGGCAGATCTACACGGGGCTGAAGAGTGCTGGGAAGAGACTGGCCCAGTGTTCATCCGTCACCATCAGGTATTTGTCCCCATCCCGGTTGAGCACCCGACTAACGGTGAAAGCTGGTGCCTGTGTCACCCTGTGTTCCCTCTCTTTGCGCCTTGCAGGACATCCAAGCTGCTGCCCATGCAGGTGGACGGGGAGCCCTGGATGCAGCCGTCCTGCACTGTGAGTCCTGGAGGAGGGGGTGGCTCTGCCATGGGCAGCCGGAGCAGGCAGAGGCTGGCAGTGTGGTGGGATGGGGCAGGCAGGGGCTGGCAGCACAGCGGGATGGGGCAGGCAGGAGCCAGCAGCACGATGGGCAGCCTCAGCTCCCCGTGCAGCGTGGCAAAGCCTCTGGAGTTGGAGGGAGGCTCCTGCACTTGCTGGTAGGTGGCTTCAGGGCCCAGCCACCTGTGACTCCTGTCTGTGCCCATGCCGGCCCTGGACTCACGGCAAGCCGTAATGGGAGCTGTGGGGACAGGGACATGCTAGTCCCTTGCCGGGTGGGTGGGTGCAGCAGCATCGCTTCCTGAGGGGGCTGCAGGGGTCCCCTCCACCATCCAGCAGGCAGTTTGCACAGAGGAGAAACCCTCTGCCTGTCCCAGCATTGCCTGGGCATGATTCCGGAGCTGTTACTTCTGCGCAGCAGAGCATTTAGCAACCTGGCTGGGGGGCAGCAGCAGCTCCTCACCCCGGTGCTGGGTGCTGAGTTGCCCCTGGCTTGCTCGGGTCGCTCCCCGGGGTCCCTGGGCTGGGGGATGCCCAGGAGGGCTCGGAGTCCGAGAGCCCCTTACTGAGCTGGGGTTTTCACTTTTTAGGTCAAAATTACACATAAAAGCCAAGTGCCGATGCTGCTGGGCCCCCCTCAGAAAAGCAGCTTCTTTTTCCTGAAGAGGAGAAACCGAACCCGAGATTAAGCAGCGTGTGAGGAGCTGTGGCCCAGAGGCACCAGGTGGCCCGGACACCCACCGGCTGTGGGGTATCCCCAAATCTCCACTCCGTGGCAGGGAGAGAAAACACCCCCCCAAGCCCAGTGAGGATGATTTGTCCTGGGCAGGTCTTGGAGACTCCTTCGCAAGCACCACAAGCGTCTGGGCAAAGATGGGCTGACACGCAGGGAGCGCGTTCTCTGGAGCAGCACGAGGACTGGGTTTTTTTCCCTTTATTTAAATAACCCCTGCCCACCCTGGCAGAGCTGCAAATGAACGTGCTCCTAGGAAAATGCCAAGCTTCACTTATTTATTTTTAATCCTCTTGAAGGACACTTGATGTTTTGCTGCACTGGCTTTCTGTCCACCAACCCTTGCACATTGGAGAAGTTATTTATTTTCTTAGCCTGGAGGAGACGGTCTCTGCCATGCCTTCCACCAGCGTTTCTGGGATGGGTTCTAAGCAGATGTAAAGACAGCATTTGCTGCCCGCCCTGGGAGCCACAAGGTGTGGGACGGGCTGGGGACAGACAGTGCTTGGGCCATGGGGTCAAGCGTGGGGTGGATGGGAGGAGACCATGTTTTGACAGGGAAACAGCAAAAACAGGAGTTTTGGGGGAACTGCTGATCCTGGGAAACCCCTGTGCCCCAGCTCTGGGCTTCATGTTCATATTTATGTATTTATTTAGCAAACTTTGGGGGGACTTTAGGGGGGTCACCTTCTTTTTATGAGTCTGGGTTGGATGCAAACACCACCTCCCTTCTGTGCTGGCTGTCCCCCACGGCACTCACTTCCTTCCACGTGGACTTTCCTCTCTCCTAAAGCCTGCCAGCCTTTGCTGGGGGCTGGGGACTCTGGGGACAGACATCTAGAAGCTCTTCTCACTTGGCAATGTCCCCACCCCCACCTTTTTACATGTGCTTCGCCAGGCTGATGCTCTCCCAGTGGCCAGTGCTGCCTCCAATGCTCCTGAATGGCTGCAGGGTGTGGGAGTGAACTGTTGCACCTCAGTTTCCACAAAGCCAGGTCTCCCCCCAACCCACCCTGGAGCTGAGGAGCTTTGCAGATGCCACTGCCAGCCCCCTGCCTGCATGGGTGCCCACTGCTTGTCGCCGGGCTGCTCCTTTTCGCCTCACCCAGCCAGCTGCTGCAGCCCAGCTGGGATGCACAGGCAGGTTGCACTGGTGGCATCACCCCTGTGTCCCCCACCAGGCATGTGGGGATAGACCACGGGATGCAGCTTCTCCCCAGGATGCAGTGGGAACCAGAAAACGGAAAAATGCATGGAGGCTGTGGTGGTCTGGATGTGTGCCCAGCTTCACGGGGTTCCCAGGAGCTGGGAGCTGGCAGGACTGGCCCATAGAAAGGGCTGCTGGTTGCTTCTGCAGGCACCTGCTGCTTCCTGGGGTGGCCCTGCGCGGGGGCATGCCCGGCTCCCAAATCAGCCCCTGCTCCCAGGCAGCTCCCTCCGGTCTGGTGGAGGCCACTGTGCCGCTGGGAGCAAGCCGGGAGCGGTGTGCCCGCTGTGGATGTCACCAGCAGGCAGGAAAACTGCTGCTTATCCCCTCTATGCCCCTGCCGCAGGGCAGGGAGTCCTGGCTGGGACAAACCACCCTGTCCGCCCTGGTGCCCAGTTCCTCCTTGCACTGCAGGTCCCCATACAATAGCATCCCCCTGGCAGTGCAGAGGGTGCTGCCATCATTATGTTTCAGAGTGAACAGCGAGCTGAAAGGGAGCTGTTTATCACCCTCCCCAGGCTGTTGTGCACCCGTTTGTGACAGCCGTAGGGCCCTGCTGGCATGGGAGGAGGCGGCAGCACCCCAGGTGAGCCCCAGCCGGCCTCCAGCCCGTGAGTCACCCTCTCTCAGCTGGGGTGCAGGAGGAGGCTCCAGCGGGCTGCCACAGCCCCCTCTCGCCCTGCCCTCAGCACCAGCACTGGGCAGGGCAGGGGTGGGCTGCAATGTGATGCCCAGGGACGTGCTCGCAGGGCAGCGTCGATGGCTGCTGAGGAGCCAGAGGGAGCAGGAGGGAGCGTGGGCCTGGCCGGTGGGCATGGAGGTTGCCGCAGCCATGACCTGCGTACGCGGGCACGCTCTGCCTGCGGTGCATAAATCCACCCTTGTCACCCTGGGGGCGGTGGTTAATGAGTAGCAAGATGAAAGTGTATGGGAGCTAGGCCAAATAACCCCTAGGTCCCATGAACCAGCAGCCTTCATTTCCCCAGCCTCTTCCCAGTGGCAGCTGTGCCTCGCAGCCCCCACGCTTGGGGAGGGTGAAAGAAAAAAGCCTCAAGCAGCTCTAGAGCTCTGCCGGCAGGTGTGGTGACAGGCTTGATCTGTGGGATGACAACATGAGGCCAGCAGTGTTTATAGCAGCGAGTTTGGCTCCATTTTGCTGCCCGCTCAGCCTCGACCCAGGGCTCTATCCGATTAGATAGTGCCTGTATGGAATCAGCAATGGTTTTCACCGCTGACCTGCTCCTCGCACCCAGTCATGGCTGGCTGGGCTCTGGGCAAAGAGCAGCGCTCTGGTCTCTCTGGTGCAGTTTGCTGTCGGTGGTGGCGGAGCCGGGGGAAGCAAGCAGGCACCATGCCCGTGCCCGCAGCCATGGGTCTGGCAGTGCGCCAGGGGCGAGGGGCACTGATTGGAGTTCAAAACCAGGGGGGAGCACTCAGACAAGTGTCCTGAAGGGCATGGGGAGCCCAGGGCCACCACCCTTGGCCAGTGGGACAATGAGATGCCAGCACCAGTCTGCCAAGAGTGACGGGCTCCGATAGAGCCATCCCCTTCTGGTGATCAGTGAGATGGTCCCTGCTCACCTCCCCCAGGGCACACAGCTTCGATCCGCTCCCGCTGTGCCAAAGCCATGGTTCAATGGTCCTGGCAGCTAACAACCTCCTTAGTCTAAGGATGCAAAGATCTTCAGCCCAGAAGGGGACCCGCAGGGGCTGAGAAGCCAGCCCAGCTGTCCCAGGCTCTGGGGAGGAGTACACCATGCAGCTGAGGGGCACTCAAGGCTCTGAAACGCCTCATCCCCCTTGGTGTCTCCTGGCTCAGCCCCATTCACCCCCCAAAGGCTGCGGGATGGAGCAGAAGCCCCCAAACACACACACACACCAGCCCCAGGCCCCAGTGCCAGTGCGCAAGCACCCTGCCAAGCCAGTGCCATGCTGGGGAACCCCATTCCTATGGGAGCCCCAGCCTGGCACCAGCCCCGTCCTCCCGTTGTGTGTGTACAGCTGTGGTTGCCTGCATGGAAATGGCGTCCGTAGCATAGCGTGTGTTGCTGTGTACACCTGGACTGCTGTGGGCTTGCCTCAAATAAAGATGGTGATGAAGTACTCGGCTGATCACTGGGGTTCCCCAGTTCCTGCCAGGTGTGGGGTTCCCACCTTCAGGGACTCAAACAGGAGGTGCCTGACTTGGGGCACAGGGGCTGAAGGAGCGTTGTCAGTGGCAGCATGATGGAGCAGTGCTCAACAGGAGCTGCAACCAGCTAAATTTGGAGCTTGCAATTTTTTTTATTTTTTTTTTCCCCTGAGTGGGCTCTAAATTTAGCAGGCACCGGTTGCCATCCCCCCCGCTCCCAGTCCTGGCTCTCCAGGGGCTTCGACTCTTCCCAAGGCACCCCTGAAGCTTCCCACCCACCTGCCCCACAGCTGAGCTCAGTCCCCATCGTCTCTCTCTGTGCCGGGTGGCAGCAAGAGGTCCAGGGGTGCTGAACAGCCCCTGCCGGTGTGGGGCCGCAGCTCCCTTGGGTTGCCGGTTGTGCCCAGCTCTGCGATGACCCGGCTCATCCCCCACAACCTGCTTTGCTCCCCAGCCCAGGACCTGCCCACCTGTGTGTCATCTGCTAATTTTACCAGCCGTTGCCTGTGTGCAGAGGGGAAGTGAGAGCGCCAGCATCCCCTGGGGGCAGTCCCCGGGTGGCAAGGACACCTTGTGCCCTCTGTGTGCTTCCCCCCACCCCATGCAGCCACTTGGTGGGCAGTGTATCCTGGCAGCCTCCCCCCTCCCCATTTCACCTAGGACACACTGGTGTGTTGGGAGACAAGCTACCTGCCATTACCAGCATCATCCCTGGCAGGGGGTGGTGTGGCCCTGGAGGGCTCTGGGAGCCAATCAATACCCCAGCACTGACAAGAGAATTTCCCACCAGCAGCCTGGAGACACACTGGGCAGCTCTCCCAGGACACCATGTGCAAGCCCATGACCTGATGCTGAGGATTTCAAAATGGTCGGGACAGTCCTGTACCAACAGGCTTCCTAACCCCTGGGCATCTTCTCAGGATCTGAGCAGAAGGCTCCTCTCCTTCCCAAGCTGAGAGGAGCGGTATGTAACTGAGCACTATCCCTTGTTTTTCCCTTCTCCAGCAATGATTTCCCAGTCTCACTCCACAACAACGTGAAGCCTCCACACAGTTCATTTATCCTGTGCAGACTGCTGCGTCCTCCCTGAGCAGCCACTGGCAGGTCTCCATGGTGGGTCTCACCACCTTCGGTTACAGATGGGGAAACTGAGGCACTTGGCAGAGCAACACCGGGGTGGGGGGCCTGGCAGGAACCCACCAGCACGGCTCCGTCCTAAACTCATTTCTAATCCTCTGAGCTATTTGCAGTCCTGCACAGGCTTGTGTCTGCAAACCTGCTCGGGGGGGATCCATGGCCAGGGCAGCCCCAAAGCCCCTGCAGGTGGGAACTATTTTTCCTACGGCCTCCCCCAAAGAGCCCTTCTCAAAGGCAAACCTGGCTCCAGGGTGCCTGCAGGGGATGGGTTGCCAAAGCCTCGATCAGGCATGGGTTAGCCCTGGGCCCGCAGGGAGACCCATGTGATGCCACCTTGCTGGGGTGAAACCGCCTCCCAAGAAAGCAGAGGGGACTCCACGGCCTGTGCAGAGGGGACCCAGGTCCAGCCCACCCACAGAGGTTGCTGTGCGGCTTCTTCTTGGGCACGGCGTGCAGGGAGCAGGTCGGATCCGGATCCGGCCCCCTGGGCTGTCCCACCAACCCCTCAAGGCCGTCCGTCAAACCTCCAGCCCCGCTTCTGGGCAGGGCCGTGGCTCCTTTAAATCCTGCGCGGCCTCAGCCCCACCCTCCAGCCTCTTCCCCCTTCTATTTTTTTATGAATGAAAAACGTTCTCGGCGGAGCCATGCAAATCACTTCGCGCCCATTGGCTGCCACCGCCCCCGCCCACCCGGCCGGCCTCAATGGTGCTCGGCGGAGCGGCGCACGGGCGGGCGCGCAGCGGTGCCGCAGCCAATCCGACGGCGCGGGCGGCAGAGCGGCGGCTCCCCATTGGCGGTCGCCG
>JAVJGI010000003.1:451046-472320 GCA_035590275.1 Ibycter americanus | reverse complement strand
CAAAAGCATTTGGTTTAGACTCTTTAAAATGTTCTCCTGACTTGCTCAGCCTCTGCAAACCTGGCGTTGAAACAACTTTGTCACTTGAAAGGAGATCTCCCTGCATGACAGCCCGCTGTAATAACCTTCCTTAACTTTCCAGGGGAGAGAAAGCAAAGGTTTCCCTTGCTGCTGTGCAAGCGGCTGTGCCAGCTGGAGTGGGGCTCAGACTGGGGTGAGGGGAACAGGGAGCCTGGCCTTTCCATACCAGTACTGGAGAGTGTCTAGCTTAACAGCTTTCTGACCCGATCTTCTCATTTCCCTCCGGTTCTGAACCGTGTGCGGTGTAAGAAGAGAGGGACGAATCTGGCACAGCCTCCCCCCTGCACCCGGCTTTGGCTAGCAGGGACGTGCTTCTTTCCTGGGCTGGGGGGTCATATCAGGGTTCAGTGTCCGTTAGGTCCCATGGGAGGGTCAGTCCTTCCCTGGTCTATATGGATGTTTGTGAGCATGCGTTGGACCATTCCCACAGTTGTGTAGCTCTGTGCCCTTTCCCTGAGAAAGCTGCTGCTCTCTTTTATCCTGAGCAAACCAGCTCTGTCTCCTGCCCTATGGTCCTGGCATTCCCAGGGCCAAGCTTCCTCAGCACAGCAGCAAAAAGGGACAGATTAGGCTCAGTTTTGACCCCGTTGTCGTGGGGAATGCTGCCATGTGTGCTGTGTTGTGTTGGAGATGCTCTGAACTGCAGCATCGTTCTCACCTTGCTAAAAACCCTCATTGCATGGCAGCTGCCTGCAGCTCGGCTGCTGCCCGCTCACTGTGCCCGATTCTGTAGCTGAGGTCCCTGGCAGACATGGGCTTAAAGTTGGGGCTTGGCAGCAAAATGCCGTAACACACCGGAGGGCGGTGGGTCACAGTGCTGGGGAGAAAGTCCTGCCGTAGGGATGGGGAAAGCAGGGCTCCTCTGAATAAGAGATGTGTTGTTCTCTGCATCCTGGACTGAGCAGCAAGAGGCCAGATTTGGTGCTTATAAGCTACCTGGAGAAGTGGCAGATCCTCCTGGGAAGGTGAGGAGGCCGTGGGTGACTCCTGCAGAGCTTGCCATGTTGCCTGGCCGGGCATAGATGTGGGTTCGCCTGCGGTGCTGTCCTAGGGGAGAGGGTATATGTACGAAGTTGTATCTTGATCGGTTGTTTAAATGACTGGGAAGTGATGGGATCATGCTGGGGAGATCAAGCACCATGAGAGGCTTTGCCTTTTGCAGGGGTTTGCTCCCAGGGGACTTGTGGCCCCCTGCACAGGTGGCGTGTGGCTAAAGCCACGGGCAGTGCAGGAGTGGGGTTTCTTGCACGCCAAAATGAAAGCGGGAGGTTTGTTTCTAAGGAAGGTTTGTTTAAACAAAGGAAAGCAAGAGCCTGGCTTCTATTTCTGGCTCTTCTCCTGGTGTGACCTTGGGTGCGTCCTGTAACGCTGGGGGACGGAGGGGCAGGCGCGGAGCTCGGCTCCCAGGTGACGGCGTGAGCGGGTGCCAAGGTCCCCAGCCAGCAGCCGGGCTGGAAACGGTGGTTTGGTTGCCTTCCCCATGGCTCAGGCAACGGGTGCCACTGGCAAAGCCAGCGTCTTCCAGGCTTGGCTTCTGAAGAAGGAACAACCTGCCCTGTCCCCCACCAAGGATTCACTGGCAATTCAAGGCCCTGAATGGCTTTGAGGTGTCACATTTCCCATGGGAGACCTCTTGGCTGAAGGTTGATGTTTTGGGCATCTCCACCTTGGCTGGTGGTATGGCAGTGGGGGTGTATGCCTGAAGAGCACACCCCCTCCCCCCCCATCTTCCCCTCCCAGTTATGCTGCCTTGGTGGCCGGGCATGTGTGGCTGGTCCCCTTGCCTGGTCTCCCCAGGGCCCTTCCATCCCTGGGGGCTAAAGCAGCCCAGAGAGGGGCTGTTGGGCACCCACGGTTGCTCTTGCTGCTCCCATGGCTCAGTCCTGGTGCGGGTGTGCCGAGGCGTGTTCTCTGGCCCTGTCTATAGTTAAGCTGTTCCGTCTGCCTATTTGTACATTTTTTTTAGCTTTTAATTATAGTGCCGAGCACAGGACCGGAAAGGTTAAAAGTGCTCATGCACCCAACGTGCCTTAGAGGCACTGGGTGTTGGGACAGGGCATCTCCTTCCCAAGGAACCCTCCTGCCACCTTCCCTGCTCCCTGCCTGGCTGCTGGGGACCCAAAGCCAGCTCCTTCCTCCCCAGAATCGTGCCACCGGCCTCTGTGCCCCCTCGGCTCCCGCCACCGGGCGCTCTGGCCATGAGCTTGGCGGCATGACCGCATCTTGCCAAGCAGCGTCGGCCAGCCCCGCGGTGTTTGTGTAAGGAATCCAAACGTTGCACAAAGTCTGGGCTTGGCCAGCTGGTCTCTGTTAGGATCTTAAGGCTTGTTTCCCTTTTCTTGAATGGCAGCGCTAAGCTCTGGGGAAAAAAAATTTTTTTCTTTTTTTTTTTTTTTTTCCCCTTCAGCCACATGAATGGAGCGCTCCAAATTGTTTGTGAATGGAGGGTGGTGCCCGCTCGGAGACTTTTTTTTTTTTTTTTCAATGCATAACCAGAACCCATTGTACGACTGGCGGAAAAACAACCCGCTCCAACAACACGGAGCCTGTTAGGGAGAAACATGCTCGCGATAGGCAGCTGGAACCCTTCCAAAGCCAGTTCCCCTTTGCTTTCCCGTGGCTCGTGGGGCGCCCGGGCTTTGCCGCCGCTGTGCCGGCCCCCCGTTAAGGCTAGAAATGCTGAGAGTGGCAAAACCTTGCTGTGGGGGGAAGGAGGAGGGGGATAAATCCGGCTTGGGAGCGGGTAGAAGGCGTGATGGGGGGCTGTGCTGGCTCAGCGCTGGGCTTTGTGTTTCAAATCCTCCTTGGGGGGTTTTATGCCCTTGGTACCAGCTGTGCTGGGCCCTTGCCGGGGTGGGGGGTGGGAGGCACGCTGGTAGAGAGGGGAGTCAGCAGCTCTTTAAAGGTTTTGACAAATTAGGGGAGCAGCTAATTACCTGGCAAGCTGTGAACAGTTGTCCTGGAGCTATTTGCTCCTCTCCACCGTAGCTGGGCTGTGTTTAGGCTTTGCATGAAGCTAATACTCCACTTCCGATTAGTCTTGGCTTTCCTCTGCAGGCACTATTTAGGTAAAGATCTTTGAGGCGCTTTCCCTTTCCTAGAGCACCTGCTTTTAGAAATTAATTAGGTTAAGTATATATTACTTGGTTTAAAATTATATATAGTGAGTGGGCTTGCGGGGGGCTGGGAAGGATTTGGGTTTAGTGGGACCTTTGGCACTTGAACTCATACGATTGTGGGACCCTGGGACTGGGTCCCCTTGGAGCACCTCAGCTGGGGGAAGGTGGATCCCATCTAGCTGCTTGCTGACTCTCTGGCCAGCTAATTGGGAACTGGGTGTGCTCCTGTGAGGGTGAGTGGGTCACTGTGTCCTGCTTGCAAGCTCTCGGAGCTCCAGGCTGTCAAGACCCCTTGTTCCTCACCCCATGGCTCAGGGTGGCAGCTGCTGCCTGTGGTGCCTGGGCTCATCTCCCCTCACTGAGGGGCTTTTGGCCCAGCCTGGGCATGTGTCTCATCCGTGGTGGTTGTTGAGCTGCCTGTTCCCCTCTCACCCTGTGCTGTTCCCCTCTTGGATCCCAGTGGGAAACACATCCCCCTCTGTAAGCGATGTCTTGGCACAGTGGGACTGTCCCAGCCCTGCCCTCCCCTGCAGAAGTCAACCCTGCCACTCCAGCTTGTCCACCAGCACGTCAGGGTCTGCTGGGGCACCATCCTGCCATGGTTTGGTTGCCTGATGTTCCCAGGGGGGTAATTCAGCACCTGATTCCGAAGCCAAGAGCACCCAAGCAGATGCTCCCCAGGGGTCAGCACCACCCCCACCTCCTGCGTGGGTGAGCCTGTATGCTGCTCTGTCTTGTTGCAGTGGTCCTGCATGCTCCACCTCCGGCAAAGATCAAGCGGGAGCTGCACAGCCCTTCCTCGGAGCTGTCGTCCTGCAGCCACGAGCAGGCTCTCTGTGCTGGCTATGGGGACAAGTGCCTCTACAACTGCTGGTAGGTAGCATGGGGGTGGCTGCTGCCTTCAGACCCCTTGGGTCGCAGTGTGGGGACTAGTCTTGCTTGTCGCTCTGCCACGCAGAGATGTCCTCGTTAGTGTCACCATCAGCCCCTGGCCCCTCTTCCCTCTGCAGTGCCTATGACAGGAAGCCCCCCGCTGGGTTCAAGCCATTAACACCACCCGCCACGCCAGTGTCTCCTGCGCACCAGGGATCGGCCCTGCCGCCACCGGCCCCGGCTGTGCAGGCAGCTGCCCATGGGGCAGCTCCGGCCCCACACCCGCTGCAGGAGCAGAGGCAGCAGACCTTCGCCGTGCCGCGGCCGCCTCACCCACCCATGCACATGCCAAAGATGATGTCTGAAAACCAATACCCCGCCGAGCACAGGTAAGGCTTCCCCTGCCCAAGTGAGCACTGGTGACTTGCGGGTGTTTATGGAGTCTTTAGCCCTCTTGAAATGGATAGGTGGCCTCAGCATGGGGAAGGAGGAGGGATGTCTGTCCCTTTGTCCCCATGCTGCGGTTGCAGACTTTGGGCCAGACGTTGCTGCCTGGGGTCCCCTGTAAACTAGTGTGGTGAAACTTGCTGCTTTCCACTGAGATCTCACGGCTTTTTCTCCGCATAAGGCAGCTGCCCCGTAATGGGGACCCACTCTTCCCAGCCCCAGGCACACCAGGCAGAACCTTTGCCTCCCCCTTGAGAAAGGCGAGGGAGGCAGAGGCTGCCGCCTGCATCCATCCCTGTGGCAACGGGTGATGGTGCTGAGTCAGGGCTCCCGCTCTTCTCTCTTCCACCTGCTGGAGCTCTGCCATCCAAGCTGAGCCCTGCTGGGCTGGGGAGCTGCAAGCATCCCTGTCCTGCCCCCGAGCACCCTTGGGCGGAGGGTTGGTCCTTAGCTCCCCTGTGCATCACGTGACATCCCTGTGATTTTTGGGTCTGTGGAGGGAGAGATCCTGCTCCCTGCTTTCTCTCCAAGCTGTGGTTCATCTGCCATCACCCCTGCGTCCCTAGAGGCTTTGCCGGTCCCCTCCCTCACCCCAGGTTTGCCTGTGCTATCAGTAGGTGGCATGGCGCAGGTTGCAGTCAACCTCCAGCTTTGCTTGTGGCTTCCTGGATGCCCTTTATGGTGACGGCTGCCTTGTCACCGACTGTGGCGTGTCCCGTATGGGCACGGGGCCGGACATGGCAGCCCAACAAAGGCTGTACAGCTGGGCCATGGAATCCCTTGGGACATGCCCGCAGCGGGCAAGCATCCCTCCCCAGCAAAGCAGGGCTCGGCTCCAGGCAACCTTCAAGCTATGTGGGGGGCTGGCCGTGACCCCTCGGGAAGCGCCATGCCAGCGTGGGGCTTGGGTTTCACTCAGGAAGGGCAGAGGGACACAGCTCGGAAATGGAGTAATCCCAGCCCGGCAGCTGGGAGGGCTCCAGTTACAAAGCCAAATGGTGCATGGCCGGCCGAGAGGAGCCGGCTGCGGAGATTGGAGATCGCCTTTCAAGGTGCTGGAGGACGAGGGGATGCGCAGCACCCCCTCGAGATGGTCCCTTGTCCACCGCCACCAGCAGAGACCGTGCTGGGACTCAAGCTGGTGGTGGCAGCACCCCGGAGCCAAAAATAGTGCTCCCTGCCACCGAGTTCAAGGTTTAATCCCAGCTGCACAGGCGGATTAGTGGCCGGCTGGAGCTGCGGAGTAGATTTGGTTTGCGTAAGCGCCTGCCTGGGTGCATCATTCCCCAGGCCCCACAGCTCTGCCCACCACGCCGGGGGGAGATTTTACAGGTTTACAGAGATTTTACTGTTGTGGGGTGGGGTTTTTTTTGTTTCCTGTTCCCACTCCTATCCAGATATCCCTACTGCAGCACCATGCTGCCGTCACCTGAGGTGCGTAGCGCTTTGCTGTGGTGGCCTACGTGCTATCCTGCTCCTCTGGAAGGGGGTCCCCGGTGCTTGGAGGGGGCCAGGGCGCTCTAGCACCCCACTGGGTCCCCATGGGACAACTCCTCATGGTGGTCGTGCTCCTGAGGAACTGTCCCAGCCTGCTGTGGGTGGGACACAATACCACCCAAACCACCCCGGGCTGAGGGCACCAAAGGAGCACCAGGGTCCTGGTCTGGGGTGGCAGCATGCTGGCAGGGCTGACCCCACCATCCCTCGGTCATGCTGTGTCCCTCTTCCCTCCAGGTTTCAGAGGCAGCTGTCTGAGCCCTGCCACCCCTTCCCGCCACAGTCTGGGGTCCCAGGGGACAGCCGCCCCGTCTACCACCGGCAGCTGTCGGAGCCCCTTGGCCCTGCTGCCCCCCGCCCCCCTCAGGGATTCAAGCAGGAGTACCATGACCCGCTCTATGAGCACGGTGGCCCCGGCCTGCCTGGCCCCCCTGGCCACGGCTTCCAGCCCCCCATGGGCATCAAGCAGGAGCCCCGAGACTACTGCATTGACTCAGGTGGGTGCGAGCTGGGGAGGCAGCTGGGTGCTGGTGCCCGGGGGTGGTGCGGGTTACATCAGCAGCAGCTGGGGCAGCAGGGCCATCTCTGCCATCTGCAGCTCACAGACAGCGAGGCAGGCACAGGGTTGAGCCTCGGATGGCAGCAGGTGCCGCATCACCCCAGGGCTTCTGCAGTGCCAGGCTGCTGCTTCTCCTGGTTTCCCTGCCCCCCTTCCCTTTTCAAAGCAGGAGGGAGAGAGCAGGCATTCGCCAGATGCTGCGTGGTGTGGTCTGTGCCATAGCCGCAGGCTGGGGTGCCCTGCAGTACCCGGCGGGTCCCCCTGGAGCCCTGGCCTGGAGCCAGCTGTGATTTCTGGCTGCTGGACCCCACCAGCATCACGGAAAAATCCTCTAATCGCCTTAGGACCTAAAAATACCCTGACCTCGGGATGGAGGGTGGCACAGCTGAGCAGATGGCAGGGGAGGCGCAGCAATACCTCCCTTCCTGGAGGGCCAGAATAACATAGTGAAAACCCAAGCTGAATTAGACCTTGCTTCCAGTGCTCATTCCAGTGCTCCTGCCCTCCCAGATTGTACTGGTTTTCCCCAAAAGTTTGGGGGTAGGGGCTGGGGGTGGGTGCAGCGGTTTAGGGGGAGATGGCTAGGCTTGGCTGCAGGACGTGCTTGGGGGTGGGAAGATGCTGCTGAGTGCTTGCTGGGATCCACAGGATGCATGTCCTTAATGCCACTTTCGTGTCCCTCACAGAAGTGCCTAACTGTCAGTCCTCGTACCTGCGAGGGGGTGTCTTCCCCAGCAGCCATGATGGTGAGTGTGCCCTAGCCTCGTCCTGCTCATGGGCATCCGCGGTGTGTCCCATCCCATCCCTCCCTTAGGGCAGGCAGACCCCTCTCAGGGCTGGCAGAGCTGTTGGGCACCCCGAAAACGTCCGTGAGAGCCCACATGCGAGCAGCACCCGCACCACTGCTAAAAATAGGGCCTGTGCCATGCAGCCACCGGCCCCCACGAGTGTGCGGCACTGCGTTGCATAAGCTGGGACAATGTGGCCAATGTGGCTGCTAAGAGAGTTTTGGTTCCTCCAGCTCCCCGGGGTGAGGGGATGCCGGAGCCGCATGGCATTCAGCTGGGAAGCCAGTGCAATATCCCCACTGAGATAGCTGGGGATGGGTTTGCTCCTGGCACTGGGAGATGGGGTCCTGGTGCTGGACTGGGCCAAGCCAGGGTTTTTCTGGGGTCCGGCTGGGGTGGTGGAGGGGCCCTGTGCTCACAAAGAATCTTCTTCCTCCCTAGGATTTTCATACGAAAAGGACACACGATTGTATTTTGATGACACGTGCGTGGTACCAGAGAGGCTGGAGGGTAAGAATTCGCCCCCAGAGGAGGACTCGGGGGTGACCAGGGCTCATGGAGGGAGGTCTGGGGCCGGGCTCCACAGCAGCTGGTTTTTAAGGCCGAGTTGTGCTGGCATGGTGCTCTTGAGAGCTGCTGGGCATTGTCCCATGTAGCTGCTTGGCATCACTGCCATGCCCTGTCCCTGCCACCCACCCTGTGCCTCGCCTGCCTGCAGCACTATCCCCAGCACCTCTCCCCTCTCCAGCCTTGTGGCCTGATTCTCTATGGGGGTGTCCCACAGAGAGGTGAACCCAGTGTTGCCGTACGTGTCCCCTGATGGGTGGCACAGCCTGGGAGAGGGGCAGAGCCAGGGCATATAGTCAGCTGTGTCTTGGTGCGGGCAGGTAAAGTGAAGCAGGAGCCCACCCTGTACCGTGAGGGCCCTCCGTACCAGCGGCGTGGATCCCTGCAACTCTGGCAGTTTCTGGTCACCCTCCTGGACGACCCCGCCAATGCCCACTTCATCGCCTGGACCGGCCGGGGCATGGAGTTCAAGCTGATTGAGCCTGAAGAGGTACAGGGGTTCCTGCCCCAGCGCCTGGCGTGCCGGGGCTGGGGCTGCAGCCCTGGAGTGGCTGGGGGTGAGCCTGGGGTGGGGGGTGTGGGAAGACCCTTCCCACACAACACAGCAGCTCACGCTCACTTGAAGTGAGACACGTGGGCAGCTTTTGAAGGCAAGAGGGAAAAGCCAGCCACCCATCCACACTCAGCAGCTGTAAAAATTTGCCTTTAATCTCCTCCGCTGCCTCTCGGCACGACACGTGCTCTGCTCCCGGAGCTGCCAGGGGTCACCAGCCTCTGTGTGCCTTGGATGTCTTGCTGAGACCTGCCGCTCAGCCATGGCTGCGTCCCTCCCAAACTGCTCCGATCCTTTGCCCTGGGTCCCTGGTGGCAGCTCTGTGCCGGCGCGGTGCTGTGCCGGAGCCCTGCAGCTCTGCAGGAGGGTGACACAGAGGAAGAAGCTGTTTGGGTGGTAATTGAAAGCAGCTGTAGCGCTGAGCTGCGCATTGTGGGTAATTACCCATAATATCTCTTATGCCGTGCATGGAAATTGTGGTTTTTTGAAGCGTCTTTTTTGGCAGGCTCCCCTAATCAAATGTCTTTTGATTCATCCCCCGGTTTGGCAGTGGCAGCATTGTGGCAGCCAGCGCCTGGAGCTGGAGCTGTATCAGAGCAGGCGGGGAACTGCTCTGGGACTGTGGTGACACTTTCACCTCTGTCTGTTCCAGCCCCCAGAAACAAGCCCCTACCCCATGTTTCAGTTGTGATTTCCCTCGAGGATCCTGGCTGGAGCCTTCATGGCTGCTGCCTCTCTCCCCGCAGGTAGCACGGCGCTGGGGCATCCAGAAGAACCGACCAGCCATGAACTACGACAAGCTCAGCCGCTCCCTGCGCTACTACTACGAGAAGGGCATCATGCAGAAGGCGAGTGACCCCACTGCCCTGGGGAAAGGGAGGTCGAGGGTGTCGCCATCCTCTGCTGTCACCCTGACACCCTGGGGCACAGGAGGAGGGGGGCTAGGTCCAGTGTCGGTCATGCCGTGCTTGTTATTCCCCGGGGCAGGGGGGCAGGTGCAAGGCACCTCTCATGCCCTCCTCCTCCTCCTCGCAGGTGGCTGGCGAGCGGTACGTCTATAAGTTTGTCTGCGACCCTGACGCCCTCTTTTCCATGGCCTACCCCGACAACCAGCGCCCTTTCCTGAAGACGGAGCCCGACTGCCCGGTGCCCGAGGAGGAGACGGTGCCACTGACGCACTTCGAGGACAGCCCAGCGTACCTCCTGGAGATGGATCCCTGCAGCAGCCTTCCCTACGCGGAGGGCTTTGCTTACTGACTCGGCCGGCTGGCAGAGCCACGAGCACTAGCGCATCTACGTTGGGCAAATACGGTTTTCTAAAAAAATACTTGTTGCTGTTCACAAGGAGGAAAAAAAAAAACAAAACAAACCAACAAACCACATGTGCACGCACACAAATTGGAGGAATCTAAAATGCCCCTGTGTGTGCCACTGCTGAATTCCCACCCTTACTGTCCAAGGGCTAGTGCGTAGGACTGCCTGTGGCTGGCACCTCCTGCCAAGCATCAGCGTGATGTTTTGGGGTGACGGGAGCTAAAGACGCAGTCTCTGACCTAGGCCCCGTTCCTCGCCAGCACCGCGAGGACTGATGGCTCCAGCAGCGCCCCGGGACTGGGCTGAGCCAGCATGGCTGCCTAGCCAGTTGTCACGACAATCTGCTTTGCATCAAGCACAATCCGCGTAGCTGCCTTGTGTGGTGGAAAGGGCTTTGATTTGCACAGAGGAGGGATGCGGGGGGGCCACCTGGGCCAGCACCCCGGGGCTGATGTGCGCAGCACCCTACCCCAACCCCGAGGAGCCTTCTGCCTTCTTCCTGATCCTCCCCTCCCTGCCCCACTCTCGTGATATAACCTGATATAACGCTTTCCTAGCCCCTCGAGGTCCTCTCTGTGCCCCTCTTACTCCTCAGCTCTGGCTGCAGGCCATGGGTTGCATTTCAGGGGAGGAGACCCTGACACTATCTCCCTCCCTCTTTTTTTTTTTTTGTTTTTTTTTTTTTTTTTGGATGTTTTAGCAGGAAAAAAGTTTCTAAACTGATTTTTGTAGATTTTTTGTATTTTTAAGGTAAAGCTATTTTTTGCAGACTGGCTGCTGTTCCCAGAGCCCCTGAGGATGCCCCCCTCTGGCTCTCCTCCTAGCATGCTCATGGGGGGAGCCCTTGGTGCCCGCAGCTCCCTGGGATGGTTGCTGAAGTATCTGGTCCACTCCATTTCACTGCTTGAGTCCTCTTTCCTGGGGGAGCTGGGGCTGAACACTGGTGCCAGCTCAGCTGCGCTCTCCCCTTGCTTGGCACGGCCTCGGAGCTGGGCTGTAAGGCTGTGGTGGGCAGGGAGGGTGGGGTCCCTCACCCCTCTCCTGGGTACCCTGCTTCCCTCCAGCTCCCTGCTGCACCTCCTACCACACTCCACCACTCATATATCCATACCTGCCTATCCCCCCACTCCCACTGGCTACATGGTTTTTGTTGTAAATGCTGTATAGGAAATTTTTTTCTCTTCCTTAGTTAGCTTTGGTTGAATCTTTTTTTTTTTTTTTTTTTTTTTTTACTGATTCATTCTTTTTTTTGGGAATTATGAAGATTAACTCTGGGTAGACTCAGTTGCTTTTGCCATGGTGGCTGCGGTGGCCTGTACCTGTGGGGAGCGTTCGGTTGCGGGAGCCCCACCTTGGGGACAGGGTTTTAACCATTTGCTCAGTGTGGCAGGTCTACAGTGCAGAAGGGGTTAATCTGAGGACTGATTTGAAATAACCTTTACTCGAGCAGGGCTATGTATCTCCTGCAAAGCTGCATTACATTCTGTACTGTGTACAATAAAGGATCTTGCTTTCTGTTCCTCCCTCGGCCCCTGCTTTGCCTGCGCCATGGGACACTGCCTGGGCTGGGAGGCAGCCATGTGTCCTTTGTAGGAGCTGGGACCAGGTAGGGGTCTGGGTCACTAGGGCAGGGATGCCCTCTCCCCAGTCCCCCTGCCCTCTCCACAGTCCTGGGGCTGTTGCTCCTGCATCTGGATGCTGCTATGGCTTTCACAAAGCTGATCTGGGGAGAGGATCCATTTGAAATGGCGCCATGATTTAATATTGCCTCTTCCCAAGGGTTTCTCAGCTAGTGGATCTGGCTGCTTCGCTCTCCCCTGGAAACCCAAGCTCCTGCCATCAAGCAGTGCTAAAGCTGGTGGGGACCCCTTAGTGTTGGCACCCAGAGAGGAAAGCCCACTTCAGGAACACCTGGCAGTGGTCCTCCAGCATTCACTGGCCCCATTTCTAGGCTGGGAAATATCTCCATGGAGCAGCAGGGTCTGCAAAAGACTGAAGGAGGTGGCTGTAGGGCAAGTGCTGCTCCACAAGGACTTGACTGTTGAAGGGTCTGTGTTTCCTCTGACAGGCTGCAGAAATTAGAATTGCCTGGTCATGATGGTCTCTATTTTAGTTGGTCAAAGCAGGTTGAGCTGGGGTGTCCATGGGCTCCCAGCCCCATCCCTGTGCTGGGTGGTGGCATGATGCTGCTGGAGACACTGGCAGCTCTTCTCTTGCAGGCTGTTTTCACAGCCCAGGCAAACTCCCTCCCTAGTCATGACAGTGGAGAGATGGAAGGTCCTTATGTGCTGTGATGCTCTTTATATACTGCACCTCGTCTCAATCCACACCTGGCCACCAGCCGTGTTGCTAATAGGTCCTTAAGTGGCTGTTCTTTCATCATGCCTGAAGTGTTAGGCTGAGCAGAGAAGCATAGCTGTCTCCTATCCCAGACAGGGCAAAGCAGTCCCCCAAACACCTAGTAAAACGAATTCACCTGGCATGAAGCCTTCTAGGAGTTAAATCAGCTACTTAGCCCCTGAAGACATCTTGCACTCCCTTAGGAGCTCCATGGCACCAAGCCTTGGTGTTTTGGCGAGCAAGTCTCTGACTGGTGCTCGGGTAGGTTCTCCAGTGTGGGCAACCTGTGGCCATCGAGCAGCAGAGAGACACTCGAGTGGGAAGGAGCCCCAGGGTGAGGAGCCCTCGCTGTGCCGGGACTAGGGGCTGCAGCAGGACCGCTGGGCACCCACAGGCAGCAGTACTGCCCTCACCCTGCACTCACATGGGGCTCTCAGTACAGTGAAACCCCCCAGCCCAGGCACACACCCATAGCCCATGCCATCCTCCCAACCCCATCCCACTTTTCTTGTCTACAACGTGTTGTTATCTACCTAAGATCATAAAAATCAAGTTAAACAAGAGGGGAGGCAAAAAACCTTGCTGGCAATCTGAGCCCCAGACAGTGCCCAGTTAATCCCACCTCGAGGGGGATTTCAGCAGGCTGAGTCCCAGTGCTCAGGATGGAGCAAGGGGAAAATGGGGCCACCGGCAGCACTGCCGGCAGGCAGATGGCCTAGGGTGGCAGGACCTCAACCTAGCGGCACAGCGAGTGTGTGGGACCAGTTATGGATGGCAAGGATGAGCAGATAAGGCAAAGCCTTTCAAAGCCTCATTGAGCAGTTTGTCACGACACAACCCAACTGGCCCTGCAAATCCTGCTGTGGACAGGGCTGGGGGGCCCCAGGAACAGCCCATAGGCTGCTCTTGCCAAAGGGTGAGGATAGGAAAAGAGGCATTTGGTTTTTTTCTATTTTAGCCTGTCAGTGTGGAACAAAAGGGTTTAGACCCCAGAGGGTTTGATACCATGCTGGCTTGTAAATATTCAGGGCATCAAGAATTTGCTCTTCATTTGATCATGCTGCACATCTCACCTCCCTCTGGTGCACACAAGAAGCTTTTGCTCCGTGCAAAGAGGATGGAGCTGCCTTGGGTGCATGGTCCCATTCATACCCCCTCCCTGAGGGCGAGGGACAAGCCACAGCTGCTCAGCATCCTGCCTGCAGTCCCCCAGGGACAGGGACAAGAGCTCCCAGGCAGCCCAGAGACTGGGGTAGCATTTGCCAGGAGTTGGGGAGATGAAGGGGGAAACAGGTGGAAAAGCTTCCCTGCTCCCTGCACACCTCCTGCCTCATCAACTGCTGCTCCAAAGCACGGGAATGAGCCCTCCTTGGCCACACTCCGGCATGCAGTGGGATGGGGAGCCAGGCCAGGGAGCACTGCCATGGCCTCTGCCACTTCCCTCAAGGACCACGAATGGCCAGGGCCACCACTGCTCCATCCCCAGGACTGGCCACCTTGGTCCCCTCCTTGCACACCCCAGCACTGTCTGCCTTCCTCCCACTCCTCCCCAGCTGCTGGGGAGGATGAAGAAGAACAAGCAGAAAGGATGGGAAGGATAAAGCAGGATTTTGGGGAAGATTCAGCCATCCAGGCCAGGCAAAACCCTGGCGCTGGCGTCAGCCTCTCCAACCCTCCAGATCACAGCTTCCACCTCCTACTCAGGTCATGTGGTAACAAGGCCATCGGTACTTCAAGGTGAACAGAATCTGTGATACTGTGTGAGCAGATAATGAAATGGAAGCTGGTATTGAATGGGGATAGATATTATTTTCCTATTTTCTTCTCTTTATAATCTTAAAATGTGCACCAAGCTATTCCCTCCCTGGAATAAGAGCTTGGTTTTGCTAGATAGTCCAAAAGCTGTTCAAATGAGAGGTGTATGTTAAAAACCACTGGGAAAAGAGGAGCCTGTAAAAGGGAGAACATCATTACAGCCTTTTACGCATCCATAATTCACCGAGTGCGTTTCTACTTTCCCCATCTCAGAAGGATATAGCTGGATTGGGAAACGTTCAAAAAGCAATAGAGGTAGCCAAAGGTCTACAGTGGCTTATATAAAAGAGTGCATAAATAGTCTAGCACTTCCGTCTAGGGCTGGATTTGTGGCTCAGGGACTTCAAATTTAATAGTCCATGATGGAGTTTTCCATCCCTGACTGGAAGTGCATTTGTGGGAAGAATTACTGCCCACGCAGCTTGCTCTTATGGCAGCAGGCAGGACCAGCAAGCCTGGTGCGGCTGCTGAGGCTAGAGGTGCCATGTGGTCGGTGGTGGCTCCACACAGGCAGAAAGATGCAGCTCCCTTTGCCCCTCATGGTGGCCTCACACCTGGGCTTTGCAGCTTGTCCATGCAGCTGCTGGCTGCCCTGGCCAGGGAGGTAGGTCACATCACAGCAACTCCTCTCTTCCCTAGTTCTTCAAACACTTGATTTTTTCAGTAAGTGGGTTAATTTGGCTTTTAAATACCTGGAGCAACATGAGTGGCTGCATGTGTGAAGCCAACGTCAATACGGGTGAGCTCCAGAAAAAAGCAAAAAAAAAAAAGCAAACATTTGGGCTGGTGAGTAATGAAGTAACGAAAAGGTGAGGCCCACCCACCCAGCAGGGACTGGGCCATCACCCCAGGTGTGCAGAGCACGCAGCTCCCTTTGCATCGGTCTGGCACCACTTCCTGGATATCCACCTGCTGCTCCTGGCCACCATGGTGTTTTGTGGCCCTGTAACACAACGGGAAAGATCTTTAGCATCCAAAACATGATTGTGTTTATACCTGCAAGCTGGAGCACTCATGTGGCGGGGAGGACTTCAGCTCCAGCCTTTGTCCTGAGGCTTTATTCTGCTTTAGGCTGACTTTCATGGGAGGTGTGGGTCCGGATCATCGACTACAAGTCTCCCACTCCTGGGCAGGTTCTAGGTAGAGGGAGACTACTGCAACCACCTTCTCCTGTGCTGCAGGAGAACAGATGCACAAATACCTTGGAGTGTCTGAGTCCTCCAGCGCTGAGTTTCCAGCCACTCACAAGGCAATAATACTGTAATAAGCCACTAAGTGGCTTCTGAAACCATTAGCCAATTGCTGCATTAAATGCTCTCGGTGCCACGGGGGAGGCTCTGTCATTCCTCTGCCCCTTTTCGGAAAGGCAATCAACAAGAAGCTTCCCAGAGGCTCAGGTGGGGAGGAGGGGTGTTCTCCCACCTCGTTGCAGCAGGAGCAAGCTGAGGTGAAGTCTCTCCTGCACTGGAGGGCTGGGTGCTCACCCTGCTGGGTGCACAGCCTTCTGGCCAGGATGGGTCCTAGATGGGGGAGACCCACAGCGTGGGCAAACCAGAGCAAAAAGTGCAAGTAGGAGGTTTTGTTTCAGCTGGCCATGAAGTCAGGGCAAGGGACCAGAGGAGGAAGCTGGGGACTTGTCTGGTGTACAAGTAATCAGTTGTAGCGTCTTATTTTGAAGGCTTTTTCGTTTAATATAAATAAAACCATCCTGGACAGAGCAGGCAGCAACTGAGTCCAGAAACCATGAACTCCCACAATACTGGGCCAGCACAGCTGTTACCCTTGCAAGGGATAGACAACCTGGTCACCTATCTTCCAGCCATAAATGCTGCTAGGAGTCATGAAGGGGTTCAGTGAAAAAGGGTCTTCAATCGGTGTGGCCAGGCTGACCCTGGCACCAGCCTGGGCAGCAACCCTGGGTCCAGCACCCTGTGAGGGCAGTTCCCTGCCTGCTGCCCCAACACTTTCCCCTGCAAGGCTGCAAGAGGACATGGGGAGAGCGACCTGCACCCAGGCCTGCAGCAATCTCTTTTAAAAAATCACCTCTTGGCTTCTTGGCTGTCTCGGACCCAGGAGAGGGCAGCAGCAGCCCAGGCTGCAGCCTCAGCTATCCTTTCTGAAGCTTCTCTTCATCACCTTAGCTACTCAGAGAAAGCTGAGAAAGAAAAGCAATGTACAGAGGGAGCAAGGAAAAAGCAAAACCCCAGTGGGCAGGCTAGCTAGTGGTACTCCCCTGGACCTCAAAATTGTCTGCTTTCAAAGTGGAAGTGGAAAGAAAATGGTCTTTCTTTGAAAACAGCCCAGAGCGCCAGAGCTTTCCGTGGCATCTTTCATTTTTTTGATATCACTGATCACTGTACAGATGCTTTTTACAGCACCAGAAAATAAGGTGGTGATGCTGAGGATATTCCCAATAGACGTGGAAGGTAAGCACAGGCAATGACATGCAGTGCGTGCACTTCACGCTGTTGCAGAGATGCTAAAAGCCCGTGAGATCCACCTCTAGAGCTCTTGTGGCTTCAGTTAGAGCACTTCAGGTTAATGAAATGTGATTACCAGTGCTTCACAGGCACGCCAGCTGCCTTTCCCTTGCTGTGCCTGGAAGGGAAGGTTGGAAACAAGGGAAGTTTCTGCTTCTCCACCTTGGTACCCTGAACACAGGCTCCCTCCCAGCTCAGTCTAAGGTTCACAGCTGAATGCTGTGAAACTCGTACTGCACATTTTCCCTCACAGCATCACCTATTTAGGTCAGCATCTCCCTGTGCAGCTGTGGCCCTGCCTTTCAGTCCATCCAGAATGGTAGCACCCACCTGGTTTTACTGAATGAGATCACCAGGATGAGTCATGTAGCTAATGAGTGGGATGAAGACATCCTTACAGCTACACTGAAATCCTAACCACTGCTCTGACAACACCTTACTTCCATTTTTGTGTGTGTTGGTCTTCCCCATGGCACATGGGTGACAGCATGTCCCTCTCCTGGCTTGCAGCCTAAGGCTGAGCCCGCAGCCATGTGGCCTCCGTTCTCAGTTGGGCTCAATTGATTCTTTTGATTTTTTTTTATTTTTTTTTTTAGTTCACACCCTCTGAAATCACAGCTAAGTGCAAAATTGTTGCTTACTAAAGCTGTTCTTCTGAAATGAGTCATGAAAGAAGGAGTCTTGTCACTCTGCCAGCCCGCAGCCTGCTTGCTTCTCTAAATGTAACAAGCGAACAGCTTGCTGCTCTGTTTGGGCTTCAACCTGCCTGCACCTCCGCCTGTTACCCAGCCTCCTTTCAGAGCCTGGACAGAGTAAGTCCTGTATTATTCCCACCTCTTCGGATGATCAGCCCTTTTCACTCCATTTTTGGGTGAAAGCCCCACGTGTCTGTAAGCAGGCTCTGATTACTTTCCTGTAATCCTGTGTGCAGCCTGGAGCTCTTGCATGTCTGTATGGGTTGGAGCATGGAGGGTGTTCATCGAGGGGTCTTGTAAAGAGATCCACATGTCCCATGGTGTGTGTGCTAGGAAAGCCTCTGTGAGCTACTGAACTTGAAGCTGTCGGACTGATGAATGCAACAGCCCATAATGCTTGTAGGTGTGGTAACACTTTGGTGATGTGTTGCTTTGTATCAGCTAGCAGCTTGTTTGGGGAGCTACCACTGTGTCCAGAACTCTTACAAAATAGATCTTTTATTCTTTTATTCAGAAAAAACATTCAGCCAAACTCAGTGTTGCCTCTTCAATCCATCACTCTCTCCCCCATAGCACCAGGGCAGAGGAGAGGCTGTGGAAGGAAGGAGCAGCAATAACATCTTCACATCCAATGCCACGTCCACACCAGCTCTTGGGAGGCATTACAAAAATCACAGCCAAACTTTTGACCCTGTGAGGGCCACCAGATTATGCACTATATACAGCCCAACTTTCTTTTTCTTCTGAGATGATGTCTCATGTCCTAAGTCTGCAAAGTCAATGGGAATGATGTATTCTTGGTGCTTGAGAAAAGGCAACCCACAGTATTAGAAACCTCACTGCAATTTGGAGTTTGTTTCCTTACCTTGAGGTTTTGGACTTCTCCTTCCCAGCATGCAAGGTTTTGGTATTCTTCTTAAATCAGTATCAGAGACAGGAGTCTGATACAGGTCTTTTGGAAGCTTGTCTTGTGTGGCTCCTGAGAGACCAAGAGCATGTATGAAGCTAGACCTACTTTCCATGACTGCTTTTAGTTCCTTTTGTAGTCTGGAGTGACACAGACTCAAAAAAGCATTGCTTAGGTGCCTCTTGCTCACGTCCAGACAGCTGTAGGCAGCTCACAGCAAGCTGCAGAACACAGACCCCTGAATTTTCTTTCTTCATTCTTTTCTCTCCTCTGCAAGAGACTTCTCAGGCAAACCTTGTGATGGAGCCCCTGGCCTGAATGCTGGGCACCTGGCTCTGAGACCTTCCCTACAATGAAGCCCTTCCAGGATCTAGAAGTGCACATTTCTGACATGGGGCAGCCCACACTCAACTTCTCCCAAGTCTAGAGGTGTGTTTGCAGCAGCTTTTGGATCAGAGCAGGTATGGCTCCAGTGAGATTTGTTGGCTTCACTTTTTTTTTTTTTTTTTTTTTTAAGCAATAAATTAAAAATATTTAATCCACCAGATTATAGCATTTGACAAGATCTGGCCTGATAATTTAATTTTTCTTTAAAACTGCTGATTGTTTGCAGCACAGTTGAAACATGTCCTAGGCTGCACACCTGCAGGCAGCAAAGGCTCACTAGCCTAAAAGCATGCCCACATATCTGAGCATTTCACAATGAATTCATACCTTTGTCATGGAAGAGACATAAATGGACAGGCTCAGCAAGGTGATCATAATTCGAAACCTGGGGTGTAGGTGAAAAGTAGTATGGGACAAGCAACAGAGGTGTGGGAAGGGAGCTGTGAAGTGAAGCTCTGTGGGCACCACATGTACCTTACAGCAGGCCCGAAGCTGCCAGGATGGGCTTGCCACCAAGAATGGCATCACCTGAACTATCTTAGTGCAAAAAACAGGAGCAAAGTATCAGAGCATGGCCTTGGCTATGGCTTGAGCGAATACAGTCAGTAACAATCTTTGAAAGATCAGCGATTCTTCAGCTGAAATCTGGTGTGCAGTTGAACGGATTAGCCAAAAGACAGGCTGTGAAGGAGATGCCCTGCATTCCTGCTGCGGCTGCTTGTTGTGGCAGAGCTGTCGGCCCAGAATAGGATATTTTTAGCCGCTTCCAAAGGCAGCAAAGCTCCAGAAACCATGCTCTGTCTGTCAGTTCCCCCCTGCAACTTTTGAATGGGGGCTACTTTTAAAGACCCTTTTTTATCTGCTGGGGAGATACAGCTCCAAAACATCAAACAACCATAAGCACTAGGAAAACAGGCGACTGGGTGGAGATAGAAACCCCTCCCCTCCCAAAGTCACGGAGATGCTGCCACCTGACTGCCTGGCACTGCCTCCCTCAAATACCCCACGTGCTGAAGGAGCCTTATGGATGGATGTTTATCTTGTGTTGGACTCGGGATAGTACCACCACGATGCAGGATGCCTGGCTTCACCAGCCGCAGAGCTCACAGGTGGTGATGGACGCTCCCAGCACAGCTGCTCTCCTGCACTGCTAGCATGGCTCCTTCCCCTCCTTTGATACAACCCAACCAGGTAGCCATGGTTAGAAGGAGACATCTTTCATGTATGGGCAAAGCCAAACAGGAGGGAGTAACTTGGGTATTTGCCCCCAGGGGGGCCTGCAGAGCCTGCAGCAGCTGCAGGCATCCAAATTCCTGCTTAACAGCATGTATTCACTGTGCTCCCCACCCACCCTGCTTCCAGTTTCCCAAGCACACAGAGTGCTTGCAGAGGCCTCTCTGCCAGGCCTGAGCTGTCAGCCTTTAGGAGATTGTTTTTTGCAGGATTATTATACCTTAGTTCACATAAGAAACATATTCTTTCCACTTTTCAGCTCTGAAAGTTTCAGTAACGGATAATTTCACCCAGTTTGCCACGTGGCAGTGCCTGAACAGGTCCCTTGACCAAGCTGTTCTTGGGTCTGTTGTATGTTTATCCCATTAACACTGGGCTGGCAGCTGGTGGTACGGCGCATCCCTGGTCCCAGGGCAGGTTACAGTGGCCCATGGCTCGTGCCAGCCCTTGCCAGCAGGGACATCTCATTTGCAAGGAAGAGGCAGAGGTAAAAACTGATATTGTGTGAGGGACTCCTGGGCCCAGATTTAGCAGCAGCTGCTCCAAAGTTGCCTCTGTCTCCTTTCCCTCAGGACACAGAGATGGAAATGCTAAGAGGAGTGAGGTTAAATGTAAAAAGATTCTGGAGTAAGCAAATAATAATGATATAGTAGTAAAGTCAGCCTAAGCCAGTACGGTATGGAGGCATCCAGCCCCGATCAGTGCATCTAAGCCTTGCCCTTCTTATTAGTGGAGGCCTGTGCAGACTCAGCAGTGCTGTAGCACTATAATGTCAATTTTACACATGTACAACATATATTAACCGTGGTATGGGTGATCAAAAACCCAGCCGTAAGGGCTGGTTGCAGGGTGGTCACCTATTTCAGCCAAAAGCCTTTGTTTTAGATGGGAAACAAATCTGTTCTGCTATTGCCTACAGAAAGTGACAGTTGAAAAAGGCCAGCTTTGCGACTAAAAAATAAACAAGGCATCCAGAAAAGAGAGTATTTAGGACAGAGTGCAGGCCCAGCTCCAGTGAAAGGCCAGGCTGCCCAAGGGAGTTGGGCCTACAGAGCACCTCAGGCCTGAACATAAACAACTGGGCCTGGCTGCAATCATCAGCTCTGCCAAAAAAGCGTCTTCTTTTTTGCATGTTTGTGTCTTCCAACCTTGAAAAATTATTCTCCTGCTCCCTAAAGCACTAGTGTATATAGACATGGAGATTTTTCTTTTAATCCTGCATTCATCTCAATACTGTGAATGATCATGTGTTTAAATAATATGGCATTTCTTCTCTGACTAACCAGGCTAAGCACTGTGGTTGTTTTGCAGCACTACAGCATTTTTTTTTAAACCTGATTAAATGCACATCACCAGAGAAAAGCAAAAATATGCATCGAAAGTGTAGATTCATCCATCCAAAACTGGACACAATTAAGATGGCTGCGATAAGAGCACAGTGCCCAGGGAGCACTCCAGGACCCTCCTGAAGACTCCTGAAGAAAGTTGGGAAAACAGGCTGGGTCATTCCTGCTTCAGGCAAAGGCAAACCCACTTGTGGTGTTGCTTTTGCTCAAGGACCTGGGAGCCCTTGGTGGGTGATGCGGGAGGATGGGCAAGTTCCATGTGTGCTTCGAGGG
>JAVJGI010000003.1:380204-447934 GCA_035590275.1 Ibycter americanus | reverse complement strand
GCTTCGAGGGGATTTGATATTGGGTGAAAACAGCCAGAGCATGGAGTTGTGTGAGGTTAATGGCTGTCACCATCGTGGTCCCACCGAAAAGGAATTCGGGATGGCTGTGATTTGGCTGAGCTGTAACTCAGCAAGGAAGAGTCTTTCCCTGGGCCCAGATGTTAAACTTGGGTTGAGAAGTATTCTAATCTGGTCAGCGACAAAGTTTTTAGAATAAGGTATGTTTTTTAATTATAGGGTTCTGGTTATTTTCAAATGGAGGAGATTTAAAAAATATGCTGGTTGGGTCTTTTTTATGTACCAAGTTGCTGTGGAGAAGGTTTCTCTGGGTTGCACTGTTGGTTTTAAATGAATTGCATTATAAAGCTTCACTAAGGGCATTCAAGGTCTCTAGTCTCTGGTCACACTGCCAGGTGCCCACCTCCTTGGGGAAGGCTGCCCCAGGTCTTGCCACTGGTGGCTTCTCTCCTGTTTAGATGCAGCTGCCAAGGGGTTTGCTTGAAAGGCGTGAGGAAAAGCCCTCCTATGGCTTGATTAACCGTGCACTGCAGGAGTAAACCTGCCCTTAGGATTCCTCTCCCTTGCTCATCAAATCACCAGGATGAATCATATCTAGCTTTTTTTGAGCAAGAGCTGCATGTGTCATAGCCTGTAGCCTGTTCACTCGTGTGTCCAACAGCAAGGGTCACAGGTGGGCTTCCCAAGAGCTCTAGTTTTCCACAGACTGGCCATGCTGCCCCTCCACAGGTATTTTCCAGGGAATTTAAAAAAAAAGACTAAGGAAGAGTAAGACAAGTAGTTCTGGACACATTTCTTTAGGACAGCATGGAGTCATACCTACCAAAGTCACACTCTATCTGGATACTAACTGTAATGGGTTTTATTCCGTTTCCTAATATAATGGTGCCTAAGTACAACAGCTTGCAACATCTTGGCTGCTTGCAGCAAGCAGATGTCTGCCATCAGGCCGGTACCAGGAGAGCTGGCTGCCACCGCAACACCACTGCCAGCATCTCTGTGGTGGGCAGAGGGCACAGCTGGAGGACCAGCGGCTGGGCTTGAGGTTGTGCTGGCCAAGCGGCGGTGGAGAATAGCAGGAAGAGAAGATAGAAAGGCATTCTGAAAAGCAGACATGAGTGTGTTCTTGCATCTGCTTCACTTTCTCAAGTATCACGTGTGCTGGGAAGGCAGGGTGGCTGTCATCCGAAGGGCACAAACTCCAGATTTAATTGAGGGTTTGAGTTTGTGTGGATAATGTCAAATGTCAGGGTGGTAACTCCATTTCATGGCTTCAGTTGAGTTCACAAATGCATGCCCAGAAATGTTTGCACCTGCAGAAGCAGCATCCCAATCCTGGAAAGGCAGCCCAAACTGCTTCCTCTTGGTGCACAGTTTTTTTGCTGGTTTATTTTGTTTTTCAAGAGCAGTGATGGTTGCTTCCTTTATTTAATGGATTTATTTTTAATGCTTTAGAGAACACACATCACCAGGGAACCAGAGCTCTTAATTACAAACGTTTTAGAAGAAAATGACCATCTCGCTGTGGGTGGGTTTACTCAGCATCACTACTGCTGCCTGGGAGGTGAAGACACAACTGCCTGCTTTCCTGCCTGCGGGCTTTAGGACTGGCTTGGAGAGACTGGAGCTGCAATGTTTAGGTTCCCAGACTACTTTTGAAGACAAACAACATATTTTCAGCAGGTTGAACTGTTATTAAAGGAGAGGAAGGTGTCAGGGTTTTTTTCCAAACACACTGTTTATGTTCTACCAGGAGTGCCTGGAGAACAGGCACATTTTCAAATGTTGTTCTCAGTCTTCTGTGTACTCTTGATACTCCTGCTCCTGGAAAGTATGGTCAGGAAGCTGCCGCCTGTAAATCTCATCTGTCTGTGTCGTGTATATACACATCTGTCAGGGTCCCAGCACTTCCCCAAGATGGCACCATTTGGAAGAGGTCTGCAGGGACACAGCCCCTCTGCTCTGGCTGTGGGCAGTGGTAAGGGAGGCTGCCTGCAACCTCCCCAGGAGAGACTGCTGCTCTTTATCGCACCAGGCTTTTGGGACAGGCAGGTGGCACTGCCCCCTTAAACCTATCTATTTTAAGTGAGCAGGTTAAACCCTGCACTGCTCTCTGTGCCCTTCGTGCTCTGTCAAAAGTCAGGAGTTGTCAGCCAGGCAAAATGAGATTAAAGACTCCTCCCATCACAGGAGAGGCTGCTTGGTTTCATCCCATCCAAAACCAAATACCTATTTGGCTGGTTTAACAGCACAGGTGATTATACCCAAAGCACTCATTCCTTGCCAGAGAGCCCTTTGCTTGCCTTTGATTTTGAGGCACTTGGCAGACCCGGTGCGTGGTGCTGGGCAGCAGAAAGACACAAGAACTGGTTTTTCAGCATCACCCAGAGGCTTAACACAGCTGTGTCCCAGCAGCATGTCCAATCTTCTCATGAGCTCTGCGCCTCCTCTGCATGGCAATAGGTGGTGGAGCAAGCAGGTCCCTCCAAGCACTCAGGGGAGACGGTTTTCTGCAGAGGGCAGGGACAGTAAATCAGTGCAGAAAAGCCGACGCAGATTTAGGCCCAGGATTAATCTGAGAGGCTGATTCATGCTGTTATGGTACAGGATTGCTGCACTGGTGTCTTGTGCCATGCTCCCCTGCATTTTAAGGCTCATGTGCCGCAGCGTTGCAGCATCCTGAGTCCTTCACGCAGCTCTGGGCCTGCCAGTAGTAATGGGTCAGGGCAGACCATGCAGAAACCACAGCACCGTGAAATAATTTCAGCATGAGAGTTTAAAGTAAGTGCATTTTGTGTTCTTTATAACCTGCTTTTCCCTGCATAGCTAGATCACCACTAGTGATTGAAAAAGCCAGGAAATGCTGCAGAAAACAGCATTTACTTGCAGTCCTGCTCCTCCTCCTGCTGCCCCCACAGCACTCCACGTGCCCACGCAGCCTCGGCTGCTTGGGCGCAGGCTGGCATGCTGGCAGTCCTACAGCTACCAGCAACACGATCAGTGCTGCCCCACAGCCCTACTGAGCCATGGGCCGGAGGCCAGCTGCAGCTGGGGAAGACTGGGGAAAAAATTACAAGCACAGAAAGACTCCTCCCATTCTCCAGCTGACCACAGCTGACCACAGCTACCTCTCAAAATGCTTCCTCGAGACAAGGTGCCCAATATTTCACTCCTTCAAAGCCTGAGGACATCACTGTCTTTGGAGACGTTGCTGAAGTAAATCGGAGGCACTTTGCTAAATCTTTTAAGTGAAAGATAACAGGATTAAATTCCACTTTTGATATAATCCTCAACCCCATCTTCAAGGGAAGTGCAATGCTGCCTCCAGCCCCAGCTGGTGCCTCCATGTTGAATCACTCTGATCCCAAAGTAAATAAAGCTCTTTGAAAAAGGGCAAGTGTTTTCTCAGCTGCTCTTCTTCCTTTCAAAAGAGGGGATGATTGAAATTTTTATGTCTGCAGACATAAATATATGCAGTCAACAAATGCTTCTTACTAAGAAGCTATCTTCGCAAGATAACTGGTTTTTGGAAAGTACATTGTGAATCCATGGGACACTCCTGGACAACACTGCTCTCCTTACAGCTTTTTCTTCTCCTTTCCTTCAGTGCTTTACATTTTATGAGCTCCTAAACGGGCTGATTTAAGTCACTGCAAATTAATCTTAGCATTTTGTCAGTTTAGGCTCCTGGTGGCCCCAAGACTTTGTTTCTGCTCAGCCCTTGAACTGTGTTTGCCCTGGGAGGCAGCAACTATAAACAGCCCTTTGACATGAGACATAGCAATGATCCAAAGGGCCAAAGCCCTGAGATGGGTGCCAAGTTGCCTTCTCCCAGCAGCAGCTGCTCAGGGAGCTGCTGTGCCCTTACCCATCCCCTGGAGGGTTGTACACTCCTCCTCCAGCTCCAGTTCTTAAACTAGAGCTGAAGCCTAAATCTAACAAGGCAACCTTTCTACCAACTGATGGCAGGCTAAGGGCAGACTTACAGCATGTGCTAAGCTCAGGACTGAATGCTGTGAACCCCAGCTCAGCTCTCCTCCACTGTGGAAACTTAGTAACTAGAGCTTTCACTCACACAGGTACATTTTTCAATCTAAGAGGGCAAGTTCATACCACCCTGAATCCTCGCGCAGCACAGACTCACAGCCTGGCCGCACGGAGGGATGCAGACCATGTTGCCCATTGAGCTCTCTCAATGGACCACACTGCTCTTCCCTCCCACCCCAGGGCAGAACCTCCCCTGGCTGCTGGCACAACCTCAGGCTCAAGCCCACTCTTGCCAGATGCTCTTACCACAACACCTTACCCTGGCGCTTGGTAGCTTGCAGAGAGCCTGGCTGGTTTTGAAGGCTACCTTGAAAATGTCACCTAGTACAGAACATCCCCCTGAATCTCCAGCCAGCCCTGAGCTGGTCCCCTTGGAGGCCAGGCTGTCCCGTCCAGCTTGGACGCTGGCCCACCGTCTGCCGCAGTAATATTACCCTGACTTTTACCTCCCCTTACAGAGTCTTCACAGCACCAGGCACATAACTATTTCACAGCGGCTCACTGTACCAGAAATTAATGTGCTTAACATAGAGACATTTGCTCAGCTACCCCATGCAGCTTCCTCATTCCATCCAGTCATCAAACCCACAGAAAACCTCAAGGCTGTGAATGCAATGTCAAAATAGCACAGGGCATTCTACTAACCTTTTTTTTTTTTTTTTTTTTTTTTTAATTAAACTGCTTAAATTTAAGCAAAGCTGCTGTGCAATTTTTCCAGCCTTCCCACTGACGTGCTGCAGGGTTTGGGAAGCATGTCTCATAATTTTGATCTAGCTAGTTACAGACTCCAGTAGGTTTATTGCTTGTAATAATACACAGCCTTGGCTCAACTTTGTGAATCCATTGCTCTCCCTCAGAGATGAAATGTTACATTGAATGTGTAAGTATTTTTAGCAGTGCTGTTCTCCTCCAATTAAGCTGTAAAACCCAAGGGCACAGATATTCAAAGCATCTTTTCCCACCTTCAAGTAATCTGCCATTAGCCACAAATTACAGACTTACAGCATGCATCAGCCCAGTGAGTACCAATGGGAACCAGCAGTGTGTACCCAAACCCTGATGGCAGCAAGCCTCCAGCGGGCAGGAGAGGCTTTGAACAGGAGAGGCTTTGAACACAACACAACCACAACATTTTTGGGGTTGTTTGCTCCCTTTCAAATGCCAGTCGTGCTTTCTCCTTTTCCACCCTGTATAAATGCATGCTGTCAGGCCTAATACAAGGTAAAATACACCAGGCAACGGGGCCATCGCTGCGGGTACAATGCTGTTCAGTACAGCACGCAACTCTGCCGTAGCACTAGATGTTTGGCAAAGGGTTGCCTTCTCTGGGACATTAAAAACCCAGCCTGCTGGGTCAGGTGGACATGGGGTCAGACACCTTTCCCCAGGAGCCATGGCAGCAAACCTACACTTCAAGTCTTGGGACGGAAAGCCTGATAACACAGGCAAGGGATTTTGCCAGCAAAAGCTTGCCAGGCTTAAAAAGGGCGGTCTGGACATCTCCTGGCTAAGGAACTGAGAGCAAAGCATGTTCTAGCAGCTTACCAGTGATTTAATTTTTCTTTTGAAGTGCCAAGGAGATCAAAATAAAAGGCTATTTTGTGAGGTTTTTTAAATGCCCTTCTTAGATTACCAGAAAATCCAGGCTTAGTTCTGGTGGGAAACAGGAACAAACTGTCCCCGTGGCAGCCACTGCCCAGTCCCTGACCCAAGCCTCTACATTAGGAGTAAAAAGGTGACACTGTGACGCTGAGAGGGCTTCAACTTCAACTTTTGGGTAGCTTTATGTTACTTGGGCAGTGTCACAGAGCATTGGGAGAATGGATCCGCATTGCAGGGAGCGGCTCTGGGAACTCCAGCTCCTGCCTAATGAAAGTCAGGCTAGATAGTGCAAGGGTACCTTGTGGCAGGACAGAAAGCGTTATTGCAGGGTCTGATCCTGCCAAGTGGCCAGTCCTTTCAGCTCCCATCAGATTAGTGACAATGAAGGTCCTTGGTACTGCCCATAGTCCTCCAAAGTCCAAAGCAGTTGCCCTTCAGTTGACTGAAAGGGACTCAAGATCAAGCCCAGTGCAAGTCATGTTCCAGCAGGGGATGGGGGTGTTCTGGAAGTAGAAAACACATCTTATCTTGCTTAAACATGGAGCTTAAAAAAAGTATGAGTGAAGGTCATGAGCCAGGGCCAGAATGGGAAATTTTAAGCAACAGGGGATTGATCTCTTCAGTGGTTTTTTTCCCTGAGCTTAGCTACACAATATTTGACTTAGCTACAAATTATTTGACATAAGTGGAGATGTATCATGAAGTCTTCCTGCGGTGATGGAGGAGACAAGCTGTAGTGCTCTCTGTTGGGATATGGGCAGAGAAATGAGAAGTTTCTTCTGAGATAAAGCTCTTAAATATGCTTGTGAGGAAGCTGGAAATTCCCTTCCCAACACTTTTTTTTTTTTTTTTTCTTCTGTGAGAGGGGAAGCTTTTTTTCATCTGACCTTGCCTGGACATGGACTGCATGTCGTGTGATTGACTCAGGAGCACTCTATTTCCCACAGACTCTGCTTGAACATGTAATGCACTTCCAGGTTCTGGGAGACGGTGTAAAGTTCAACCAAGGATCACTCTGTTTAGCTGTGCTAGGGGCTTGTAATCCCAGTGGGTCAAAATGTTTAGAGTTAAAGAGGTTACAGGCTTTTCTGAGGGAGTATTAAAACTCCATCTGTCAAATCACTTGCATAGAAGAAATTTATAGAGTCTGCCAGCAGTACATTAAATTACTGTTTTCTTGTCTTGAATTTAGTAGCATGCATTGTTTTCATGTTGCCCTAGGAGAATAATTAATCTGTGGCAAATCTATGCCTATAAAAATTATAACAACAGTAGTAAAGAAATTCAAGGAGACACACGTTGATGGGAGCCACATCAAGAAGGCTCTTGGCAAAGCTGTCAGAATGCCTTAGGGGCCTGATCTTTTCAGAAACCCGTCTAAAGGACATGAAACCTGCTTCATATGCAGTTTAATGGTGCTCAAAAAAAACACTTGCAGGCTTTGCACATTAGAAGGAGAACCAAAAATAAGAAAGTAATAGACAGAGCTTTTTCTCAGGTTCTAAACAAATTTGAAAATGAGGAAGTTTGGTATTACAATTTTCCAGGAAACCTCAATGTCACTCCCTGACGCTATTGTTACATACTTCAGTATATAATACAGATGCAAGTCTGATAAATTAAGGGCCTCACAGATTGTTTTCATTCCATTTACAGGAGAAAAAGCAGTGCAGGAACACAAGTGACATCTGCTGTGAGACAGACCACTTCAGTTTCTCTAGTTGCTTTGAAGAAGGTGAACCTAATGCCAATGTTTGACAAGGGAGAGGTGTAAGTAAGGCTGAGGTTGAAGCAATATAATGTCTAGGACACGATAAGCATTGCTCAAATGCTTGTCATTGAAATACCCAAGCCAAGACAGCTTTCTGCTCCCTACGTTTTTGATAACGCAAGTATTTCTGTTGACTTGCACCAACAAGTGCTGGGCGGGGGGTTGGGACAATCCTTACTGGAGCAAGTTCTTCTGTGAATAAAGGAGTCCTGAAGCTCAGGTTCCTCCAGACTCAACTCTCTGACCTTGACCTTCCCTGCTGTACTAACACACAGGCCACTCTCAATCTGAAAAATACTCCATATCCACTAAAATACTTAAGATGCCATTTCCCCATCTCCAACCCTTTCTCCCTCCTCCTCCTCCTGTGACTGCCTAGGCCTCTCCCACACCTCCATCTGGCCCCCACTGCAACAGCCACACCTTCCCCACATGCCCCCAGTCTGTTCCAGTGTGACAGCAAGACAGGAGGCAGCAAAACTTGGCTGGATTTTATGTGTGCTGAGTGACTGCTACCTAACAAGGTGAAAGCAGCCACATTTCCTGGTGCTAAAAGGAGGTCTGTCCCCTGCCTTTGTTATGACCGCTGCCCTTTAGCAAAAGGGCATGAAACTGGGAAGTGGACTGAAAGGTGACTGGGGGCAGGGAGCAAACCCCCTCAAAACAGTTTGTGCATAAGTAAGTCTCACTTAGAACATTCAATGTGATCAAAACATCTTAAAAAAATTAAGGCAGCTTTCACTACAAGCGATTTTCTCAAGCAGATAATTGGAAACACTAGGGAAAAAAATGTGAGATAGCTAATTTGGGGAGTTTCAGTCTTTGATGCTGGAAGAGGAACAACAGACAGGCTTGCAGTATGAAGCAGCATAATAGTACTAACCTTGGTACTTATATTTTCGGTTTTCTTAAATAGCTAAATAAATTAGATGCACTCCTAGGAACTCCACCAATCATATAAAAGGAAAATGTTTATTGGGGTGATAAACAACCAACCCTGATGTCTCCCATCAGGCAGGACTGGCCAAAAGAGAAGAGGAAAAAGAAAAATCACAGAACCACAGAACTGTTGAGATTGTAAAGGATCTCTGGAAGTACTCTGAAAAGCCTAAATATTACAACTCAAACTGAATGCAACATAAATACTTGGCTGAATCAGGCCCAAGACTGTTGCTTCCCAAATGCACAGCGGTGTGCACAATTCTGTTTGCTGTTTATTTTGGTAGCAAGACTGGTGCTGATATGGTTATTGGAGAATGAGTAAGAAGGGTAAAATATCATCCTGGTTTAACACTAAGTGCAGGATGGGCAGTAGAATTCTGCTCAGCTCCGGCACATATGTTGCAGGGACTAGCAAATGCAAAAAGAAAGAGGAAAGCAAGAGAAGTCTGAAACCTATTTGTGGGGAGCTGCACCACCTCTTCATTATCAGTAGTTTTCAGACGGAGTCTTTGTCTGCCTGCGTCTGTAACCCCCTTTCCACCCACACACATTCCTTTCCAGCAATGCTGCTTTATTTGGCTTATCATTATCTTTTTGTTAAATCCACTTAATTAGTGCATTTAACTCTTTATGTTCCTTAATAGTCCCTCTGATATCACTTGTTTACTGAAAAAGCAGTTATAGCCTTAAGCATTACATTTCAAAACAGTATCTAGATTGAGAAAAATCTTGACAGTCCCAGTGTTCAACTGTGCTAGCTCCATTAACTCACATACACTTCATAAAACACTAGGCATGATAAGGCAAGCGGGACTTTATGAGCTGCAAAACTGTCCAAGTCAAAGTCTGCACACAACCAGGGTATTTCCAGAAATCCAAAGTCTACTTTTTCATAAGCTCCTTTAAAACAACAAAGCTGCATCCCTCTGCAATGAACTATACTGCTTTTACCGCGTCTATTGCAGATCAGAGGGGATCCGCTCTGTGCTGCTCAAAGTGTGATTAGTTTACCATGTATGCTGTACCTGGTCTAAGTTTCTATAGCCAGATCTATCAGGAATCTAAGGAAGAAAATCCCAAGTGGGAGAGATGCCAGCAAAAACCCTAATGCCAATATAATTATCTCAGGAAGAAAAAAAAAAACAACATATTCCTTTGGCAATTTGGTTTTATTTGGAGAACTGCTGCAAGCTTTACACACAAAAAAATGCACCAACCTCAAGGCATCATCAGCTGCATCTGTACTGGGAACTTTCTCAGTGTAATCCTCACCCAACTTTTAATAGTGCAGCCAAAGTCTGCTTAGACACTGTCAAAAGAAGCACACGGCTTCAATACAGAACAAGAAGCTTCTCCTTCTTGGTGAGTCTTTTTGTTGGGGGACTGGGGACAGAGGGACGTTGTCTTTTAAGAGTTTTGCTCCACAAGAATTACTGTACTACTGAAAAAGTACTAGTATACTGAGATGGTAAAGCACCTTTCATTGCGGGTGTAATACTACAGGTAAAGCTGGGCCCAGAACCCATATATCAAGGCATCAGCAGAAATGTAAAAGGCTAGACTAGTCAAAAGCAGGACTGTGCAAGGGTATAACCACCTACATATCCCTCTGCCAGTGGTTCTGTTGGTCAGAACACAGCACTACTAACGCTAGCAGAAACCTGTCCTACAGATATAACTGTAAAAAAAAAATGTCTTTGCTTTATTCTCAAACCTGTCTGTAACTTCTAGATGGAAACAGTAAAGCCCCTTTAAACACGGGACGTGAGAGGGAAATCAGGAGGGAAAAAAAAAAAACCAACAGCAAAATCTCCTATAATGCCACATGTTCTTAATCCAGAACGGTGTTCTTGTGTGACACTACGTTCTTGCTTGGAAGCAAGGTACTGAGCAGGGTGTCTCCCATGAGGCTTTTGCAGAGAAGAGGCTCCATGGCCTTCCCCTGCTGAAGGCTGCGAGGCCCCACTTCCGTCAGTGAAAGCTGCATGTTTCTGACATAGTAACAACATGGGTTAAATTCCTAGCATGAACCAAGCAAGTTGTAGATTTAACACGTTAACATGTTCTACCAGGGGAAAAGCTGAAGTATTTTTAGCATGGCCTGAGTGTTTGTCTCTGCACTGTTCTGGCCTTTTTTGGAATTTTTAACTCTGGAAACAAATACAATACCCTTTTCAATAGTGAAACACCACCTATTTTCTTTTATTGTTTGCCACAAAGACAACTGCGAGTTGTACTTCTAAAGACATTAAAGGAGAAACACAAATCAGCTACTTTTGATGTAGCTTTCCCCCTTCACACCAACCACCAGACAGTTCACTTACTGTTTCCCCAATTCCTACCCATGCCCCCCAGCCTTTCCTACTTACATGCTTAGCTCTAACAAAATCCCAGTGGAGAAAACATTTTTCTTCATTATGAAATTTAATCCCGAGTTGTTGCTTGAAGACATTGCCCCTTGCTCTCCTGTTTGAAACAGCATGCAAGCGCAGTAAGAGGGGTCAACAAAACACACCTGCAAACTGCATCCCATGCAGCTGCTCTCTAGTCCTGCCCCCTCACACAGTCACTGTGTCTGATTTCCAAGGTATGTCAGGGAGAGGTATCTGATGACAGTACATTTGTTTTTATCACATTAAAAACCCATGGCTGACAATCCCCTCCACCATGCTGGGCTGGGACAGAGCCCAGCAAGTCAGATTTATGTATAAAGGAGGAGATGGAGTTTAAGCACAAATGTAGCAAGGAGAATCAATGCAAGTCTGAGGACCGAAAGCAGAATCACATTGAGTGAAGGAAGGACTCTTCCCCTCTATTTTCTATCCCATTTCAAATAATATCCCCTTCCTCCTCCCTTCTGCCTGTCACTAGTATAAGCATGCAACACAGCTGTGAGGAAAAGATGTATGACAGTCCACACTGCACACAGCTGCAATCAGTGTGCTCAGGGACTGGCAATGTCCATCCACGCCACACACACAAGTCACCCAGGGAAACAAGACTCTTGAAAGGATTAATGGCAAGAGGCTCCTGTGGCTGCAAAAAGGAGACTGTGGTCGATCATCTGCTCCCAGCTGAAGGGAGAGGTGAACAAGCCTTTTGTTTGTCCAGGTTCTTCTCTTCCTCCTCTTCAGAGATTGCCATTACCACTGCTTCTGGAGTGGGGGAGGAGATGGGGTAGGGGGGTTGCACTTGGTGACTTGGATTCATCTTTCAGGCAGCAAGACAAAGAAGATAGCCTTGAGGAAGTGACCAAAGCTGCAAACAGCAGCCACGAGCCAGTGGGAGCGAAGGCTGGGGTCAGTATTCACCACACATTTTGTGATGTCTGCCTAATGAGGAGGGAAGAGAGATCATCAGAGAGATGCCCAGAACCACATCAGCCACCACAGCAGGCTCTCCCGACCCCACAAGCTGCAGCAGTGCCCCACCACTGCTGCAGCACCACTTTGCCACACCATCAAGGCTCAAGAGCTCTGCAAAATACATTTTCTTCATTCTGCATCAACAAGGCAAAGTATCCCCCTTTTCAGCCACCCCTGGGGAAAGAACGCTACAAGATTGTCAAGCATTTTCCATATTGAATAGTTGAATAAAAGAAACTTTCTTCCCCTTTTCAAAAGGACTAGGAAACCTTGGCAATGTCAGCATTCTCATCCTTTTCTGTAAAGCAAGATGCTTCCCAGAGTTTGTCCTGTTTAATATCTGCTCAAGTTGCTTGCACTTTTTGTCTTGCCTTAATGTTTTATTTGGAACCCATTCAAGCAAGCCAACCCCCAATTTAAATCTAAAGCAATGCAAGCTTTGTTTGTGGAAATACGTATGCTGGCAGAGATGCCTCCCAGATGCGTGGGCCAGATTTAAAGATTGCTTGGGCAGCTGGTTTCAAGTATTAACAAGAATAGAAGTTGGCCTGCAATGAATAAAAAAATAACAACAGTCCAGCAAAGTCATGAAGACAAGATCTCGGCTGGCATTGGGAGGAGAAAGTGGAAAATATCTGGAGGATACAGCGAACAGGACAGAGGTGGATAGAAAATTGCATCTTCTGGTGGGGGAAACAAAGTTCTGCCAGTAAGATAATTGAGTTTGTGGTAACTCAATTGTGCTCAGTCTAGCACAAGGAGATACGGACCGTAGTTCTGTGACAGAGGGTGCACCATTAGCATATCAACTTGATGTGGTTTTCAGAAACAGCTTTTGGGTGGCAAATGTGAACAAGAATGGGGTCACAAGGCAGGCAAGTATCCATCAGCCCCAAAAGCTTTTTCTTTACAAGCTTAGTTCAGCAGTCTTCCAAGTTTGTCTTCTGACACAAGTCTCACTGCCCAGGCAGAGGGAAGTCAGACTCTCAACCCTGAGATGTTCCTCCTGTAAAGTGGGACATAAGAGCTGCTCAATACTCCAATAATCTTTTCTAGTATTTCCACCTGTGTTCAAGACATGGGTGAGCCTCACCTGACCAACCTTGATAATACTTAGAAGAAAACAAAAGGGGGACTGAAGGGACAAATCCCCATATCTGGTCAGCGAGTACAGCTGCACTAATCAACTCCATCATCACCTACAGACCAAAGGTCTGTTGACAGCAGCCTCAATAGCCTCTCATGCAGTTCCAACAGTTCCTCCCTCACAAGGAAGTCTGAAAGGCTGGCACGCTGAATCACAATGAACTGCTGTTCTCTGGGGAGCATTAGGAGATGCTGAGCCCATGAATAACTGACAAGTAGAGATTGCAGGAGGAATGAATACAGGCATGCAAGGATGGGAAGAAACAGGATGACAGGAGGAAGCTGAATCAGCACATGGAGTGTCCTGAGGCTGAACACCAAGGTGTGGAAATGCTGTTGCCTATAGCTACAAAAGCACAAGCAAATGTAGCAAGCAGTCAAGATAGCACGTAACAGAAAATGCTGCAATGTAGTACCTGTGGTTATAGGGACCTTTATCTGTATTATGGAGGAAAGTAAAATGGGTCTGCCTAAATGCTTTCAGTGATGGCTTAGCAAACTCACCCTATTTGCGTTTGAATAAAGCCTGAACTGATTCAGCCTGTCCAATTTTAGGGACCTGCATGCCGTCATATTTAAAACACAGTTGTGTCAAGCTGTGTCTTTAGGCCAGAGAAGTCATGATGTGCAGGTACCCATTTGAACATGTATTCAGATGTTAGGGTAGCTGACCAATAAGAAACCTAAGCTCTGAAGGGCTTTAGCACCTCATGTGAAACAGTACAAGGCCCAAAGATGTACAGCGGGTTGATTATAGCTGCAGAGGGTTAACTTCCAGATGAGAAAGTGTGAACTCCTTAAAGCTGTGCTATGCTTTACCAAGGGCAATGACCTCACTGTGGCTAATCAAAGAGGAGCTGCAGTCAGAAGCACTCACAAATTTGTAAGGTGCTTGTTTACATAAACAAAATCACTCTGCTGTGTAACAACTGCCTTAGCTATTGTTATCCAAATAAGCACAACTAATAAGGCACTGGAATTGAAAATTTCAAAGCTACTTAATAAAACAGGTCTTTGAGTCTTGTGAGGCACTGATAAACTGTTGTAATGGCAGTTTGATCTTTGCCTGTTAATTATTCAAACAAGTTCAAGTCACATGCTCTTCTTTGTAGCAAATGTATTTAACAGCTGCTAAAAAAAACCCATAAATCTTTCTTTTCTACTGTAAAGCCACTACTGAGGCTGCAAACTCTCCCCAGGGAGAGATAATGCCTCAAAGGGTTAAATGTTTCTTGTTTCTTCTGAGAGGTTTGTTTTGGGTTGGGCTTTGGGGGGTAGGGTCTTTCTCCACCCTGTGAAGGCATTATGGGAATCTACTGCCAAGTGGAGAATTTCAAATGCCTTTCCAAGGTCTCCACGGTGGCTTTTCCAAAACAGCTCAGAGCATGGTGGTTCCTCTTGGCAGCCTCAACCTGAGCCAATGCGTAAGAGACTGGGGCCATGTGCACAGGGGAAACAAGGACTCCATGCCAAGACAAACGAGCAACCAGCTAGGCCAGGCAGCAGATGAAAAGGTCCCCACTACAGAGCTGTTTCGTCTGGCCCATTTGTGAACAAGGCTGGGAAATTTCACAGTACAGTGCCCAGATCAAGAGGAAGAATGTTCAGGGAAGCACAGCACAAGATGGCAATAGGATTCGCAGCCCCTCCCCAGACTCACTTCTAGAGATAAAATATCTCCTTGTTACAGCCCAAAATTGCTGATAAGGGTGCTGGAGACAGGCTGTAATCAGGACAACCCAGCAGCTTTTACTGTTGCTTTGTTTGATTGTGGACAGTGAGACTGGCTTCCCTTTCTTAGGGCCAGATCCCAAGAGCAAGTAGCATAGGTTCAGCAACTCCAATAGAAATGTGCTGGCCGTCCAAAGAGGGAGGATCAGCAGAAGGAGCTAGCAGTGGACAGGACTTATCTCTTCAGCTGCAAAAAACCACTTCTGGTCTGGGGGTGGGTTCTGCGTGTTTGCTATGCAACAAACTTTCCAAAAATATCCATTTGGAACTATCAAAACACCCTGTTTTGAACTCCAAGAATGCAATACAAAAATTAAAACAAGATGCTAACTTATCAGAACATGCATGTTTTACCAAAACAAAGAAAAAAATCAGTTGGAAACTAACAGGAGGCGTGTTCCTATGCAGCATTTCAGTTTTAATGAAACTGGATTTTTTCCAAAGGAAAAATTGTTTCAGAGAATACATTTCAATCCACTCTACAGGTACCCAGTTAAAGTAAGCCTCAGATGATACTGAGCCAGGAATTTCACAGGCAGGAACACTGCTACTTAAACAGTCGCTTTCCCAGGATATCCTCTTCACCTACCTCGGCACAATTATTTGTGTGGATGCAAAATGAAATAGATCAGGGCATTCAAATCAAAAGTTACTTTTCAGCTCAACCAAACAGTTCCCTGACTCAGTTGGCCTCGAGGTCACACAGTTTTAGAGAAGGCAGGGATGATTTAAGGTGGCAATGACACTTTGTAAATGCAAGGGATCCAAAATCAGAACAATGCTACTTTTTTAGTTGCCCTTCATCAAAAAGGTGCCTTCACTCCTGGAGAAACCAGGTGACTGAATCAGCTACAGGCACACCTGGGAAGCCTCAGCACAGAAAAGCAATGCTCAGTTTGGAGAAAGACATTCCCCTCTCCCCAGGTCTGTGCAGGGCAGGGAGCCTGACCATTTCCTGATGGCTCATGAATAAGTATTGCCTTTTGGAAAGGAGGGAATGTGCTCCTGTGCCTCAGTCTGGAAAGAGTGCATGCCTTGGGAACAAGATGTCTCATGAGCTCAGTGGTGTCATATGGCAATATTTAGCTCCAGGCAGCATCTGCCAGGCAGTACACCAAAGTGCTTTTGGCTGTATCGCTCAAAGGAGTGTCTATATGCTTGCCAGAAAGTCACAGAGATCCTGGTACATACGTGTACCACCCAGCTGCCAACTGCTAACATAGACAAGCAGTCATCTCAGTCTTCTGGGGAGGTCACTAGAAAGGTGTCAGCTGATCTAATGCATAGAGGTCATCAAGTGACTCAGTATGAAGTGTTCTGGGAAATACATACATTGTAGATGTGGCGTTTAGGGACATGGTTTAGTGGTGGACTTGGTAGTGTTAGGTTAACAGTTGGACTTGATGATCTTAAGGGTCTTTTCCAGCCTAAATAATTCTGTGATTCTGTGTCTGGCTGTTCCACAGCACCAAAGCTCTTACTCTGAACCATCCTCCCGAGGAGTATTTCCCATTGGGTATAGAGACAACCAAAGAAATCAGATGCTTAAAGCCATATGATATGGAGCACACTCCAACGCAGAGCAGCACTTTGTCTTACCCGCAGCCTCAGAACAGGCAGTGACAGAGCCACAAGCCCTCCTACTGTTGATGGGTGTTATGAGTGCCCTTCAGAGCATAAGTGTGCTACAATTTGAGCTATATCAGAAGTTATTCATGGAGCATCATCAGGGTAAGGTCAGGGAATGGCACAAACTAACAGGTTTTAATATCCCTCTAATATTCCTGACAGTGGTAAGTCACCATTAATATAATAAGCTTTGACTTGGGGAACTGGGGGGGCAGGTGAAAGGTAAATTAAATTGGCAGGCCTGATTTTTTTCAGTTTCTAGAAAACAGCTGACCCAGAGAATGACCCCTGTTTCAGTCTTACACTATGACTGTATGGCAGCTCTAGAGATGTTCAGGTCAGGAACAGAATAGGCCCTAGTGGGTCAAGATTGAATTCGTCTTGCACAGTTACACAGGAAGCTGAGGACCAGAATAGCTGATGTTGTCAAGAACAGGACCACGAGGCACTAACTGAGCTATATGGAGTCTAGCACAAGTGTAAGTAGGACTGTGGTGGCCACAGGGCTGTGGAAGAGAATCTCGTTCAATGGTTTTCTGCATAAAGCTGCAGTGGGGGCACTCTCACTTTCATTAACTGGGATATTTTGTGGTCTGCATATGTCGAAGCAAGCTTCATCAGATAATATCTCTTACCCAGCCTCCTCTTCTTTTCAGCCATGTCACCAAGGTCTTGCGGACAAACTCTCCCAGGCAGTCTACAATGGTGTGAACCATGGCTGGCTGTGCATGCCGTACACAGTCCACTGCCAGCCCAGCTGCCACAGCATAAAGAGACACCACCTTGCCCCATGTTATGCCTGTGAAAAGAAGAAAGGTCATTCAGATTTACACACGCACACATAGCTCAGTTTTGAATAATCAAAGGAAACAGCTCTCCTTCATTATATATGCCCATGCTGCATGTGCACAGCTCTGAGTTCAGGTGCAGCCACAGTTCTGCACGCTCTCCACCATGAGGGAAAAGAAATACTAGGGGACCAGTACTGGAGAAAACTCTCCACCCGGAGAAGAAGAATTAAATGATCTGAGCTGGGCATAGTTTGACCCCCTCTCTGTGTGCGTAGCTTTGGAGAAAGCAGTCCAAAGGCATCATCAGAACCGGGAAGATGTGCGCCACTATGGTTTATATTGTCATTAACTCTCAGCCATGCACAAGCTGCACAGAAGGCAATTCAATTCAGAGTTTGAGCAGCCTGGGGTTTTTGTCACCAGCACAACTCTTCTATGCATTTTAGACAAAGCATTCCTGTTTTTTCTAGATCAGACTGTTCCAATGTGACATGCAAAGCACACATGAGGTAAGCCTCTTCAGTCAGTCCTACCATGACAGAACAGAAAAAAAGGGAGGCAAAGCTACAGGGCCAAGAGGGTTGGCATCCTCCTTGATGTAAGGAGTACGCCTTAATCTCCACCTGAAAACCAGGCAGCTTCATGGGCCACTCTGGATACAATACTTAACATTGCATACCCTATCCCACTGAAGGCAGTGCAGGGACAGAGTGTAAGTCAGTTATCTAATCTCCCAGAAAACAGCTTTCCTGCTAAGCTGACCTGCCAGTAGTGAAGGCTCTGTGGAAGTTGTCCCGGCAGCAGTCATCTTCCTGTTAGTGCTAGTGATAAGCACTCAAGCTTAGTTCTGGGTACCAGCCAGACTCCCTGGGTCTCCTCAGCACTTTACCAACACCACTGGGCATAAATCCTCCATGCTTAAACATTGCAGCCAGTGTCCCTCATTGGGCTTTTATGGGGACCAGTGACTTGGAAATGCAACCCTTTTGCGGCCATGCAGAAGAACTACCACAACACATAGATTTCCTTTGGATCCACTAGGATCTTGGGAACAAGATGTCCCATGAGCTCAGTGGTGTCATATCGATCTCAAAGCATGTTGGTTTCCCCCCCTTACTTTATTACCTGGAATAGCGGTATTTGGCAAGCATACCATGAAGTATTTTACAGTGTTAGGTCTCTATGGAATCTGCCCAAGGTCTCTCCTAAATGTAGTCGGAAGCCAAGTGAAGTTGCAGTATTTAAAAACCACACAAACCCGTTCTTGCTGGGTTGCAACAAGAAAGAAAACACATGAGAGGAAAGACTAGTTCAGTCACTAGATCTAAGGACCAGAAGGGGTTAAACACGCAATCAGAAAAGTGGAAGTGCTCAGCAATCTATCAGCTAAGAAAGCAAATCCTTAAATAGTATTTAAACAAAGTGAAGAGTCTCCCTCTTCTCTTCATTGCACTCCCAGATCTCCAGGCACCCTGACCCGTCTCTTTGGGATGGAGTTCCAGACTCCTCATACCTGTTCACAGTGCAGCAGAGCTCCCCACATACCTTTACAATATGTGCAGGTTCCAGAGCACTTCCACAATCCTTCCACTTAGTGCCTCAAAAGGGACACTCACAATAACACTTCTAGGAATTGCTGGCTTTTTTTTTTTTTTTTTCAAATAAAAAAGTACTAGACTTTAGAGAAACTGTTCAAATATCAGTCACAGGAATGGCTTGTTAGACTGAAGAAAATCTATTCAGTGTTCAAAAAAAGCCATTTTTCACTCATGACTGATATAAGATCAAAATCTACAGATGATCCCTTATGTGAGGTTCTGTAGCAACAGTAACAGCAGTAGCTCGAGTTTCCTGTGATACCCTGTCCTTCACCAGCACTATGTCCAAAATCAGAGGAATATAGGCAAATATAGGCAAATTTAATATAGCCAAAACAGCAGTTATTCTTACACTGATTGTATTTTCTGAGTAGGCCCTGTGATGTCCCTTCCCCAGAACTGTCACTCAGGAAGTTCACTGCCTATGCAGTATTCACATTATTTATCTGCCCTTCTTACATTGTGTGTCACCATGACAGCCAGCAGAATGAGGCAGGAAAAGGCTATGAAACCAAATGAGAAAATACTAGACAGAGGGCTTCTTCTGGCAAGAAAGAGGCTGTCCTGTTGCAGGTCAATATGCCTCTGCCCAGTGAAAGAGGCTTTAAGGGGTTACCTCTTGCTGACCACAATCTCCTGGACCAGAGCCTCAGCTGGCTTATGCTCAGCTTTCATGTAAGTCAGTTTTTACAGTTCTCCATCCCTGCAGAAATGTGGCTCCTTGCATCTTGAGTTACATGAACCAAAGTTACCCAAAATTCCAGGGAAGAGTTCACTGGCTTATTGCCAAGCTTTTACTGACAGCACTCTTTCTTAAGTATCTGAAGCAAGTCCATTAGCTTTGAGATATTTACATGGCAGTAACTAAGACTGACCCGGGGCTGAAGCCACCCTGGCAGAGAAAAACAGCTGCAGTCTAGATTGAGTTTGTTTTAAACCCCAGTTTCTCTTTCCAACAGAAGAAAAGTGTATCCACAACCTATGAAAAATAAAGGCTCAATAAACCCATGATTTCCCTAATACACAGGAAAGTAGTTTGCTCTACAGACATGTCAGTCCAGGCAGGGAGGATGGAAAGAAAGCCTTTCAGCTCTGGCTTCCCTGCCAAGGTTGCTGCGTAGTGATGCTTGCTGCAGGACTCGCATGAGGTGAATGCTTCCCCAGCACAGGGACAGATTCCCTTTCCCTTTCACAGGGACAGCAGAAAGAAGGCAAGCTGTTGGCAGATGCTTATCGTGGTGATGGATGTGAAGGGTTCAGTGGTCACTTCCCATTATGCTCCTCTTTACAGAGCATGCCTGTAAGGGTCAAATCAATCTTTCAGTCTGCTTTTCCTGTTACCAGCAGAGCTGGGCCATGGGTGTGGGAGAAGAGGAAATACCCTCCTGATTTCTTTGCATGGTAACTCCTGTTGCCACTGCTAGAGGCAGAAGATGGACACAGCTGGCTGGGCTCCTCACCCGAGACAGCAGGGTACAGCTGATGTTCTTGTTTGCCCAAGATGTTGTAGGGGAGGCCTGAAACAAGGGAACAGCGGACACCTCTAACAGCCGCTCTAGACCAAAGCTGGGCCATGCCTGTGGCCAGCACCCCTTCCCCAGGAGGGCTCCAGCAGCCGCCCAGCTCCAGGCAGGGCAGGACAGGGGAACAAGCCACAGCAGTCCCCACCTGCACTTTCCTAGGACACCAGCCCCATTATCTTTTCTCTCTCAAGGACTCCCTCAGCAGAAGCAGAGGAACACAATCTACTGAGAGGGCAGTGCTTCTGCCCCCTGTGATGGCCAGGCCAGGGTCAGGGTGACACTAGATTGATGCATCCCTAGGCATAAGCTGGAATTGCATCTGACTAGTGCACATGAGCAGAGAAGACACATTGTCTTGCTCCAAATTCCTCAGAAGGTCTGGCTGCCATCCACATTGGGTGAAACGGGCACTCATCACTAAGTGAGACAACCTATTCACAGTTTCCCACTGTGCAGACTAGCATGCACAGGAGCTAACAAGAGGAAACGGGAATCTGGTCCAGAAAGGAGTGACCAAAACACAGAAAGCTCTGAAACTTCTGCTCACAGAGATGGAACAAAAGGACACGGAAAAAGTGAAAAGCTGCTTAGACGGCATTTTAAAAAATAAGAAATACAAGTTGCAGACTCAAGGCCAGTCATGGAGCTGAAGGTATGTAAACACTGGCGAACACAGGGGAAAATGAATTAGCAGGAGAGGACTCAAAAGTGTTCCTGGTGCTTATCAGCTTGCCTGCCCCAGGGGAGAGCTCAAGAAGCTGTACAGAGCTCACATGACTGTACAGAGTCTCCGAGCACCACACTATCCAAGGTTACTGAAATAAATTTCCCTCTGCTCCACTCAGCATCAAAGCCTAACTTGCAAATCAGACCTGATTCTCCCAAAGAGAAACATGATCGAGCGCTACATTTCAACAGCTGGCAGAATACAGCCAGTCACAGTACAGTTTCCTTTGATGGAGAGAAAAAAGCCAAGAAGGATGTGCACAAGGCGTGAAGCTCAACTCATAAGGCCTAAGGGATGAGGAAGCAATGGGATGCATTTCTAACAGCATTTGCTCCTGTAGGGGAAAGTATTTTCACCTGAGAACCCATTAAACATGCATCCCTGTTCTACAGGGTTCACCTCAGCCCAAGCACTCTTGATTAAAAACTGTTGAGAGCCCAAACCGATACAAAACCAGGAAGAAAGCTTTTGGAGACCCCTCATGCCTAGCAGCTCTTACCGACTGGAGGAAACTGTTTCCTTTAGGAAACGAAAATGCATCTCCCTTTTCTACTTCTTTTTTTACCACCAAATGACCCCTTCCTTCTGGGATTTATTTAAACAGCTAATGTAAATGCCAGCTCAGCCAGGCCCCAATCCAAAGCCTGTTAAAGTCAGTGGAAAGTCTCCTGCTGGCTGCAGAGCAGCTTTGGGCCACACACCAGAACCAGTGGTATTGTCACAGAGGTGAGGCTGCTGGCAGATCCTTCAACATCCAAAGCAGGTCAGGGCTCTGGGGTGCCAGTCTCCACAACTCCACAGATGGGCTCTCCTCGCCCTGAATAACGAACAGGTTGTATGGGAAGAGTGAAGAAAAATACATCTTGAGCTTTGCCATGCTCTGTGACCTGCTCACTTTCTCCCTATATTCTTAGCTGTCAATCTTGCTGTAATTGGGATTCAAGTTGTCCTTGCTACACCAGAGAAAAGCCGAACCTGAGACAACTGGAACAGACAATGCTCTAAAGTCAAATATGGTACAATATACTCATGCAGTGGGACCAACAAGGATGCCAGATATCCTCGGTCTTGCCTTCCTGAGAGCTCCATTTAGGGCCTGTGCTTAGTTAAGACTTGTGGAAAGTGTGGACAGGAAGTGAACACAGCCAGAGCTACAGTGTGAAGACTCAAAGCCACACCAGTGTGTGAAAGAAGGCCATGTAAAAGATTAAGGAGAAAACCTCTCCAGCAAGATAGGGTCAAAATTCCCCACTCCCTTGCTGGAACAGCACTGCAAGTGACTAATGGGGCTCCCCAGACTGTCTAGGTACTGCAGTGTCAGACTGTAGCTGTTTTCTTAATAAAGTGCATGGTGAAAAACGGGCTGAGATGCTTTAGCCGTCGGTAACTGGCATGAAAACTCAGACTGCACTTGAGTCTCTGGTTTCCTTTACTCAGTAAGAGCCTCTTTCCTCTGCACTGTGAAAAAAAAATAGGAATGAATGTCTGGCTGCCACAGCCAGCTCCAATTTGCTGGATTTAGCATTAAATGCTGAGTCTTGAGACTGCAGTCGGGATCCAGGAATGTTCAAAATCAGCAAGCTTCTCCCCCTCTGCCACACAGCAGCCTTCCAGCAAGAGAAATTACAATAAATTAATTGATCAAAGCAATTGAACACACAGCCCCAGCTTCATGCTCACAGGTTATCCTGTTAGTTGCTTGGAGGCAGAGATGAGAAAGGAAAAAAAAAGGAGCATGCAGAGCACTGGGAAGTTCTGAATCCACCCCATTTGCAGCCAACCAACTGCCAGCCATTTATGCAGCATGGTATCCCCAGACTTGGGGCAGCACCAGCAACAGAGCTTGAGCCTGGGCTTCTATCATGTTCCCAAAGTCTCCAGCATCGCCAGCCTTAAAGGGCTGAGTCCAGATCCCATTCATACTACACTGAAAACCCGAAGTTTACAACCAAGAGTTACAACTTCTAGCTTTACTTGCAACAAAAACATTTTTAACCCTCCATGCTTTTCACTTGACTCCTGAGCTGAGAAGCTGGAGAACACCAAAAAATGCAGCTCTCAATGAATCTGTCAGTATACGTTGGTCAGAGCAGGACTCCCAGAAGCCAGCAGGGTTTTCTCCCCAGCATCACGCTTATGCAGCATAGCAGCACACAAAGTCTGCTCCACCTGCAGCTATCCACCTTTCTGGCTTAATTCCCTGTGTCACTTCAGCTTTGGAGGTGGGGCTGTTCTGATGTAGTCAGCTATAGTCATCTAAGAAGGTAAACTACTTACCTGCAATGCAAATACCTGAGCCTGCAAACGTGACCATTTTTCTGTAAGCCTTGACGCAAGTAAAGCTCAGCACTAAATGACAAGACAGGGCACCTGCACTTTGAACACAGCCACACTCAGACATTCCTGCCATACTTGCCCAGCTCTTTTGCTCAGAGAGCCCCTATGGCCTCCTCCCAAGCCAGCGCAGTGCAATGGCAACCTGCATTCCAGGCATACTCTGAAGGATGCCGAGGGATGCAGTGCCAGCCACAGAATTCAGTTCCATCCATCTCCTATCACACAGCATCAATCTCCCTGATTCAGGGAGTAAATCTGCCCTGCTCAATCTGCCAGTAGCCCTACTTGAGCAGTCCTTCTCAGAGATTTGTTTTGTCATCTGTTGTGATTCTGGAGAAGATCTGTGATCTGTACCACAACACACCAAATCTGAAGTCCAGGATGTCAGCACAGGGCTTCTCCAGGGTGTCAGTGGTTCCCATGCAGTTCATACGCATGAAGAAGCACAGCTGATTGTGAAGATAAAAAGGTTTTGAGTGAGGAAGCCTATCTGAAAGAACAACAGAAACCTGGACCTCTACCCTGTAGCAACTACTCCCAAAGTAACAAGCATCACTGTCACCTGCAACACTTCCTATGTCAATGTCACTGGATCCAGTGCTTTCACACTACTATGCCACTAGCAAGTAGCTGTCTGTTTTTCCTCCTTTGTTTGTTTTGTTTTGTTTCCAGTCTCTAACATCTACTGTCTCTTCCACGGACAACACAAGACGTGCAGAAAATGTATGACCGTGTCACATGTCAGGACTTACCTCACATAAATCACTATGTAAAACATTTCTCTTTCCTTGATTCCCACAGACTGCATTCCCGATTGCAGACAGGGACTGTTTTTAGGGGCGGCTGAGGTTCCCTTGCAGGAACACAGCACAGAGCGTATCTTTGCTTTTGACAATAATCTCTGGGATCAGTCAAACAGAAAGGAACATTCATGTCTAAGCAGTGAGAAAGCTCAAAGCACCTGCTTGTCCAGAACAGCTAGCCTTGAGGGCCAAGACTCTCAGAGTATGAGAAAGGAGAAGCAGCAACTGGAAGCAGCAGGCTCCATGGCAGTTCTGGCTACTGCTATGGGAAAGGAAGCCAGAAAGAGAGGAACTCCCTCGTGATGAGTTGGCTCTGGCTCCTAGCATCAGCAGCATGAGCTGGAACAAGACAGACTCCCATGTAATGAATCTTCTCCAGTTGCCAATGGTGAGCAAAGGAGCTTGGAATGAGTGACCTCCCTGTGCAATGAGGTAACACCACCTCCTAATGAGGAAGGGCAGGAGATGCCTTCTAGAATGAGCGAGAACCTGCTGGGAGGATATAATAAAACAAGGCATTTCCCTGCCAGACCAACAGAGCATAGAGGAGCTCTCATTAAATCATTAAAGCAGGGCACACTGCCAAACTGCCCACAGCCCTTTCAGAAACAAGGCCCCACCTTGCAGGCAATCCCAGAAGCATCCCTTCTCTGAGAGAGATGGCTCCATCCTGTTCCTTTCTGCCCAGCCCTGTCTACATACCTGTGACGGTACAGTACCTGCAGTGAAAATCTGCGCAGCTACTGCCAGGAAGGCATCCGTCACCACCGTCTCTGAGTGCAGTGAGATGTTCAATTGGCGGGCGACATTCCGGTAGACGTTGGGGCGAATGTATTCCAGCTCATCCCCTGGAAACAAACAGTCAGGAGTCAGCAAACAGAACACCAAGTCCTGCTCTCACTGTTTAGGCATTACAGCTGGGGCCACCCCATGTATCCTTTCAGCCAAAAAGACCTAACCCCAGCTCCACCTTAGTTTAAAGAGGCAGCAGAGTGTTTCAGGTCATTTAGATGCAACCCGCTGCCACCTCCATCCTGCTTTCCTAACGTCCTGTGCCTGGGACTTCTAAAGGGAGTGGGAACAGGCAGTGGCCCTGTATCAGTGGTGTGGCTGCGGTAATCCCCAATACAAATGATGTTCCCAGGCTGGCTGCCTGCCTTTCCTCCAAAACAGGAGACAGGTCTCATAAGCAAAGCCATATCGTTTTTCCTCAGAAGTGAAAAGGAGGCATGTACATCTATGTAAGCTTTTGAGAGATACGCCCTTTCTCAACATCCCATCAGACTTGTACAAAAAAGCCTCAGGATGAGAGCGTCTCAAGAATGCTGGAGGCTGATGAAAGCCAAGGATCCACTCAGAGCTGCACAACATTAGTTGAGCAAAGAGATTATCAGCTCAGCTATTTTAATGCTCACACAGGCACTGAGTGACGATCTGGAGTTCTTTCTCTCCTCCAAATGGTTAAAGAGATATTCGTTTGCCTGGCTGAGACCTCAGCAACAAGGTTCCTCACACACACACAGACACGTGCTTTCACCTCCAGGTTGTTTTCTCCCCAGCTGGGAAATGGTTGCAGGTGTTAGGCTAGCTTGAAGACCAAGACAGAAACACCAGGAACAAGGAGAGAACTCCTTTCACAGATTTGAGCTATGGAGCTTGGGCCACAGCAGTAAAGCTTTTCCTCTGGAGCAAAACAAACCATTTTTGAGCAGCAGAATTAATAAAGCTCAGTTCTCCAATGGATTTATCTCTCTATAGGGGTTCACAGATATTTAATGAGGGTTGTACAGCTGCTGTAGGAGCATGACACAATGCAAACATTGTATGGCACCAAGGCCCTTTGTGCATTGAGAGTCCTATTTTGTTTAGATTTAGGACACGCTGTGTCCTTTTCCTGCACAGGGATGCTCTGGAGCACCCAGGGGAAGAGGTGAGCTGTCACAACAGCTTTACATCCCACCGCAAGACCCAGATGACTCGTCCCAGTCAGAGGGCAACTGATCCTACTGAAAATTTCATTTGTATGAGAGCTAAAAAGGAAGATGCCACCCCAATCAGGAGCTTGTTGCAGAGTCATCAGCTACTGATCCTTAATTCATTTAACTGGAGCTTAGCACAGCACGGGCAAAGCCCTGCTCTATAGAATTGCACAGACGAGCTCTCTAGGCCCTTTGTGCTTGTGGGATTGTGGCAAGAGGAAACCCTGCCAACACATGGTCAGCCCTGATAAGAGGAAACCTGACCTGCATTACTCAACAGCTGCTTTCTCCTGCAGGGAGCACACAAGCTTCCCGGTAAATGCAAGGAAATGGGGATAGCCCTGCCCGTGGTTAGCCAAGAGGGAGGCATGGGAGGCTGGGATCAGCACTTGGTAGCCTGCCACTGTTACTGCTTTTAACAAGCAGTGCCTGGAGGCCCCAGATGAGATCAGGTTTTGGTTGGAGGCACACATGCTGTTAAAGAGAGCCCTGCCCTGCAGCAATGCACAGGGAAAACAAGAGGATGGTGGAAGAAAAGCACAGGAAAGCAGTCCTGGGCTCAGGGAGACTCCCTGCCCTGGCAGCCTCAGGACCTCTCCTGCAGTACGTTACATTGGTGGCAGTCTTCAGTGTCCACATTCAGATGCCTAGCTGTGCCCTTTGCAACATTTAGAGCAATTCCCGTGCTTCTCCTCCTTCCTCCAGTAATCACAGAAGAACAAGCAGGGCAGCAGTGACAGTTCCCACATGCAGCAGCTCAGTGCGGCAGTGAAAGGGCACTTGCCTGGACCTCGGCCAGAGGAGAGACAAATTCAGATAAAAGAGACCTCCGACACATATGGCAGGTTGGTCTGGTGTGTCTCATTTGGCCATACCATTAGGTTTTACCACCTCTGACTCACTAATTGCACTAATTAGCTGCTAAGCCTCACTGAGCTGATGGACTCTTGCTCCCCAAGACTGCATCTGCCTCTGTCCAGCACCTCTGGTGGCTCACCAGCCATTTGTCAGAATTTCTACATGCAAGAGGGCTAGGAAATACTCCAACTTCTCATCTCCACAGTCTTGTCAGCACTATCATGGAGCAAAAACTGGTCTGGCTTGTTGCACTGCTTAGAAAGCAACTAAGGACTACCTTTCCTGGCAGGTGGCTGGATACCACTCAGCCTTGTACTGGTTACAGCAGCAATAGGGAAAAGAAAGGGACAGGCCATGTAGCAGGCAGAGCTTCTGGACAAACAGGATGCAAACAACTCTTCATCCTAATAAGGAGGATTGCTCATCCTTCTTGTTGCATGGGTACCACATGGTGCTCTCCAAACAGATTTGCTCAGAGAAGGCACCAAGTTCCTGGGACTATCAGCCAAATCTTTCCATCTGGACACGAATAAGTAACAGGAGAGTCACCCAGAAGACACCTTCAGATCCAGTCTGCCACCTGCTTGCCCTTTAACACACTCCTGGCCACCCACAGAAGATCTGGCTGAAAGTAAACAAACCTCAACCCCCAACACAGGCAGAGAAGAAATGGAGGACAAAGAGGCAGTGAGATTGACAGAAGAACAAAAGAAACCCCAAGACCAAACAACCACTAGAAACAAACACAGAAGTCAGCATAGGAGAGAAAAAGTGAAAAAGAATGAATGAGGAAAAAAAAAAAAAAGTCAGTTAAAAGAAACACAGCTATGCCATTAAAAGAAATTTGGGATAATATCAAACAAAAGTAGAAAGGGAAGAAGGTGGGGAGACCAGCCTGGTCCTGAGTTTGATAAGGCTCAACTTAAGGTTACTTCACCAGACTTACTTGAACTTCAATGTAATTAAATCAGATGTAAATGCTAGCAGTAGTTTCCAAGCCAGATGTGAACTAATATACCAGCCTGCAGGCAAAGAGGGAAGTTGGAAGTTGGAAGCAATTTCGAGGAATGAGGGTGTCGGGATCCCAAAAGACAAACAGCTAGACTTGAGCACACAGGAGGCTAAAACCTAAAGCAAAAGGCCAGGCAACTGCCAGCATTTAGAGGGTGCTCCTGGTACAAGCACAACTCCAGAGCATGTCTTCATGTAGCAGCCTACAGGCATAACCTTCAAACTGCTCTGCAATTTGGCAGTCACCTGGCCATGATGGGGGCTGACTAGTTTGGGCACTGAATGACAGTGTATGCCAGGCAACATCAGCCAACTCCTCCTTGTTCCAACAAAAAGCAAGAAAACTCAAGTCTTGCTGAATGGTTAAGGTAGGCAAAGGAAAATTAAACACACTGTCATTGAAAACTGGCTTTTATAAAAACTCAATGCACATGATCTAAGCAACTACCCTCAAATTAAATGTCCTCACGGCTCGGTGAGCAACTGACAAAGCCCAAGTCTACAGATAGCAGTACTCTACTAGATGCCAGCATGGGTTGCATAATGGCAGCCAAGTCACCTGCGTCTGGAGAAAACACTGCAAGACCTGTTAAAATGCCAAGTTGAGAAAGACTACTGAAACTCCTATGAAAACTGTTACACAGCTGGAGTCTTATGCAGGTAAAATTAGTTTGCTGTTGGGCTTTCAGGGACTGCATCATGCTTTTAAGTTGTTGCATGTCCTCAGAAAACAAGTAGCTCTGCAGAAACACCATGCTGAGCAGTGTTCCAAGTGACTGAGGAAATGCAAGTAAAGGAGCTGTTTAGGGAAGATCAGCAAAATAAAATCTAAATGCCCAAAGCAGAGAAGGAAAAACTCTATATCGTCACATGAAAAGTCTCTTGGCACTCATCTGTTTCAGAAACCTTAGTCTGGTCTGATTTGCTCCACGTAGTTTCAGTTCCCACTCATACCTGCAGGGACTTACCTAGTCGCAGCAGTATGGTGGACACCTCGGCCAGCTTACCGCCAGGCACAGGTGCATTGTACTCAGGTTTGCTCCAGCTGACACCTGCTCGAACTAGCCTCGAATTTATGTAGTCTCTGCAGAGAGCCTTGGCTTGGGACACAAGCTCCTTGTCAGTGGGAGACCTGTCAAAAACCTCCATCACCTCTGCAGCAAAGACTGAGGAACGGCGTAGCACTTCCATCCTTGGCTGCTGAACCCACACCTCAGCACACACTTGTTGGAAGGCTGAGCCAATTCCTTAGATGAAAATCTGCAGGAGCTGTGTAGTAATCTTCTGGTCTCTTGGTGTGTCACAGCTCTCAGCAGCTATACTCAAAAGGCCAGGTTTTCATTTTACCTGGTGAATAAAAGCATCTGTAAGTCTTCTAGCATTGCAAAGATGTGAAACAAAAGCACAAGTATTATATCTTACAATTACGCTAAAGTCAGTAGTACTGTATTTGCAAAACATCTGTCTCTGTGCAGCTTACAGACAAGGGGTAAAGTCTTGTCTTTCAGCAACTCTGACTTCCTCTGGCAGTGTGACCCACAGAGGCATTTCTGAACTATCAAGGTGTTTCCTCTTTTCCCATTCAGATTCAGGAATCCTAGAATTAGTCCTCAGAGAAACTAGATGGTCAGACCATGGAAACAATTCATAGAATGTATAGTCAATCTCAGCTTGTTTCAATTAAACTGGAAAAAAAACTGAATTCCAAATACCAGCTACAGTAACCTCAACCAGATGTCAACAGACATTCCAGCTCAGTAGGTCATGGATCTTTCTGAAGAAATGGCACAGTTGCAAGAGCAGGGGTACAGGAGCATTTGAAATGTCTCAATGGAGATAGTTTATCACATTCTCAGTTTAGGTTTTGGTTCTGCCACTCTTTTTCTCTTTTTCTTTTTTTTTTTTTTCCCTCAAAGCAACATGCATACTACTTCTTGAAAACCTTCAGCAATAGCAGAGAAAGCAAACCAAAAAACCAGATTTTTAAAAAGTTTTCAGGTGTGAATGTCTAAAAAGAAAATTCAAAATTTCTTCAGAGGCACCTGAATTAATCTGTTGATCTGACTTCTTAACCCAGTGGTGCTTTTGAAGTCAGTCAGACCAGTCTTTATTCAGATGTTAGTAAATGTATTTTTCCGTCCCCAGTTTTAGACATCTACTTACAATAACGATTTCAAAACAAAATAAAGGCAGTTATTTTTGTTTGTCCTGACGAAAAATATATTTACCTCTTATGTTGCACTTTTTCCCCCTCAGTGATTTCTTTTTGGGTTTGGTTTCATGTTTCTTTGGAAGATCTGCATCAATGAACACCTGCTTTAGGATTCATAGGATACTGTCACACTTCTCTGGAGAGCACCATCCTTCTCTGGCACGCTCTCCACAGGGCTCTCGTCGGTGCCTCCTTCCCCAGCTCTGTCAGCTTCACAGCCCGGCTGCACTCCACCGGGATCCTAGGGGCTTGCTCAGCTGCTTTTAAGGGACCCAGGCGGCAGAGGAAAGCTTCTAGCTTTAGCCTTGTAAGGAAGATGAAATAACCGGGAGGTGGGGTTGCTATAGCCAGAGAGCAACGCTTTCTCCTCCCCTTCTCTCTTAAGGAGGTTCTCTGTTGTTCTACTGTCAGCACGCAGGGGCTTCAGTCAAGGACTCTTCTTTGGGGTGACGGTAGGAGCATAACTTTTGGACAAGGTTACCTCATGTAACAGACAGTGATGAATGCACTGCTGAAGTAGGAATAGCTCCTGGTGAATTTCCATGTCGGCTTTTGCAGAGTTGATGTTAGCCAGTCATTTTCATATAGTAGCCGAGTTGGGGAATTGCAGGTTGTCATACTTCAGTGGTCGGCTAGTCATACCAATTCAGTTCAAAAAGATGGAGGCGATTAACAGACAGTCACGGCTCGGGGCTAAAGCAAGTGGTGCTTGCATCCTCACAAACTACAAGTAGTCTAGTAAAAAAAAAAAAAAAAAAAAAAAGAAGTGGGTTTGCTGATAGGAAATAGTTTGACCAGAATGAAGTGTTCTTCAGGAACATGTCCATTTTGTCTCAGTGTGGTGAGAAAACTAACACAAAGTTTAAAGAAAAATTTCAATTGGTTCCTACATACTTAGAAATTAATTCACCATCAACTTCTTGTTGCAACATTATCATATTGATGCCACAATGCTCAATTTTTTTTCCCTGTGTGTGCAATACTGTTTCAACTCAACAGACCACATACAAACATTTGATTTTTGTGTTATGGTTTGAAACAAAAGAAGTTTCAGAATTAGACATTTCCTGCAGACAAGACATTCTACCAGCTCAAACACAAATCCCCCCCAACAAATAACAATTTGTAGATTAATGACCAGGTACGTAGCATGTTCAAAATACAGCCTTTCCAAAAGGAGGTCAGAAGCAAGAAGAAACTGTTGTCATCTCTTGCTTGTCGCCTGTGAGAAAAGAGGGGCAAGTATACCTCTCTAAGGTGATCACAAAAAAAACCCAAGCACAGCCTGCACCACTGCCAGTCTCAAAACTGAGGGATAAAAAGGAACAAATGAACTGCATGAAAAAGTCTTATTATGTGATGTGTCAAATGCCCTGGCCAGCATCCAACACACAACACATGCACAGGCTTAACATAGAGCATATGTTTTCATCTGCCATTAAATGAATTGCTGGAGACTGCTTTGCTGTGTTGGGAAGGGGGCTCTGGTAAAGTCTCTTCTCCCTCCAGTGACAGATCCTCTTTCTGACCTGGCTTCTTCTGGGAAAGGAGCAGGGTTAAGAAGAGGTAGGTGTATGTAGCAGTAGTCCACTGTGACCCCAGCTTAGCTAGATATGATCATGTTAAGATGGCAATAGTGACTGTGCATCTCCAGCACCAGAAGTATTTGCTCAAAGATTCTCTCAGAAATTCATTTTTATTCACTAGCCTTCCTCAAATTTAAATACAGTCACTATAGACAGAGGCCCATCCCATAGAAGCTGAAATCAAGACTCCAGAGATCCTGTGCTACTTCCCATACCTAACCCACCCCTTCTCTGCAGGGCGTGCCTGATGGTCTCTTGGAAAATCATATTTTTGTCTTTCCAACTTTGATGGCTGAAAAATCATTAAAAATTATGTCTTAGCTTCCTGCAGCAGCTGACAGCTTGATAGTCCTATTTAAACTGTCCCTATTCAGTCAGGCTCAGAAACAAAGATGAATGCTTAAATATCAGTATTGCTTAACTAATAATAATGTTTCACGGAATTCTGGCAAATATGCAAGTGCCACAGTGCCTCCCAGCTCTCTGCGGGTGCCAAACCCGTCCCACGTGTTCCCTGCCCGACTGTCACAGCATACAGCACCCCCTCAACTTCCAACCTGCAGCAAAGATACAAAGACTAGAAACACGAAGGCTGTGTATAATAAGCTAAACTTTGACTAAAACCACCCTAAACAGTTCATGGTATTCTACCTACATTATTTATACACTAAAAATGTAGCTTCACACTGAAAGGCAAGTAAAGTATCACCTCTGTAAGTAAAAATAGATGAAACCACAGCATACAGTGCTGTGCTGATGACAAAAGCACAGGTGTTAACAATCCCAGGAGCTCTCAGTGTAATTTGAGCCCTTTTCCCCATAGTATATTTAGGCTACAACACTTAGAGGCTACATCTATACTGGAAAAACCCTTGTGGCAAAGGAGAATCAGGAAACAGTGCAGAAACAGCTTGTATCACCCAAAACCACTGTTCCCAGTGTAGCTGTTACTGGCATGACAGTGTTGTGGCTGGAATACCAGGATCCAGACCACAGCTCCTGCCTATCTCAGATGGGGTGACCAAAACAGCTTGACGCATTCATTTAGCAAAACCAGAGGACCACAGAGATATGACTACATTTTATAAGTATGTCAAGTGGAAACAAACCCTGGAGAAACCACATCAGCAAGAACACAGCAATGGTCTAAATGTGGACAGCTTATGCTCAGTATTAAATAGTTTAATCGTTAGAGAAGTAAGCCTCTGGAAGGGCCTTTCAACAGTTGCAGTGGAAGCAAAATAGCTGGCTACATGTGGGCACACTAAGCTTATGAAAGGGCCTGCATGGTATGGTTTCTTGCGATAGTATGAGAATAACCCTGAGTGCCCTACGAGGTCATCTCCAGCCTTGTGTTCACACAGCCTGGTTTCTATCACAGGTGGCACATCACAGTGCCAATCCCAACCACTTCACACAGCCTCCAATTCCAGCAGAAACTACACCCTGTAACACATAGATCCAATGTTCTAACACACCTGCAGAGCAAGGACTTAAGAGAAGCAGAGGGATGCCAGGGACACACAGTTAAAAGGAAGAGAGCCTGGCTTTTAACCCTGCTAGCCCCTGCCTACTACGAAAGGTTTCCCTTCAGCCAGAAGACGCTCTGGCACTGCAACCAGATCAAAGCCTTCTACCAAACCACCCCTGGACCTTATTCTGCATTATCTCACCCAGTCTTAACATACCATCTCCTCCCCACTGCCTCTTCCTGTCTGATTTTTGCAGCAATACTTCAAGTTTGTGTTTGTGAAGTTATCACTTACCACTGCAAAAACACCTACAATGTCAGGTTGCAAAGCCATACAGGAGGAACAGGGAGGCTTTTATACAGAAATATTCTGCCAGATGCAACAGGAAAACAATACATGGAAGTAGCAGCTTAATGGGACCCAAGCAAAATACTGAGGCTTTTTGAACTTTTCTCTTGTTCCTGAAGGGCTTGATTCAAAGCCTCCTGAAAGCCAAGCAGTTATTTGTATTAGCTGCATGATGGATCACCCTGGAGCACCTTTTCTGGAGCAGGATTTTGTAGTGCCAATTGTCACATGCCAGACCAAAGAGGCTGTGTCACAGCGAACTTCTGTTCCACAGCCTTTAGACATTTCTCCTTTAGGAGAATATGGGTCTAGTCTCTTACACAGAACAAGTTTAGCAAAGAGTCCATTAGTTTCTGACACAGATTGGCACTTGCAGCCAATGTTTTCTTCTCTGAACCCACTGCCATGCTCACTATCACTACAGACACAGCTTCCTTGATACATGTGTATGTCACAAAGGCAAAACAAAGACATGGTGTACTCCAGAACTGATGTACAAATACAGTGAAGGGGAAACTGTAGCATGAATTTAATTTTAGCAAGTAGTGCTGTGAGTTGAATCATAGACCATCTCTACCTGTACTCCTGAATCTTATTCTGGAAATGTTGCCTGAGAAGAGTTTACCCAACCATTGCTACTCAGGTATTAAGCCAGCAGCTGCCCACTGTAAAACAGCAGCTTCTAGCTAAATCTAGGACTTTGATGAGGCTGCATCACCAACTTAAGAACCTAATTGAATAGATGTAACTGTTTTGTTGTTTCCTATCCACTAATTTGCTTTAAAATGACACATTTTACTGAATGGATCATGTCATAAGCCAAGAAGGCAGCAGACAAAAAGAAGAAATAAGAAGTTTTAAGTTGTTCAACAGCAACAGCTTTGTTTTGAAACACAGACAAAATATTTACATACTGTATCACCAAAACAGAAAAGGCAGAAAACACCTAATGAGGTCACTGTCCCCAAGAGAGCAAAGAGGACTCTTCCCTTTCAAGCTCTAACCCACAAAGACAGAGGATGAGCCCTGTATCATTCTAGCAATTGATCACCCACAAGGTTTGGGAATCAGTTCACACTTACACACCAGATACACATACATGGACAGGTGCAGACAGGCAGGTGCTTCTGCCTGCAATGATCCTGAAACCTCAAGAGCCTGAAGTGGGTGCAGGCACTTCTGCACTGGTTCAGCAGCATTTATGAGCTCTGACACATTTATCTGCTGCTTCGAGACGTGCTGGTGAACAGACATGTCCTACACAGGCAAATGGATTGCTGGATCTGATAAACACAAGGTAGGACCCTTTACCAGAAGAATACTCTTCCTCAGAAAGGCTCTTCAGTCTTAGCTTCTAGTACTAGGCAGGCCAGCAACTATGCTTTTAAAAAAAATTCTGTCTTTTCAAGTTGTCAGGCAAGGAAGGTAGGTTGATGTCTCTAGTCTGCACAGATCAAATTTGGAGTGCATGATTGCTTCATTAGCAGTTGATTATATTGTACAGCATTTTGGCCATTAGGACACAGTTCCACCCTGATCGCCAGCAAAGCATTTCTACACACTCAATACACCTCAAGACCTTGTGGAACTCCATGTTGACAAAAATTTTCTTCAAAACTGCTTCAGTTGACAAGATTTACCCCTCTTAGTTGGTGGGGCAGTATAGGACTGTTTTTTTCATCAGCAGCATCAACTAAAGCAGCCTTCATGTCCAGCAGCTCATACCCATTCCCAAATTGTCCTTCCTAATTGTACTGCTAGAATTTTGTGTTTGCTGGCACTGTGGACTTGTTCAGGGAGCTAGCTGGTTATTTTTCATCCAGATGCAATAAACCTTCCATCCAAAGCACACATGCAGACAGAGCTGTATTAGTATAACCAAGGTAGCAGAAGGAAACAATTTCAGCTTTGCCATCAAGACAAATGTCCATGAAACTATAGCACTAGTACTGTTTTTGCATATAAAAATGCAGCTCTGGTGATCTGGAGCTTCCTAGTCCACTGTAGAAAACAGAGAAATGCTAACAGAAAGTAAACAGATCCTTCCGCAAGAGCAACAATTGCTCAGCATGTCTGGGTTTTCCAGCACTTTTAAGGTACCAGCTTCATGGCTTCTGATGGAAGACTTCAACCAAAAGAGAAAAAAGGAAAAGAAATAAAAGAGATGGCAAAATTTTTTTACCTGACATTGAGATACATAAATCAGACATGTACAATAGCCAGGACAAATGAAATTCCTTGTTTCTGGCTCAAACATGAACTTGATCATGTAGGTGTCCAAAGCAGGGTTAACTTATAATTGTTGACTTTGAATTCCATCCTCTCCCTTACTTCAACTGGAAGCCTTTGGGCCACAGTCTTCATATGACTCTGAAAGGCAGTTGGGTGCAGTAGCTGCTCTAAATGTTTGAGATGAGGTGATACAAACAGTCACCCCTGCTCAGAGAAGAAGGAAAACCCCACCATCATCATTAGTGGCCCCTTCCCAGGCTCCACAGCACACCCCAGTTATTTTTTCAGGCTCTCAGGAAAGATATGCTACAGGTCTTGGTCAGATCAGCAAGAGCTGGAGTGTAGCACTGTGCATTGGCATGACAACTGCAAAGATCTGGCCAGATGTTAAAAGATACTATCAAAGATGCTCAGGGTGGACCCAATTCAGTCAAAATAATTCAAGTCAATTTTAATCATATTTAAGAATCAAAAAGCAGGAAATCTTGTTTGAGGTCACTGATTTTAATTTGGTGAGAGGGTGAGTCTCAGACTTGCAGGAATTAAGACCTATTTATTTGCATCTGAACACAGCACAATGTGGGGTTTTTTCTCAGCTATAGAGGAAAGTGATGTGTATTTAAGCAATTTTACAGCTGACACAAACCAGAAATCTGAATGTGTCCAGGGTGTTTTCTACTTAGCAGGCTATTTTACTTCATGCAGCTAGTGTATGCCCCCTTGAACATTCACACAAATGCAATTTAAAAAGTAGAAATAAAATGATGTTTTTATGTGCTAAATTAAACTAGCAAACATGAAGTTGAAAAGGTTTTTAGAATGCAGAAAAGCACCCAAGACAAAAAAAAAAACCCACACAACACACAACACTTCTTATTCAGATGCTGAACTGAGTCAACTGTTGAAATGAATAAGCAGCTTGAGACCAATGGCTTTTTCTGGGGAAGAAGTCAAAAATTCAGAGAAGTTGCAATCTCAGAGAAGTCTTTCTTGTTGAGCTAGTTCAGTTTGTAATTTGATTATGAGGACGAGAAAGGTAAGCGAAAAAAATAATAAATCTACTACATATTGGGCAAGATTAATTACTTTTCACAAAAAGCCTGACAAACAATCTCAACATAAGCAATGCTGGTTGCTTATATTTTGCAAGACACTCACATATCACTCTGCTGTGCTTTACATCACTTCAGAATTTCAACAGATGCTCACAGCTCTAATATTTTTGTTTTACAGCAAAGGGCTTAAATTGGACTTGATGATCTTAGGGGTCTTTTCCAACCTAAATGATTGTATGAAATATTTACTGACCTACATGAATAAACTTTAAGTGAAAACTTTCACTAAAATTTCCCTACAACATTGCAGAAATTTCACCCAAGGAAGATGCTCATGAACTGGCAATGAGTGCAGTATCCCACAGCTCACACAAACACCAGCAATACTCTAGCCAGCTTAAATGTGAAGCCTCTCAGCAGCAGGACAGAGGTTAATCAGTGAAACTAGAATTAGGGGAAGTTTTTTCAAAGAACAAAGTAGCAATACATGAAACTACAGTTCTGGGGAAGAGAGGTGTCTCATTCAAGTGACTAGTTTCAGCTGAAGTGTGTAGTAGTAACTTGAGTAGTTGCAAGCAAAGGGTTAGTCATTGTAAGGGAGGGAGTCAGTGTTGTTTAGCATCATTCTGTGTGGCAAAGACAGCGAGAAACAACACGTACACAATCAGATTACACGTTTAAGAACAGCTGCATCAGAGAGAAGCAAGCAGTGTGAGAAACCCTCCCAGGTAGTGAGATTTCCACTATCACCAAGACACTGGAATCAGCTAGGTATATCTCCTCTCTACAGCTGTCTGTGAGGAAGACAGGCAGTCACTGCTGTCTTGTATGCTTCCTGCCAAATGTCTGTTGCTTAAGAGAAAGCGGTGCCCCTCTAGCAGAAGTTGCAAAGTGGGGTAGATGTACAGCATGAGTCATTTAACAGACATTGCTTCTTGATTTAAAAGAAGTAGATTATGATCTTCATGAGTTACCAGAGCAAAATAAGCTTTATACAGACCTGCACAGGTTCTATGCCTTGCTTCTCTTGCATAGTCACAAAGCACATTTTCCCTTAAGGTCTGATTTCTCATTTCCTGGTAACCACAGGACAGTTTCTCTGGATAGAAGCCAAAGCAGCACAAGAAAAAGTCCTTGCTGGCACTAACATACGTACAGCATTTTGTTAGGAGAAATACAATCTTTATGATTTAAGAACATAAAATCATTTAGGTTGGAAAAGACATTTGAGATCACCAAGTCCAACTGTTAACCCAGTACTGCCAAATTCATGTCCCTAAGCACTGCATCTACATGTTTTTTTAAACACCTCCAGGGATGGTGATTCCACCACATCCCTGGGCAGCTTGTTCCAATGCTTGACCACCCTTTCAGTGAAGAAATTTTTCCTAATATCCAATCTAAACCTCCCCTGGCGCAACTTGAGGCCATTCCCTCTTGTTCTGTTGCTTGTGACCTGGGAGAAGAGACTGACCCCCACCTGCCTACAGCCTCCTTTCAGGTAGTTGTAGAGAGCAATAAGGTTCCCCCCTGAGTCTCCTCTCCTCCAGACTAAACAGCCCCAGTTCCCTCGACCACTCTGCATAAGACTTGTGCTCCAGACCCTTCCCCAGCTCGGTTGCCCATCTCTGGACATGCTCCAGCACCTCTACATCCCTCTTGGAATCAGGGGCCCAAAACTGAACACAGTATTCGAGGTGCGGCCTCACCAGTGCCGAGTACAGTGGGATGATCACCTCTCTAGTCCTGCTGGCCACACTGTTTTGGAAACAAGCCAGGGTGCTATTGGCCTTCCTGGCCACCTGGGCATACTGCTGGCTCATGTTCAACCAGCTGTCAACCAGCACCCCCAGGTCCTTTTCTGCCAGGCAGCTTCCCAGCCACTCTTCCCCAAGCCTGTAGCGTTGTGTGGGGTTGTTGTGACCCAAGTGCAGGACCCAGCACTGAGTTGAACTTCATAGAATTGGCCTCAGCCCATGCGTCCAGCCTGTCCAGATCCTTCTGCAGAGCCTTCCTGCCCTCAAGCACATCAACACTCCCCCCACAACCTGGCGTTGTCTGCAAACTTACTGAGGGTGTCTTCAATCCCCTCATCCAGATCGTCGATAAAGATATTAAACAGAACTGGCCCCAGTTCTGGGGAACACCACCTGTGACTGGTCACCAGGTGGATGTAACCACCATTGATCACCACTCTTCGGGCTCGGCCGTCCAGCCAGCTTTTTAACTGGTGTAGAGTACACCCATCCAAGCCACAAGCAGCTAGTTCCTCCAGGAGAATGCTGTGGGAGGTGGTGTCAAAGTCTTTACTAAGGTCCAAACAGACAACATCCACAGCCTTTCCCTCACCCACTAGGCAGGTCATCTGGCTGTAGAACAAGATCAGGTTCATCAAGCAGGACCTGCCTTTCATAAACCCATGCTGGCTGGGCCTGATCTCCCAGTTGTCCTGCCCATGCCGTGGGGTGGCACTCAGGATGATCTGCTCCATAACTTTCCTCAGCACAGAGGTCAGGCTGACAGGCCTGTAGTTCCCTAGATCCTCCTTCCTGCCCTTCTTGTAGATGGGCATCACATTGGTTAACCTCCAGTTTTCTGGGACCTCCCCAGTTAGCCAGGACTGTTGATAAATGATGGAGAGTGGCTGGGCAAGCTCCTCTACCAGCTCCCTCAGTTCCCTTGGGTGGATCCCATCCAGTCCCATAGACTTGTGCATGTCTAAGTGGAGCAGCAGGTTACTAACCATTTCCTCCTGGACTGTGGAGACTTCATTCTGCTCCTTGTTCCTGTCTTCCAGCTCGGGGGGCTGAATACCCAGAGGGTAATGGTTCTTACTATTAAAGGCTGAGGCAAAGAAAGCATTAAGTACCTTGACCTTTCCCTCATCCTTCTTGGCAATGTTCACACACACACACACACCATCCAATAAAGAATGCAGATTATCCTTGGCCCTCCTCCTGTTTCTAATGTATTTGTAAAAACATTTTTCATTATCTTTTACAGCAGTGGCCAGCCTGAGTTCTAGCCAGGCTTTCACCTCTCTAATCCCCGCCCTGCATAATCTCACAACATCCTTATAGCCCTCCAGAGTTGCCTGCCCCTTCTTCCAAAGGTGGTAAACTCTTCCCTTTTTTCCCTGAGTTCCAGCCAAAGCTCTCTGTTCAGCCAGGCCAGTCTTCTTCCCTGTTGGCTCATCTTTCAGCACATGGGAACTACCTGCTCTTCCACCTTCCTGGACACCTTGGCCCTTTCAGGACTGTGTCCCAAGGGATTCTCTCAACTAGGCTCTTAAACAGGCCAAAGTTTGCCCTCCAGAAGTCCAAGGTAGCAGTTCTGCTGACCCCCCTCCTTACTTCTCTGGGAATTAAAAACTCTGTCATTTCATGATCGCTATGCCCAAGATGTCCTTCGACCACCACATCACCCACCAGTCCTTCCCCGTTTGTAAACAGCTGGTCCAGCGGGGCATCTCCCATGGTTGGCTCACTCACCAGCTGTGTCAGGGAGTTCTCTTCCACACACTCCAGGAACATCCTAGGCTGTTTCCTCTCCACTGTGTGGTATTTCCAGTGGTGTCAGGGAGTTCTCTTCCACACACACCGGGAACCTCCTAGACTGTTTCCTCTCCACTGTATTTCCAGCGGACACCCAGTAGGTTGCAGTCCCCCATGAGAATGAGGGCTAGCAATCACGAAACTTCTCCCAGCGGCTTGTAGAATGTTTCACATGCCTCTTCGTCCTGGTTGGGTGGTCTATAACAGACTCCCACCAGGATATCCGCCTTGTTGGCCCTCCCCCTGATTCTTACCCATAAACACTCAATCCTACTGTCACCATCGTTAAGCTCTAGGCAGATGATCAAAACACTCCCTGACATACAGTGCTACCCCACCGCCTCTTCTTCCTTGCCTATCCCTTCTGAAGAGTTTGTAGCCGTCCACTGCAGCACTCCAGTCATGCGAGCTATGCCACCATGTTTCTGTGATGGTGATTATGTCATAGTCTTCCTGCTGCATGATGGCTTTCAGTTCCTCCTGTTTGTTGCCCATGCTTCAGGCATCAGCACAGATGCACTGCAGTTGTGCTATTGATCTCGCCTCCTACACTGGCATGCCACCCCCAGGCTCATGTCTAACAAGCTTGGTTTTATTCCCTTCCCTCCTTGAATCCAGTTTAAAGTTCTCTCTATGAGCCCTGCTAATTTCTGACCTAGGATCCTTTTCCCCCTTGGAGACAGGTGAATCCCATCTGTTGCCAGCAGGCCTGCGGCCAGGTAAACTGACCCATGATCAGGAAACCCAAAATTTTGCCTGTGACACTAGGCCTGGAGCCAGGTATTCATCTGTGTGATCTTCCAAATTCATCTGTGTGATCTTCCAATTACACACATCATTTCCTGCAACTGGCAGGAAAGAAGAAAACACTGCTTGTACTTCTGATCCCTCAACCAGTCACCCCAAGGCCCTGAGGTCTCTCTTGACTACCTTCAGACTTCTTGTTGTTTGGACTTCATCACTGCCTACCTGAAAGACCAGTAATGGGTAGTAATCAGAGGGCTGTACCAGACAAGGGAATTTTCTAGTAGCATCCCTTACTCAGGCCCCAGGGAAGCAGCAGACTTCCCTATGGGTTGGGTCTGGTTGGCATATCAGGCCCTCCATTCCTCCATTTTTTTCTAGCAGAGTCGGTCATGATGTGTGGGGTTGGCTGACTCTCCCCAGGCAACTTCTCCAACCTGGATGGGCTTTTGTTCACGCCATCAATTTCCTGGCCCTCAGGTTCCAGAGCTGCATACCTATTGTATAGGGGCACCTGGGAACGTGAAGCAGGTCAGGGGGTGGTTCACCTGCTGCCCTGAGCAGGGACCTGTTTCCGTTCCTTCCCTTCACTTAAGACCCCTCCATCTGCCTGGTGGCAAATAAGCAGGAGAGCCTCCACTTCTTGCAATGTGTCCATCCGGTGCATTTGTCTCAGTGATGGTAGAGAGTTGCTCCACCAGTGTATCTCCCTCTCACACTCCCTGATACTCCTTAACCTTTCTATTTCCTCTTCCAGCTCTGCCACCAGGCTGAGCAGATTGGCCACCAGGTCACACCTCACACAGGTGTTATCTCTTCTGCCCTCTGGTAGCAGTGACAGGCTCAGGCACTCCCTGCAGTGACCTGGGCAGCTGCATGCTTACGTGGGAGCCGGAGCTCCGTCTGGGTCACCACATGCCTTCTGGCCCTGGCTTTTGGCTAAGCAGAAACCATGGCTAGGTTTCTTCTGGGGAGGCAATGACAACTACGGAGCTTGCTTCTTGGAGCTGTTAGGGTGACTGCACCCTCCCTGCGCCAACTGCCCAGTTGCTCGCACTCTGGGGGCTGCTTTTGTACATGTAGGGGGTTTGGCTACCTTTACTCCTGGCCCTGTCCACACTGAGCCAAAGCTGCTGCTCAGCTGGGCCTCAACACTTCCCACTCAGGGTGGAGGGGCTGGGGCACCCTCTCTCTTTCCCCCGCTCTGCCCTCACTTCTCTGTTTTGCCATCTCACAGAGAGCTCCCCATGGTCCCTCGGCACAATCCTCCACTCTGGACAATGCCTGTGAACTTGTGAAGGAGAACTTCAGTTCTAGAAGCAGCCACAAGATCAGGCCACTGCCATGTGAGACTGATGAGTGATTTACATAAATCATCACTGAACATTGCAGAAACTCATGTGATAGAGCTGTTAATGGTAGCTGTGGTCCCGATAGCAGAGGCCAAGGAAGTGTTCATTAATAAACAAAAGTTTGATTGCTAGCACTAAGCCCTTTGTCAGAAAGAGGCATAAAACCGCAGATAGCTTTGTACCCTCTTGTTTCACAAGAGGACAGAAAAAGCTTTTCAGAATCTTAATTCAAGAAACCGTGCACTCAAATCAGGTAACTGCATCTTCCCATTTAAAGATGTTCCTGGACAAATACAAGCAAAGAGGAGCCTTTACTTAACAAAACACGGATTGCTAGTTTTTCCTTCCACAAGGCATCTGTGATGCACAGCATAGGAGTTCTTTTCTCTGAAGCACATGCATCCAAGTAACTGGTTTTATTTAGTGTTATATCTTAGTTTAATGGCATGAAAAACATGTACTCATAAGAAAAAAAAATTCCATCAGCAAAAATAACAGCTATCAAGTCACCTGTGGAGAGAAAGAAGGGGGGTTTCTCCCTAAGACCTTGCACACTGAACTCAGACTCAGGGATCAGCACTACAATGGGTTTGTTTACTCCACTGTGTTTCACAACACACAAATGAAACCATGAGTTTCCTTTCCAAGGAGTGTCCAAATAGCTCCCACACATTGGAGCTGTCCTCACAAAGCAGGTCAGCTCAGACAGTGAAAGCTTCAGAAAGAAGCAGTGGAAGTTTCACAGAGGGAGTCAAAGCATCTCAGAAGAATTAGTTAGGCTGTCGTTTTGAATTGCAGAGACCTTTGTATGCACAACTGTGACCACACTGTGTTTTTATCAGAATTATAGCTGAGTACTCCTGTTCCTACTTTGGATATGGGTGAGAAAGCAGGTGTCCGGCAAATCTGCACACGCAATAGGCAGGCAATTGAAACAAGCTTCTCTTCTCCAGCAGTTCTGGATAGCACTATCTCTTTCTCATTTTCCTGGGTGGATAATCCCAATGGATTATCCCAATCCAAGTGGATTCATCCATACTTAGCGGCTCCAGTTTAAAAGCAGGTAGGTGACGGAAACACAATGTCATGCTATCAGTTCCATCAGAGCATATTGTTCTCTGTTTCAAGGAGCATTTACACTAATTTCCGTAGAGACACCGTGGCTCCAGCCAGGAGTAGCTCGTGAAGTGCTCAGTGAGCGCCTGGTCCATCCCCCAGATAAACTGTATGCCAGCACCTATCCTTTCTGGCTCAGTGAAACAGGGGTCCACCCACCGACCTGCATACAACTTCCAGGGTAGTCAGAAGAAACTAGCAGGAAAGCAAAAATTTCTTCAGGAATGACATTAGCCACATCCATTCCTGCCTCAGTACAGCACAGAGGTCTGCAAAAGCCCAGGATTCAGCTTCATCGTCTTAAACTTACTTCTGCCACTAGCCATGAACATGGCTTGGAAGAACAACTACTTCAAGCTCTCCGCTTGGAAGAATCCTAGTTTAATTTAGGGATTAGTCAATGTGGGAAGCAAAGGGATGCTGAGCCAACAGGAGAATCAGCTGCACTCCGAGCTTTACCAGCTGTAAGTGTCACTCTGGCTTATTCCACTCTGCCAGCAGAACTGGGAGATAAAGGCTCTATTTTTTGCTGAACACTCAAGACAGCATTAAGAACCACAGTATCAGCAGAAAGCCCCACGTAGTCAATATTGCAAGATTTGTAGCGATACAGTCTAAAAGCAGGAATGAGACTACTGTAGCTTTAACAGTCTGCTGCAGTCTCCATACAAGCAGGGATCTCACAAAGAGCTATCATCATCATCAAAGCAAGTGAATTTCTACAGTACCAGCTCAGTCAGATCTATCTTGTAAGGGTATGAATTCCTCTTCAAATTCCCCCTCGCTTCATACAAGGAGCAAGGTTTAAGGCCCAAAGCAGTACACTACTGCCAAAACAAAGCAATCGCTCTATGCTTATCAGTAGCTGTGATGCACCTAGGTAGAGCAGAACTAATCAGCCCTATGCCTCATACCAAAGGGAGGAGCAATTTAGATTTAGAGCACTCTCTGCTACCCCTTTGCTTTGCTAAATTCAGATAAGATACTCACTGCTGCATTTCAAAACTTTCACCAAAAATAAAGGTGAGTGGGGAGAACACCCCCATTTAAAATTGTCAACTTAGCTTGCAAGTTCGGGCAGAGACCATTTTGGCAGGAGCTTAGGTAGCATCTGGTATACAGAAGCTCAGTGGCCAAGCCCAGGCGCAAACTACAGACCACAGTGAAGAGGAAAACTGCTAGTGAAGTCCAACTCTTACTTCTCTCTATACAAGTGCATTCTTCCCTAGGACTTGAAAGCTCTGCTTTGCACTGGGCAAAAGCATATACCTTGGAAGGTGACAAAAACTTTCCTTCCATGCTTGTAGTTACTGCTTAACTGCATAGCGCAGCAATAGTGCGCTTCTGCATCACTGATCTCCAGAAGTACAATACAGAAAACCACTTCAGCCTCTTGGCATACTAATGGAGCTAGAAATAGCTCCTCTCCAAACAAGCACTGCAGCACTGAGAGAGTTGTTCTGTTGCTCTTTTTACAGTAAAGTTTTAACCCATCTATCCTGCTAAGCACCTCTACCTTCAGGGAAGCATGTAACACTTAGCACACCCTCTAAGGCTAACCGCTGGACTCCAAAGCTCAGTTTACGCCAGGAAAGTACTACCACTTTTCAGGGCTCTCCAGGCTCAAGGTCCCTGAGCCACTGCTGCAGATAACGTCCCATAATGACTCCATGGACCAGTATAGAGCAAGCTGCAGTGCCAGACCTGATGTCATTCAGCCACCATACAACCCTGTCACAGCTGCTTCCATCTCTATGTACAGTCATTGACACCCTCTGTGACACACACTACTCTGCTGTTTTACCCTCACTGTGCCTGAATTGCTAGTATCTTACCCAGGGTAGACATGAGAAATTGAACCAGACTTGGCCTTGGCCGCACAGCAGGTAACTTCAGAGTTCCAGGGTCAAGATCTAGCCACCGGCCACCGCCACCCCTGCTCCCCAGCCAGCCTCTCCTTTCTCCTTTGCAAGCAAGAGATGCGTGCTTTAACGCTGAGCAAACAGTACTGAGTTACTGGCTTTGAGTACCACTTCATGCACTGGCAGGAAGGGCTGCGGGAGGCAGATGGTGTAACCCATGCAGGAAAGGAATGAGCAGCGACAGAGTAATGGGGATTTGGCAGGCTTAGGTGCTGCTGGATGCTGCAAGGAGCCTGGGGCTGCGATGCGCTGTTGCCTCCTGGTGGCATCAACAAAGAGCAAACCAGGCTGGCTTCTAAAATAGCTTACCAGCCCCCAGAGCCACGGGACAGCACGGTCTGTCTGGCAAGGGTGCTAGAAGGGCTCTCCAGACCCACTGCATGCATTGGAGGAGGAGAACAGGATGGAAAGCCCTGAGCTGCTGCAGGCCGAGCCAGCCCGAGGACTCGGACAACAGCACCAGGCTTGTGTTCTCATCTGAAACACAGACTAGCTGCCACACACCCCAGGGACTGGAGAACATCTCACAGCAGGCTGTACCATACTGTTCTGCTCAGCTCTCTGAGGTACGCCTGCATGGCTTCTCTGACAGCAGCGTGGCAACCAGTTTCTCAAGAGGTACAGAATAATGTAAATCTGGGTGTTTTGAATAATTCATACAGAAAAACTTATCAGTGCTTGAACCAACTACAAACAGACACTTTTTTGGCAGTTTCACAATCTAGAGCAGGTAAGATGTAGAGCAATAGCTTGAGGTCCTTTCCTCATGGTTTGTTTCGGCCATAGTTACAGCTCAAGACAAGCCTGCAGAGGCACTAAATACTGTCCACTCACCAGCGTTCTTTGCTTTTATCAGTCGACTGGGCTCCTGGCTGACTCTCCTTTAAAAATGCCTTATCACACTTTTTAACATCCCCCCCTTTCCGTCTGACCCAAGTAAGTACGAAACAGGTGGGGATACGGTAATACAACTGCAGCACTTTTACCTTCAAGTGGGGAAGCAACTTTGACATGTCTCACTGAAAAGTTTCATGTTCTCAAAAGCATCTGGTGAAGGGCAGCAAACTGCAGGAGAGCAGGCTACAGGACCGCTCATGATTCACTCAACACTTCCTAGGAAAAAATAAAAGCTGTATTACTTTAGTGGGCATTTAAGGCCACATCAGACAAGTTTCTTGCACAACTATTTATTCTTTTCTCTGGACTTCACAGAAACAGAGCCAGGTGTACCAGCTTATTGGGCAGAAATTGTAAATGCCTGCATCAGGATTTCTCTTTTACGAGAGAATTACATGGGTTAGCTCAAGCAGCATTCACGCCACACTGTCAGCAGAGTACAACAGTTTTTTGAAATAATTACTTTTTTAATAGAGAGAGCATTAAGCAATTTTGACCCCCTCATCTCTGAGAAAGGCTGCAGTTCCATGGACAGGAACAGAGCAGGCTTTGCAGTCAGGAAAAACTTGACTTGGGAATGGGGACTGCAGAACAGCTTATTTTTAAGCGGCTTTCAGAATTAAGGTGGGGTTTGGGGGCAGAGGCAGTTGTTGAGCAGAAGACTTGTTTAAATACCTTTTTTTTTTTTTTGTTACCAGCTTTTAGCCTAATTTTTCTTTACTCTGGATGTTTATCACTCTGCTTTAACAAAAAGAACTAGAAAGGGAGAAGAAAAAAAGTAAACCAGCTTATCCCCTTGAAAATAATACAATAGAGAAGAAATAACTTTTTGAAAGCTAAAAGAAACCCCAACAACATACACAGATGTCTTTGGTTTTTAGCCTTTTTTCCCCACAGTGTACAAGCTTAGGCAGCCACACAGCACAGATGGCAAATATGCATGCTTACATGCGTATGTATTTGACTCCCCTGTGCAGTTTTTGACCGATTTTAATCAGCTTGGGAAAAGGAGTAGCACCTTAGGGTGAGGTTAGCAAGACAGCTTTATGGCATATGTTCAGACTGGGCGTGTTAATTAGCATGAACATTTTTGGTGAGACTTTTGCCCTCTTGCCTGCTGCCATGCATGAAACTACATGGGAAAATTATTAAGTCTCCATGACAGGAGGGGCAGACAACCAAGCTGTTGGGATAAAGTGATTCCTAAGTAACGTACACAGGGACTCACAACTTAACCCGCTACAGGGTGATTTGTGTGTGTGCAAACAGGCAATGGTTGAACCCTTAGTCCTTGCTGCAGCAGAACTCTAGTCTCCTTCCTTTCCTACTTCACAAGGAAGCGTTGATTCCTCTGTCTGTTCCTAGATCTCCTAAGTCAAGGAGTTGTACTGGAATAGGGATGTTCATGAGACAAGAGGATTGTATTTTGTGGGGCTGGAAGACCGCTCCCGCAGGTATAAACTCAAAACTCAAGCAATCCAGGTATCTGGCAGGCAAGACCTTTGTTGAAAACCTTCCAGCCCAGATACAGCTCATTTAAATACAAAGATACTATCTCATTACAGGCATATTTGATACCGGTCCTCTATCTAATTGATGTTTTCCCTCAAGTACCTCCAAGTGCCGGATGGTTTGACCAGGGGCCAGCAGACAGAGGGCTCATGGCTGCAGCCCAGACCCCTTTGTCCACGCAGTGACCTGCGACGAGGTTGTTCCTCTCGCTACAGCTCTTGACAAAACTAGCAGAAATTCATCGTGAGGAACGCTCTGTGCGCGGGTAAGAAGCTGTGCCCGTTTTGTTAACTGTGGGGAAGAAAGCTGAAGTCTGGTTTTAAACCTGACGGGCAACAGAGGTCGCGAAAATTATTTTTTCCTTTCAAAACCTGATATATACATTTAATCTCAATGATGTTTTTACCCTTCCAAAGTCCAGTTCTGCCATGAAAGTTGATTTTGGGTAAGGAACGTATGGGACAGTTATGTAGTCACTGAAGTATTTGATTTTCACATAAAATTTGCTCACCTTCCTTCAGAAAATTAGCAGCTCCAAAACAGCATAGGTTTGGACAGCCAAGTAACATTCTCAGCAAGTGCTTCCTCACAGATAAAGGCCAAATTATGTATGCTGGTCCTTTTAGCACTGATGAATTTGGAACAGGAGCATAATATCAGGACTATGGAATGATGAAGATGTAGCAGAAGTCATAGTCAACCTTTACAAATTGACGTTATCAGTGAGGCACAGAATGAAACCATATATTTCTTCTCATAAGCTTCCCCTGAAATGTGCTTAATTGCCAAAATATATTTTATGAAGATATAAAATATGCATCAAGTAGTATTTTTTTTCTTGTGGGGTCTGGGATTTTTTTAATTTATTTTTCTCTTTTCTCCCCCATTTTTTTTATCCTTTATACTGTGAGCAGCTGACCTTGGCAAGCTGCCAGACCCCCACCCCGTCACTCTCTAACTCCCCCTCCTCAATGGGACAGGGGAGAGAAAATAACATGAAAAAATTCGTGGGTTAGGATAAAGACAGGGAAATTCCTTACTAATTATGAAGCATGGGAAAAAAACAGTCTAGACTTGGAGAAAATTTAATGTATTGCTAATTAAAATAGGTTTGGATTGTGAGAACTGAAGACAATATGTTACCTTCCACCCACTCTCCCCTCTCCTTCCCAGACTTGAAGTCATTCCTTCACCTCTGACTTTCTACATCCCTGGCCTGAGCAGGGCTGGGCAATGGGGAATGCGGGTTGCAGTCAGTCCATAACAGTTCCTTCTCTTCACACGTCCCCTGCTCCTCCATGGGCTGCTGTTCCTTCGGGAATATCCACTTGCTCTGGCGTGGGTATCTGCTCCACCACTGTCCTCTCCACGGGCTCCAGGAGAATCTCTGCTCTAGCACCTGGAGCACCTTCTCCTCTGCTTCGCTCACCCTGGTGTCTGCACGATGGTTTCTATCACTTTTTCTTTTTTCATTTCCCCCTCACAGTGCTGTGTAGTGCTTTTTGCCTTTTCTTAAATGCACTTTCCCAGAGGCATCACCAGCTGGACTGATGGGCTCAGCTGCGTCCTGTGGTAGGGCCATTGGAACCAGCTGGAACCAGCTGGAACCAGCTGTGTCCCGCACAGGGCAGCCCCGGCCTCTCCTCACAGAGGCTGCCCCACTGCCAGCACCTTGGCGCCAACACACTTAAATCCAGTGGAAGAAGATAGTACTCAGATCAGTCTAGAGAGGAAAAGACCGAAGCAAGGCAGAATAACAGGCGTCAAGATGAGGCAGACACTTGTCTGGGAGGGTTCAGGCTTGGTTCCGTAGGCCCTGGGCTGGTGGGACAGCCCAGTTCCCCGTGTGAGTCATGGTGCAGTGCCAGGTGTTGGGTTTGAACCTTAACTGTCATGGGCACTCTGAAATTCACAGCTTATGAAAGTGTGATGTATATTAGCTTCATTTCTATGAAGTTACGTGAGTTTTGTGGCTGTATAGGTGAGTCATGAAATACGTATTTTATGGTAAGAAATGTAAACTCCAAGTCGGAACAGACCATTTTTTTGTAACTTATTATTTTAGTTACAATGAATGTAATAAAATAGAGAGAAAATAACTTTGAAACAGTGCATTTATTCACTGCCAACCATTAATCAATTAACCTCAACAAAGAATATTTTTTTTCTGTTTTATTTAACTGGCTAATGACCTGTTGCCTGCCATTTTCTTTATGAAAGAGTTTTGAGATTAAGTTTTACAAGTATTCTTTTTAACTTTTGCCAATGCAGTGGCCATCTAGATGGTCATCTGGACATCATGACTGTATAAGGCCATCAAAGAGTAGAATTAAATTTATTGGGAATTTTATTTTTTTCTGGGCAAGATCTCACAGAACAGACCATGTTATATATTCAGCAGTCTTATTTTGACAGGATTTGCTGTCAGAAGTAGTGTCTCATGAGGCTTGTTTTAGAACTGAATGACAGAAATGTTACAGCATTATATCCTCCCATTTCTCTGACCTGTATCACTTCTCCTTTACCAGGAATGCTGCCAGGGTCACTAAGAAATAGTTGATACACCATGTGATACAGCAAATTAAGAATATGTCAAATTGTAACTGTTATGGAAGGTACTGTTTAGTCATAATGTAAAAGCCACCTTTTGCCGTTAATTCAAAACATGATCTAACCCTGTCTAGAATCAAAAATTATTTGAAACTCCCTTTCGTTCCATCCATGTCTCCATCCCTATCTATCTATTCATGAGGTTTTAATGAGTTTTCAGACAGTTTTCAGTTTTGCTTTTCCCTACTGTAACAAAACATATGGCAAACCCTACCCAAAATCAGCATCTTATTGGTCGTAGCTGTCATGCATCTGTAGCAATAGTGATTACTTACTCAAATAATAAAGGAGATCAGACAAAGAAGAGAAATAATATATTTAGTTGTACTTTTCATCTTTTTAATAAAAAGAACTACTGAAAAATGGAGATACTTACCCAAGCTGTCACTGTACTCTAAAGCAAAGTCATAAACTTTCAATTATGGGATACTAAACAAGGTCATGAACTTTCAGTAGCTGGCCAGTTTCTCACCCACAATCTGAATTTTTCTTTCTGATTTGCATCTCTTCATTAGGTACCCAGTGGGGATTAAAAGGACATGTAAGCATCCTTAAAACTCAATTCTAATCCAAATTTGCTACAGCCTCTGGGGTATTTTCCTTAAGTAAGCTAAACCACATACTTCTTTGCAGTTTTGTCTACTTACTTTATTTTTAATGTAACTGATAAAATAGGCTATCTTAATTTTTAATTTCTCAACATATATTGAGTGATAACAAAGACATTAAGTCTGCATATGGTACATAACTTCTACATAAAAAAATATCAATGAAATAAAGTCGCTGAAAATAGAACCAAAATCAGGATAGACTTGTCAGCTTTCTTATCATGGTAGAAAGAGTTTTCCTTCTTGAATGAGACTATTTTTCTTGGATGGTGAAACTACTGATTTATAATTTTTTTCTATTTTTTTTCTTTCTCTGTTGCTGTTGCTTGTAGAAATGGAAAAAGATCACAGTAAGAAAATCTAACCTTTCACTGTAGTATTTCAGTACACTAAAGTAGTTTGAAAACCCACCCATCTGCCTTGCTGTCTAAATAATGTTCTGCTTGATTTTTCTGCTTTGCCTACCCCTAGTGTGTGAGAGGCAGGGAAGATGAATTCTCTTATGTTTATTTCCATAAATATCATGCAGGTCCCAGTGTTAAAGCAGAGCAGGTGTTCTAAACCAGAAATGAATACTTACTAACCATAATTCCCAGAATTATAAACAAACCTTCATGTGTGCAGCACAGATAATAGTCACCTATTGTGATTTATTTTTTCTTAGACTTTTCTTAGGCTCTTCAAAAAATGAGTAATAACAGTGAGACATGCATGGGCTTTCAATTCTTACCTTCATATATATTTTTTGGTACAATTTTTTCCCCTTTTGTTTGTAGGTAGGACCACTGGATCTATCTTCCCTGGATACTTTCCATCCCCTCTGTTCTCAGAGTTTCAGAGACACACAGCATTTAGAGTCACTCTATTAATCTTATATAAATGATTACCTCTGGAATAATCAATACTTTGCACAGTGTCTGGTTCATATCCTACTGTAACAGCCTCAGGTTTATTTTTTCCATATAAACTGGTTCATTACATCAGCCATTGCTCTCCCATAACCAGGGATCTTCTAATGATGAGAGTCTAAACTATGTTTACCATCAGTATTTCAATTGCCTGAAAATTTTACTTTTTTCAAAAAATCTTCAGAAACCTGATGCTCTCCAGCTTGAAGCAGAAACTGCTGCTTTGACTCATCTCATTTGAGGAACTTAAATAATCCAAAGTCCATCACTGTTTCATTTCCATAGTTTCCACGTGTTGTTTGTCTCCTCTAGACCTCTACCTGGTATCTCAGCAGTCCTGCCACAGAGATCTGGCTAGCTCTCCTGTTACAGTCTGTCTCTACAGTCTGTTTTCTTTCTCCTATGTGTCTATTGATGTTGAAACAACAATGAATAATCTGAGTTCAAAACTGCAAAAAAATCCAAGCTAACATATTTACCGCAAATCAGTTTCTGTGATCAGTGGCAAAAAGTTGTATCTTGTATCACATTCAATTCCTCGGAATCGATAACCTAACAGTGTTCACAGTATGGTCTGTTTGGAGACCAAGTCCTGGGACTTTCAAAAGTATTTGTAGTGAGGTGCCTTTTATTTTTTTCCTGTTTTCCCCAGATTTTCCCACATTGACATGTTCTTTGCATCTTCTGCAGATTAATAACATAGACTTATAATGTTCTGTGTCTAAAAAGGGCAAATATAAAAAGAGTATTCTTTGCATATGAAGTGGTGAAGGTCAGTTTTACAGTGTTCACTAATTTGTTAATTAAATCATAAGGTATGTGTTTAGAATATCTGATCTCTACAATAGAATAACTAAATACATATAGGTCATGCAGATAGGTAACTAGATAGAGATCAGTCTGTTTCAGGCTAGGTACGAAAATGTTTTTTGCCTAAAAATAATTAAAATTTCTCTTTCTGTCTGTGATTACTTCAGGATGAGGTTAGCAAGGCATTGCCAAGTTTCACTGGCTAGATTCAGCAGTCTGAAATAACATATTTTTGTTTTACAGCCTGCTGTGTGGACCAGCTAGGAAACCTTTTAAATCATACATAGGTTTTTCAAGTATTTGGGAAGAAAAAACATGCAATGCACTGAATAGTTTTAGAGATACTCAAGGTAACATTTTATTTTATTCTATTCTCAGCTAAAGTTTAAGGACAAGTTGCTATTTACAAATGGGACTGATTTGAAATATACAAACCCAACAGAATATTACTGTAAAGAGGTTTATGTATTATTTTTACCTATGTCTATATGGTGGAATCTTAATATATGAATATCTTCCTTCCCAGAGGAAAAAGAGAAACATGAGCGTCTCCATGATAGCTATTAACACCCACCCTGGAGTCTGCAATACATAGACCATAGGACACTGTGAAGACTGGGGACATTGTCCCCTGCTGCTCAGTGCGCTGGCAAAAGTAATCTAAAACCACTTGTTGGGTCTACAGAGTTATTTTGTCCATTCCTTATTCTTTCCACTGCATCTTTGTTCCCTGTACTCCATAGGAAAAAAAGGGTTCTGGAAAGCTTCTGTTGGCATAGAAAGTTCTTGATTGTTCAGTTTGAACAATCTCATATTTGCAGGGAGCAAGGAGTCAATCACAATATGAGGCACAGGTTAGTCCAAGCTGTCAGTGTATGCAATTCTGATAGCTACCTCATTGAAGAAGTGTTTCTGGTGGTCAAAATTAGTCCAGGGTTTTCCTTGGCAAGGAATTAATAAGGACTATCCTTCAACTTGAGGAGTTCAACTGGATTTTGTAATAAACCCTAAATGATGATTGTTCACAAGCTCTCCTTATGAGCAGGATTAAGTGCAGGTCAAGAAGGAAGAAGTTGATCAATGTTTGAGAAAAGTATTCATTACCATACCGAGGGGGTCTGACAACAGGCAGTGTGCCTGACTTACTAGTTGATATAATTTTTCAAATTCTTTTTATTGAAATAGGCACTTGGAAACAATGAGCAATGATCTGTAGCATCTCTTATGGAGAGAGGTTTTCCTTCACTCAAAGAAGCGGTGTATGCACTCTTTCTTCGGTCTTGTCCTCAGAAATAAAAGACTGAAGAGATAGGCCCTTGAACCCCTTGAACAAGAAGTACTCTCTCATAATTGCTTTTCTGTTCTTTTTTTCTTTTCATATTTGTATTACTCACTATTGTTAATGTTTCATTGGTACTTAACCAGCTTCTATGTCTTGATACAAGCAAATGAATGTTCAGCGAATACACAGGAGTCATTACAGAAACAAAAAATGGATTAAAAGTCTCCACCAAAGCCCGTCTACTTGATTTTAGACACACTTTAAGAATTAGTATATATTCTGCAGTCATTTTCTAGGCATTGGCCCTTGGATTATTATTTTCTTGAATTCTTGAAGTGAAAATGATCACATCCTGATATCTTTGTCCCATTTGTTGTTTTTAATTGGTTTTTTACCATAGGGATATTTCAAGTACCTGTTACAGTATATGGCATACCTTCATCATTAGCCATTTTCTGAAGGAATTTATCTGGCATTCTACTCAATGGAGCACAGTTTCTTTTCTTGTATTAGTAGTATTTTTGTTGCTCCTCTATTAATTTCCTTGTTAACGTTTCACATTAAACATCTATCTGAGGAATATAAATTAGTCAGGGGTCTTCTAAAGTCAGAAGACAAAAATAAGAATTTCCACTGGACGATTCAGAAAAAGTCAGAGAAGGTACACTTTGTGGAGGTGGCTAATGTTGATCATAGTATGACTAGCTTTCTAAGTTATATTTTGTAGATACCATTCTTCCCTAAGAATAAACAATTCATTAAGAGATATTAAAAAATCAAGTATAATTTCTAATTCTTTAATAGAAGTGTGATTGGTGGAAACTGTACTTTTCTAATTGAAATCCCAGATGAAACATGACTTTTGGTTTAAATGTTTAATGCAAAGTCATGCAGACTTTTGAACTGTGCAAGACTGGAAAGATGAAGTATCTTCTTGAGGACACAACCCGAAGGCATGGTATAGAGTCCAGTAAATGATGACTTTCCTCTCTTAATGTCATCATTTCCAAAGCTGGAAAATAATGGAAAACAGAACAGAAACTATAACAAATAACGGAATGTATTGAACAATTTTTTATGGGGCTGTCCACTGTTCAGCTTCATGTCTCTGAATCCTTCACAAATATTTTCATTTGAAAACAAATACTGCCATAATCCAGCTCATTTTAGTTTAAGAAAAGTCTTTAGCAGATGTCAGTCTGCAGTGGATTAAGCTGCATAGCTATTGTTAAAGTCATGGTAACTATCAGTTTTCTATGACAACAGATGAAAGGGGATATAAAGGAAGACTGCAATAGCATAGATCAATTCAAAGAAATGTTCAGTGTAGCAGAATCAGCATGGAAATGTTTTAAACAGAAGTTGACAAATTGGTCCTCAAGGTTATATTCAATAATTAAGTAGACAGTCTGTTTTATTCTTCCACATTCTTACACTATCTTCACAACTGTAGTATCTTACATCTTCCAGTGATGTGAAAATCCACAGGACTGCTTGCTCTTATCTCTACTTCAGTTCTCAGTTTCCTTTCACCCTTTGTGGTATTATAGTACTTAACTTCTTGCATGTGTTTTGAATGTGTTAATATCTGTGCTGTTATTACTATATGCTGTCATAAGAGAAAGCAAAGTTGGTGTTATTTTGTGCTAATATAAAAGGAAGCAAAGTTGGAAAAATTATTTATTTTGTAAAGATATGCCTGTTGAAGTAAGGACTTAGGACAAGAAAGAAATGCATTGCTTTCAGGGGACAAGAGACAAAAGAGCAGATTTAGAACACTGCAGTGGGTAAATGCTTCATATTTAAAGTAAGATGAAAGTAAAGTAAGTAGAAATTATGGACAGGATAATACACTAGACAAACTTTAAACTTTCTAACAGCCTTGTGTTTTTGCAGTATCTGTATTTTAATGGCAAGGAGGACAACAGTACGTGAAAATAGAGAAGGTTCTGGAAGAAATCTCAGAAGTTCAGTTTTGACTATGTTCAGCTGAACTGACCTGGGGCATGCTGAAAGGAGATACTCACCCTCCCAAAAACTGTTCTTATGATGACTTTACCTTTTACATACCTTCCCAATACACATAACAAGCTTATAATAGTTTCCATTAAGTAACTAAAACATTGGCTCTTTCTGGTATCTCCTTCCCATTTAGCAGGTAACAGTTTCACCTCAATATAATAGAGTAGCTTTGCACATATTATGTAATAAAAGAGTTCAGTAGTATGTAAAAGATAGAGTATGTAATAATTATAGATCTATGTTTGAAATATCTACTTATTAACTGATAAATGGAGTAAATCCAGAACCTTTAATTCTGGATTTATGGAAGTATATGTCAGTGCTTCAAAGTGCTGTGGTCCTACCTGTGGTAAAAGAATTGAGCATTTCTTTCATTTTTACATTTTCATGTTAAAATTGTATCTTTGAAGATAGGATTTTCTGAATGGCTAACATGCAATAATGCCTCCTATTTGTAATTCTGAATGAAGCTGAATAAACTCCCAATTCTTTGTGATGGCTGTAAACTTAAGGAAATGAGCTAAAGTAAAGAAATTGAACAAAATACTTCAACGTCCTTGCAACATGTGCAAAACCCTTGGCCAGGTTTTCAGATGGGTTAAATCAGAAAAACATTATTAAACTCATTGGTGCTCTGCTACTTAATGCCAGTTTATGGAAGGACCTTTTATGTATATTCATTCACTTGAACTTGCCAAAAATGCTCAAAAATTCCATATTCTTGATATATGGCCTCTGGTCTAATTTTGAAACAGATCTCAGTCTCTCCTCAGGCATTATCAATCACAATATGTCATTCCATACCTGAGCTTTTGTCATTCATTTTTCTTCTGCATGAAAACAAACCTTGGTTTTGTTTCATTTTGGTTTGGTTTTTTCCTCCCAAACTGAGTAAAAAAATTACTTACTGCTGCCTGGACTTACAGCCAAGACCATAAATGCTGGCAATCCACGTTCACCTAATTAATCTCAGTATCTTAATTTCAGATCTATTGATGCTTCTGAAGTAGGAATCTCTGTCTTTCATGGAAACATGACAACATGACACTATAAAGCACACAGAGAGCAAGTTAAAATCTCATTTAATATCAAAGCTAACCCTTATACAAAAAAATTTTATATATGCAGGAAACTTACTTTTATCAGGAACCTGTATTTTCAAGATAACAAGTCAAGATATCTCTTTTTATGCTTTATTCTTTCTTGTTACCTAAAATGGGCTTTTTGTCTGTGCCTGCCTAAGAGTTTTAAAGACCTGAACAAGCGAACAACTGAATAAAAACAGAAAGGAAAGGACTTGATATATCTAGTAGGTTTCATAATTGGGTTCAGGCCTATTTCAACTCAGTTTAATTAAACTGAACTTAATTTAAATATGCTTAAGCACAAGCAGGCTGTTTATTTCAGTGTAAATTTTCATAATGTTAAATATATGGTTCTCTTGTATTTCCAGAGTTGAACAAAATCCCTTCTGTAGGTATTGATAGATGAAAGTGCACACAAAACCTATGCATCCTTATCTGGAATATGATTATGACATATGTTGTATATTGAAATATTGTAGTTTACATTATTCATTGTTCTTGGTGAAAAACCATGTAGAACTAAGTAATATAGTAAATCAAGTAATAAAAATAACAACAAACTGATATCGTGTGGCATTCAAAAATTGAGATGAAGCATATACACATAACATTTTGTGTATATGAAATGCATGTTGCAGCAAAAAATACCTTGCATTTTGTGGTAACCTTAGTATCAAAAACCATGGGAAGTCCAAAATTTTATTACTTCTGCAGCTGCTCTTCCAAGCTATAACAATGTCTGTCCCTTTTTAAGAAAAATTGAAACAAACTCATGAAAAGTCCTTTCAGAGGTATTCATGAAGCAATGTGGAACAGTTAATTGCTGCTGGTATGTTACTAAGAGTTAGAAGCTTAACTTTGAAAAGTTTTATTCCATAGATATAAAATGACTTCTTATAAATTAACATTTTTCCAGGGAAACCCCCTCAATTTTATTTTGTACTGACAGTGGTTTTGCATTGGATAATATGCTGTCAATGTTACTCTCATTTTTTTAAGTCATGGAGATGTGGGGTAACTAAAAAGAAAATTCAGCATAGGAAGGATGACTTAATGAATAATGGATAACAGCTTGGCTGGAAGCTCAGAGCAGGTGTAAGCTAGATGGAGGGACTTGAGAGAAAGGTAAGCAAACTGAAAAGCGAAAGCTGTAACGGAAATAAACTCCTACCAGAAAAAGAAAATTTGTGATTACTGTCTCCTTTTTTTCAGTTATATATACTTTAAAATGCATGTGTAATGAAATGAGTGCGAGGATACACTTTAATAGATGCAGAAACAGGAAAAAACAATTATGAAAGCTTATGTAACATAGTGCAGAGTTTGTGATTTTAAAAAGCAAGAAAACAAACGACCAAAACATAACTTTCTCATCTATGAAAGTGTAAACCAGCATAGAATAGGTAACCTGTAACAGAAGACAAGAGACTGACAAAGAGGAGACCTCCTTTGAAAGTGTTTGTGAAATGGGTTTCTATTACAGCAGGACTTTCATGATGTGTCTGGGGGGGAAGTTAATTACGTTCTACTAATGGAATTATTCCTTTTCATCTTGGGCTTTTATTGAAATTTTTGTCACTCAAAAATTTCATTAATGTGTATGCTAGTCTTCCAGTATTTTAATCAATTTATTTTTGCACATATGATGTCAGATACTTCCGTGGCAGTGTGTATTTTCATGACATCTAGGTAACACACAGAGTCTGGATATCCTGCTGATAGGGTACCAGCTGAAAGAAACAAAAACTTCTTTATCCCAGATTCCAAATACAAAGGAGAATGTGAAACATACTCACAGCACTGTTTGAAAGGTTTTTCTTTTTAGTTATTTTCTTTATGCTGTCGCATAAATGTATCCCAAAGAACATAGTAGAGATTTACTGGTAGAAACGGGAATCTCCATTTTTAATTTCAAAAGCAGGTAAAGGTAGTGCTCTGAGAGGATTAATGACTTCAACACTGGAAAGAAAAAATAAAGAAAAAAAAAAGAAAAAAGAAAAGGAAAAAGAAAAAAAATAACCCCCCCCCAAACCCCACAGAAGTTCACAACTGCTTTTCTTCATACTTAAATGTATTGTTTTAATACCCAGATCATTATAAACAGCAGATTCGTGGCTTCCTTTTACATTCCTCCTGTCAATACTAAAGTTACTTTCTCCTTTATTAGTCAGGGCTGTTCTTTCCTCATAAACTTATTTGCTTTGTTTTTTATATATTCATATTACATGAAATGCTTTCTTTGAACCTGTTCAGCAAACCACGTATTTCATCATGTGTGAAATTCTCCCTCTGCCCTCACTGTTTGTCAGTGAACATTCTGCATCAGTCAGAGATGATAACAAAAAGAGAAATCTCCTGAAACTGATTTCATTTAATTTTTCCATCTCCTTGTTAGCTGCCTATGACCACTTTTAAATATGTTGCTTACATTACCGTTGTGAATTGTGCCTATAATGCATCTACATCTTTATTTGGATTCAAAAGCTGGATAAGTTCTGTGATTTTATATACAAAAGAACCAAACTAATTGAAAGGGTTGAACGCTGTATTATGTTTTCGTATGTACTTATGATTATGTAGTGAAATGAAAAAAAGCTTTTATGCAATCTATTCACACATATGAAAACAGAATATTAATATAACCATTCAAAATAAGAAAATGCTATGTGTAATCATATTCTACACATAACTGTAAAATGCAAAAGTGAAAGTCAGGAGATGGACAGACAGGAATGGATATACAAAGAAATAATGACAGAATATGGCTCAGCGTATAGGCAACATTTATATTCCATTTTTACGCTGTCTTCTGGATGGGAAATTGCACTGCAGTATTTACTTCAGTGAACAGTATGTTTTCATTCAAAAAGTAATGATTTAGGAAAAAAAAAATAATCAGTTTATTTTTGGAATATGGCTTTTGGACTGCTTGAGAAACACAAATACTATTCAGTTGGAAGTGCCAATGAGAGTCTTACAGTGAAACAAATGATAAAAAACCACATTCTTATGAAAGATTATAAAGCAGAATAACAAAAGTCTAAAAGAAAGCAAGTGAGTGCCACTGCTTCAGGTATTTCTTACTGAATATCTTTTCCTGGCCCAAAGATTGAGTTCAACAGCTGTTTGTTTCTGTGATCTTGGTAGTAATTTTCTGACTAGTTGGATGAAAGTGCTTGAAGCCATTGGCTTTCATCCTCCAATCAGCTGAACAAATCACTTCTGATATTCGCAGTCAGCTTGGGGTCATTTAATCAAAGTCTACCATCAATTTTGCTTCATTATATGTAGCACACGGAAATGTGGTTGCTGATTTGGGCTAATTCTAAAATGTCTGGTTTGTAAACATGAAACCATTCCGGAGAGTGCTGTTTGGTTATGAATAATTCAGTACACCAAGGTTTAGCCTGCACTTTATCTAGACAATAGAATTCTGTAAATCCTAATAGTCAGTAGTCATTTCCAGAGATGAGCAGCATTTTTATCTTGGAGAACCTTACCTGGGCTCACACTCTCAAGCCGTTTAAATAAGATGATCAATTTCAATATGTGCAGAGTCGGGTTAAAAGCCAACAACAACAAGAACAAGAAGCATTTAAGCAAACTGTAATGAAAGCATCCTTATTCATCTAAATTCTGTAATCAATATTTCTTTACCCTGCCATACAACGCTGTTCTATCATATTTTTCTCCAAGATGAGTATGAGAGTTTAATTCAAACTCTTGTAAGTGCAGCAGGTATGAGATATCGCCCTTATGCCTTACATGTCTATGTCAGAGTGAATCAGGAACCAGAAGCTACATCTTTGCAGCACAACTCTGGATGAAAATACTCTGTTCCATAGCGTAACTGCTTGTATCAGCCCTAGGGACAATAGGACTGAAAGGAGATTCCTAGCACAACAGCTGTAGTCCCCAGACACTACAGACTGCACAGTCTCTTTGCTATCTTAGTTTTCGCTCCCTTGGAAAGAAAAAGAAAAAAAAGAAAAGCTGAAAAAGCCAATCTCGGTCTGGAATTTAGTGGCTAAAGTGTAAAGAATCTCAACTAGTAAACCTGACGCTGGCATAACTAGTGCAGTGTCCACATAATCAATCCCTAAGAATATAAACTCAGACCAGTAGTGAAAAGGAATTCCAAAGAAAAAGTAGTTACTCTTCGAGCAGAAGAATCAGGGAGGTCTATTTTCCCAGATTTGAGTCCCGTACAAACTTACGCATGGCTATCAAGGTGCTAACTGAGGCTGACAACTCTTGCTGCTGAAACTTCTGTAATATCATTGTACCCACTGGATTATGTGAAGCCCAGTCAACAATAAGCTCCACTACACATTTCCTCCATAGGGTCTGTCATTAGGTTGACTGAAAAAGCCTCTCTCATCTTTCACCTAAGGAATTCTGATTTTGAGAAAATTTGTGAGTTCTTAGTAACATTGAGTTTTTACTTGTTTTGTTTGGTAGATATTGATCATGGGATGAAAGAGAGAGGAAACAAGCATATTAATATGAATTAAACAGAGCCACACACAGAAACACATGCACACTCTCATGAATTGTGATTCTATATATGCCTATTCTAGTAAGAAAACTCTGCTAACAGACTCGCCCCGGGACATGTGATACTCACAGTCAAAGCTAGTTTATTATTTGTTATAAGGCATCAGAAAAATAGTCTGTGGGCAGCTGAAACTTACACTGAAAATCCTCTGCAGTCATTCATTCCTTCTCTGTTCATCTGAGTATTTGAAATAAAATTCAGACTATTTTATAAGTTATTTAGGCTCAGATAGTTTCAACCACTCATTTAATCAATTTTAAAGCATAGATACAGTCCTATAACTCTTCTGATGAAAGCAAAAATGATGAATATCAAAGATGTTTTGATGTTGATGTATATTCATTACACTGCTTTAATTTCACTTAGACCTTATGAACCCAGATTTTCTTGTATTGTTTTGAACTGTAAAGCCTCATTTTTTATGTTCATAAAATTCCATCCCAAAATCTTCCATACAGAAATGGTTAGGATAAGCAGGTTTAATCTTTTGGTTTTTGATATTTCTGCTTAAAATACAAGTATTGCTATGTAGGTAAATGAGCCAAATGATTATGCGTAATTAACTGGTCAGATATCTGCAAGTAATTGTTCAGTACTCATAAGAATTTTGTGTAAGATTATACTGTCATTAAACCACATTTATAGTGTATTAAAAGTCTTAGTGCAATTTAGCCAAGCACATTTTTCAACATTTCCTAGAGTCATGCTTTCATGGAAAGAAAATAATGAATACTGAAAGACTCTTTAATTTAGCTAAGAAAGGTGTAATGAGAGCCAATATCTGGAATTTAAATTCAGAGTAATTCTTGTCAGAAATATGGCATAATACTTTAATAATTGATCAGGTATTGGGAGTAATAGATTCTTCACCTCTTGAAGGAAAGTCTTGCTTCATAACAATACAATCTATTGCATTCACTGCAAGACTAACTGGATTAAATTACAGAGCCTGTGTTATAGAAGAGGTCAGACTTTGTAATTTAATAGTCCTTACCGGATTTAAGATGAAAACTTCTGTTTCAGATACTTTAAAAGGTTTTGAACTGCAAGGTACTACAGTGGCAGAAAGTCTGTGGATGTAATAAATAACAACTATCCATTTAAAGTATTAATAAAAGAACTTACAATTTTTATACTGTTTTGCTGAGATATTTTCCTCATCAGTGTTTGCTCTGCATAGGGGATACTTATCTTCTTTGTTATATGTTTTTGGCTCCTACAAGTGTATCAGTGTCATATCAGTTAATAGAATCATAATACTGGGGGCTGTGGAAACACAGTGTCTCAATCTGTGGTTAATGCAATATGCTAATTAGGATTTTTTTTTTTTCAGTTTGGGCTCTAGTACTGTCAAATTTTTCACTTTGATATTCACTAAATTCACTTCAAAAGCCTTCTAAAAGGTCCATTAAAACATTTTTAACTTATCAGAAATATTATTTTTATTTTCAGTAATGGCATTAATCCTAGTCAAAATTTGTTTATGCCATTCACAAATCTCAGAAATATGTCATTGGAGAAAATGAAATAATACCCATTTCATTATAATCTAGGTTGTGAGGTCCCAGGATGGTTAACCCTTAATGGGTGCACTGAGTTTTTATATATTTTTCAGCAAATCACAAAGCTCAAATGTTTCACCTCTGCATAAATTCACACTACATCAAATCTAAAAAAAAACCCTGAAAGCAAGCTATGCAAATTTTTTATTCCTTTCTCTTTATGTCAAGGTAGGATGAAGGATGCATGCCCAGGGCTTTTTACTCATGGGCTATTCTTACAGTTTTGACTTACAAGTTGTCTGCTGGTATTGTAGAAAAGTGTGTTATTGTGCAAGGTGCACATCAGTACAAAACAAGGTCAGTACTTCTGCTTCACTAACACGCTGTGATTTCTGGATGATATTCAGCTAGTGACTTGAATAGGGCATAGGAGGACTTAAATGTAAACAGAAAATTGATTCTATAAAAAATACATTCTCCAGGCTAGTGTCTTAACACAATCTGAGAGAAATAGCAATCATAAACAAAAGATGCAAAGGATGGAAATGAAATCTGACAGTTCAGAGATGTGTTAGGGATAAAACGAAGACTACTATTCAATCTTCGGTTTTGTTTATGCTAGCCTTATATTTATTCACTTTTTGTATCTACATTTTTATACTATATGGGTGGTTACAGTGAGTGGTAGTAAGGAAATTTAGTGAAAGAACTTATATCAGTATTTAGATCAATGGGGAAGCTACATCATTCATATTACTCATAGAAAGAAAGGATTTCAGAAAATTCCTTCGTTCACTCTTGACTTTGCTATGCTGACAGGAAGTTTTAACAATTGCAAGATTATCAGCCTGAGCTGCAACTAAACACATTCATAAGCAGTCATACATCAGTAAGATCTTTGACTAATAGTCTCACCACATTTCAATAATGTTTCATCTTCAAGATCTGTGTGCTTTACAATGAATCCTGTTCTTTCACCACAGGATATGAAATTGTATGTGTGTGGTTTATGTGTGCATAGCCTTCAACGAAGTGAATGTAATCAGAACAAGCCATCAGTAATTAACAAAAGATTGTACTGAAAGGATCTAGTTCTATGGAATGAGTGAATAGTTCCCTTTTAGGTTAATTGTTAAAGTAATATGATCAGCAATTCTAGCAGAATACATTCCTAAAACATAGAAGTGCTGTTTTGCTTTAGCAAATATATGTTGACTGAGTATGGTGGGCTTACGCTGAGAAAGACAGTTCCTTTTATTGGTAAGCTTTTGCCATCTGTTCTAATGATTTATTCATGCTAAGAAAAAGGCAGGTGAAACTACAGAATGGAGATAAATAGCAATGGATATGCACTGAATTGGGCTGTGATTGTGCAAATGGGTTCAATGTTAATGCTAATGTTCAGGCAATTGCTATCATTCAAATGACATCTTCACATGCTATTAAGTGGTCTTGAGGTGCAAAATATTGAAGATATAATGCAGAAGATCTATTTTTAGGCAAATAATGATTTCTACTCTATCTTCAGACATTCATCCCTTACTATGGATAACATTATAAAATATTTATGTATATTTTAGCCTTTCATACATAGCAAATTTAAGGACAAATTCTGATGAAAGATCTCTGCATCAAAGATTTTTGGAAGCTCTGAAGATTTTACAATAGGTTTTCTGTATTTCTAAGTCATTTTCTTGCAGTTTACTGGGCTAGATAGAGCTTTGGTCTCATCCTGTATAGCTGGTTCCTTTGTGGAACTAAGAGTCCAAAAATCCAGAGCCTGGAATTTTTACAGAGATTCAGTGTAACTAACTTCCTGAATTTTATGTGATTATGTACTGGTTTGGGATGGGATAAAGTTAATTTTCTTCTTAGTAGCTGCTATGGGGCTATGTTTTGGATTTGTGTTGAAAACAGAGTTGATAATACAGCAATGTTTTCGTTATTGCTGAGCAGTGCTTGCACAGAGCCAAGGCTTCTCACAGCCCCCCCACCCCACCCCCCCGCCCCGCTGCCCCCAGGGAGGGGGCTGGGGGTGCACAAGGAGTTCTGAGGGGACGCAGCCAAGACAGCTGACCCCAACTGACCCAAGGGATATTCATACCATATGACATCATGCTCAGCATATAAAGCGCGGGGAAGATGAGGAAGGGGTGGGGAATTTTGGGGTTATGGTGTTTGTCTTCCCAAGTAACTGTTAATGTGCGATGGAGCCCTGCTTTCCTGGAAGTGGCTGAGCACCGGCCTGCCAATGGGAAGTGGTGAATGAATTCCTTCTTCTGCTCTGCTTGCATGTGCAGCTTTTGCTTTACTTATTAAACTGTCTTTATCTCAACCCATAATTTTTTCTTACTTTTACCCTTCTGATTATCTTCCCCATCCCATTGGTGGGGGAGTGAGTGAGCAACTTGTGTGGGGCTAACCTGCCTGCTGGGGTTAAACCATAACAGATTACAATTCTATGCTCCAGTAAAAGGAGAGACCACCATATCATTAATTAAAATATTGTGCTAGATTTCTAAGTCCTTTTAAAGGAATGATGGTAAAATATTTATTCGATGCCAAGGAACGTGTAAAGGATCATAAGAGGTGGAAAATTGATGGAGATGAGTGTCTTTGAATACATGTAAAAAAGGTTCCAACATTAATAAAAACAGACATGCAAAAACCAGTAGTCCATTAACAACTATTCAGAAGCTGTAATGATCATACATGTTGAGACTTAAAAACTTTCCGTACTGATTTGCTATCTCCAATTATAACATGTAATAGGTTATAACTATTTCTGAGCTGAGGAAATCAAAACAGAAGTTGACATGTTACCTATACTTCTTCATAGGTGACAAGCTATTAAGATAAGCATTTTTGTTTGAAAGGTCTAGGAATCAAGCTATACTTTAAAATAATATTTTTGTAAGCTCGTGCTTCTTGCTTAGTATCCGTGACAGCTAAAAGTATGTACTGACACAGCTGACACATACTGTCCTTTTAAATTGTGATAGACTTTTGTTGTCCCATGCGCTTTGGGTTTGGAGTTCTTTATGTAGGTGTGACGTAAGGTAGAAATCAACTCCAATTCTTCACAAGAAAAATTATGTTTAGCAAATATGTTATGATCAAAACTTTGATACAGGTGAAAAGGGAAGACTCCTTATATGTGCAGATAAAAAATTACTGTTAATTTATCTAAAGTTTTAATGATTTAATCATAATACAGAAATGGGTATTATTATTATTTGTTCACTTGCAATGATAAACACTTGTAATTAATAATATAATTAAGAACAATACACAGAAAGTTTCCAGTACCTATCCCCTTTCTCTGGTATAACATTCACCCTTCCAATGTTTCTCAGCATCCATAGTTTGACAGTTTCAGTCTTCCTGAAAAAGGAACTTACAGCAGCTCATCAGCATCTTGAGTTTCCATCTAAAGGAGCATGACATTGATGAGAACATCTTCCTACACAACCTTGATTCCACTTAGATTTTTTTTTGAAAAATATATATATGCTCTTACAACATAGACTGCTTGGCTTGATCTCCATTTATTTCAATCTTACGTTTGGTTGTTTTCAGCCATTACCTACTGAAGTTACATAATAGGCTTCCCCAGCACTGATTAACATCAATGTAATTATGTTTCCCTGGGCTAATGTTATTCATTCACTACACAGGTTTGTTACAGCTTTATGGTATGTGATCTCCACATTTAAAGAAATTAGACAATAGTAAAGTGACTACTAGAAACTTGTTGTCATAGCTAAAACAAGATAAATTCCATTAAGCCAAAACCAGAGATAGACAGCTCCAGACTGCCAGGTCAGTACAAAATCTGTGGACTTTTATTGATTGCAATGAAATGTTATTTAATGGGATACAGATGGCTTTGGTAACAACTAGTCAACCATTTGAAGACTAATTAGTACCCATTAAAAAAGTAATGGTGATTAAAACTATATTAGCTTTCTCTGGGATTTTCTGATGTTGAGTCTCACCTATTAATATTAGGCATTGTTTTGGAATATGTTTATTAACACATATTGGCAGAAAAATTTCCAGTTTTCTTCCCGGTATGTGCAGCATTCAGAATGTCACATTCAATTTCACTAGAATAAATGTGTGTTTAATTCTTAGGGTTTTTGATTGATTGACCCATGACTGTAGCATAATGCTCTATAATGTTTTACACCTCTTCCCAGGAAAATCTAAGTGCTTCAAAGAAGTAGCATATTTAACTGCCTAGTAGGTGATGATTTTTCCATAATGGAAAATATTTAATGCTTGGAAAGATGTCTTCCTTAATATTTAATGTGCATTTTTCTTTTCTCAGTTTCATCTCTTCCTCCTAGTTTAGCTTCTCCCATAACATACAAATGAATTACTCTTGAACATTTATGGTCCTTGAGTATTTTGTTATTATTATTATTATTATTATTATTATTATTATTACTTCTGCCCTATA
>JAVJGI010000003.1:357728-380104 GCA_035590275.1 Ibycter americanus | reverse complement strand
GCGGAGGGGCCCTGAGGGGGCCGGGCGGGGTGGGGGGCGCTGGGGAGGCCGTGATGGGGTGGGGGGTCTCTGGGGGGACTGGGAGGAGGGGGCGGCCCTGAGGCGTGAGGTGGGGCGAAGGGTGCTTGAGCGGGGCCGGGGGGCCACCATGACAGGGGAGCACTGAGGGGGTCTGTGGGAAGCGGAGGGCGCCGTACTGGGGAGCGCTGGGGCAGGGGACCCTGGAGAGGGCTGGGCTGGGCTGAGGGGCCGTGCTGCGCTGCGGGGGGGCTCTGCTGTGGTCGGTGGAGAGGGTCGCTGAGCAGCGCAGGGTCTGGGGGTAGAACTGGGGAGCAGTGGTGGGGGAGTGCCGAGGGGTGGTCTGTGGTTGGCGTTCCCCGAGGGGGAAGAGGTGCACTAGGGAGCTGAGCTTTGCAAGTGGGTGTACTGGGGAGAATGGGAGTGGAGGGGTACCCCAGGGACAGGATTACTAGGGAGCAGTAGGAGGAGAGGGAGGGTATCTGAGGATAACGCTGTGGCTGTGCTCAGGAAGGTGCTGGGACTTGTGATGAGGGGGTGGTGCTGTAGGGACAGCTGTCATACTGGGGAGCGTGCTGAGGTGATGGTGGGGAAAATGGTGCCTGAGGCTTTGTCACTGTATATCATTACGGTGAGATTCCTTGATACATCTGGAAGGCACGCCTGGAAAGAATTCAGAAATGGGGTTTGCAAGGAGGGGCTGGCATACTTAGAATGGGCTGGCAGGTTCAAGGAGAACTGCATATCAAGGAGAAAAAAAGAGGCAGGTAGCTCTTTTTAGGGAGTAAGCCAGGCTCTGAGAACCTCAGGGTAGATCTGTTATGTTCTTGCTTGTTGCAGTTGACCAGTGGATGAGAAAGTACCACTTTCCCACTGTGCTACAACATCCCAGCCCTCCCTGGTTTTGCAAAAGCGGATGTCTGAGCATCCTGTAGGCATGGCTCACTTGAGAGAATTTGCCAGTCAGGTAAGTGGCAGTTAAAAATTTGTTTTAAACTCTTGTATCAAGAACAAACATTGTGATGTTTGCTCTTGAAATGAGTTTAAACAAATCACTAGAAAATCACTTTTTGCCACTCTCTATCTCTCTTGCACATGTCTTGGCTTAGTCCTGTTAGCAGATTGATTTGTGTCTTTTCCGTGGTGGTTTTGGACTGATAGTGTTAGGTTGCTAGCCGTATGGGAAGGGAATTCTTCACCTAGTGTGGTGCCTTTCTCTGACGTTAACTTTGCTCTTCTTGGGGAAACAGGAATCATTGGCACTCTTGAGTATTTTTGGGAGGGGACGTCTATAGAAATGGGAACAGAAAAGCTGTGTGTGCAGGTTGTGCCAGACATACCTTACTGAAGGGTTCATAACAGCAGCCTGAGAAAAACGATGTTTGTAACCTTAATGCATAAGAGGTAGTGATACTTGATACTGAGCATTTAATTCTTCTGAGAGAGAGGCGAGCCTCAGTGGATGTGGTTAAATCCTGTCGCTGTTGATGACATTTTCATAAGAGGAATGTGGAAAGATGATGTCATGACTTGGGACTAAAAGCTAAACCACAATAGTATTGGCTTGAGTCTTCTTTCTTCTGACTCTGGTTGCGGGGTGTGTTTGATTATTGGCAGATGTCAATACTGAATGTAGGTCTTGTTAAACCATGATGTGTGAGAATTTTTGGTATTTTTCTGTTCTGCTCCTAAGTGTAGAACTGTAATACTAAAAGCTTTAGTGGTTTGAGACAATGCTTTCTCCAAGCCTCTTCTGATTTGAAATTGATTTGCAGTGCATCTTAGTTTGCATGCTGTCTTTCACATAAATGGTTTCCCCAAAGTGTGTGTGGAATTAAATGCAAATATAGTGCCTGAGTGAGTCATAGTACAGGGAGGGAAATGAAAGGAACAGGAAAGGATACTGTCTGGTTAGGGCTGAGAACTGAGCTCTGTAGCTACAGAGGAGGTTGCTCTGAAGGCTTTTTTGTACACAGTGTTCACTAATGAAGCTTATCAAGAGTTCCAGTGGTCTCATCTCTGAATTTGTTATGCAAATGTAAGACATTCTCAGATTCTGTCATCCCATGACTCTCCGTCTGGTCCTGGAAATAGGAAAGCAGTCTGTGTTGTCCATTCCTCAGGTCTCTTTAGGAATCCTTGATGGGACCTCATAAGCTATGTAACTGGGGCTTGCTGGAAGGGCAGTAGGAATTGGCCTGAAGTTCTGTTCACTAGAGTTTAGGGAGTGGTGGGAGGTACTGTGAAATTTGAGAGACTAAGACTTGGACTGGGATGTCAGAGGCTTGACTTGTTTTTGTTTCCCAGTTCTGTTGCTGATGTGCAGGGTTACCTTAGGCAAATCCCCAGGCTGCTTTACCTCTATGCATCTGTTCCCCTACCTCAGCTAGTTGGCTGTCTCTAGTTTCTTGGCACAGTGGGCCTCCAGTCTTTGTTGGGAGCTCTGTCTGCTAGATGATGTATTTGCGTTACTGTGTTTAAAGCTCTGATCTGAGCTCTGTTTCTAGTTTTGTTGTTCCTTATGTGATGTTGAAGAAGCTGTTCAAGTTCTCTGGCTAAGTAATGCTTCACTTCCTTGAAGCAAAAGAATACTATCTGTGAAGCAAGTTGGGAGCCTCAGACAAGTTTATGTGTTTCAAAGTGCTGAACACAAACTTCCCTCTTGTCTGTACTCCAGAAGTTCAAAACCGTCTCAGGCTTGGCAGTTAAAAAGAGCTGTGCACAAATTTCATATAGACAGGGAAGCTCTCAGATGTTTCCAGATGCCAAGCTGATTTCCCCAAAGAGAGCAAACATAGTGCCTGCTGCAGATATCTCTGTTGGGGACCCAGAGGTTAGGGTGTAGCATGCAGTGTGAGTGAATGCTGGATGGGAAGTTGAGGAAGAGAGGAGGCAATGAAGGAAAGGTTGGTAGCTAAGGTCTGTTAAAACTTCCTCCTTCTACTGTGTTTGGCAGAGGAAAATTATGTTTGTTTGTTTGACTGGTTGAAAAGTGCTGTAGTCAGAAGTAACACTAAATGCTGCTGTAGTTCCATGTAAACCTTTGGAGGCTGCCAAACTCCAAGTCAACTTCAGCTCTTAAAGTATTGTGGCCTTGACAATCTTTTTCTGTTACAGGCTTCTCCCATATATAACAGTGATTCTGATCCTGACCTGCCCCAGACCATGGAACTCTCACTTCCAAAAGGGTTTAAGCACCTCTCAAGTGTTTTATGCAGCAGATGCAGGTCTGACTCTTGCTCACAATGCTGAATGTGGCTCTTTTGAGAGTGAGATCCAGCCGGACGCAGCCCAGAGAGAAGACCTTGAGCTGGTTCAAAGGGTGTTTGCTTCTGTTCCCAATATGCAACTTATCTTTCCAGGTAGTAGCTTTGAAATGAGAGTAGATATTTACCCTTTTTCTCTATTCTCCTCTCAAAGGCTGTGGATATCATGTCTCTGCAGCTGGAGGTGGCAGAGCTGCCAAACCCATTCTGTCCCTGTGGAGCAGCTGGTGTTACTGCCAGGCTTGCCTCATAATGCACTACATTTCTTAATTCCTGATGTCTGCAGTGAGTCGCTCTGTTTTAAAACATGCCATCATCAGTCATGATGGTAAACACCCCCACGCCTGTCATGACAGAGCATCCTTCTTTCCTGGGCAGTGAGATTAGATCCTGGAGGGCAGAAGAGGAGCACATTACTGACAGATTGTCCTCATCCCTCTCATACTTAATTCCCTCCCCTTTCTGCATGTACAACCAAGATAGTGCTTTGTGTGCTCTCCCCCCAAAGCCTGTTCATGCCTGACTGAGCCATCTCTGGTGTCTGACTGCTCTCAATGGGGAGAAACAGCATGAGGCTTTTTGCTCCAGAACTGCTGTGTAATTGACATTCAGTCAAGCAAAAAGGTACGATGAGGTGACCATCCCTAAAAGCTTTGTGCATTGTAGTAGAACAAGGAGCAGCAGCTGGTCAGCTAGCTCTTCAGACTCTGGCCTGGAGCTCTGTTTTGCAGCCCTGGTGGGTTCTGTGAATGTGGAAGAAAATGGAAAGATCCCAAGGTGGTGAGCAGCTGCAAAATTGACAGGTGCTAATAAGCTTCTTTGGGTTATCTATGCTTATTTATGCCAGGTGTAAAGGATTTAATCTGGATTCTGTTACTTTCTACTAATGAAGTTTTTCAGGTGTGTTTGTAGCTGTGCACAGTTCCAGAATGTGGATTTGCAGCCAGGGTGATTCTCTGACAAGACACTGAGATCAATTCGTATTTAGAAGGGAATGAATCGTGCTCGTAACACGCCTCGTTGCAGTTCTCTGCAGGTACAAATTTACTGGGCTAGGGGAGAGTCAGGCTACACAGCCTGCGTTCTGTTCCCCCCTGCCCGCCCCACTTGATCCCCCAAGTGTGGTAGTGTGCTTGTCTTCTGACGGGGCGATACACTTGCATAGCACTCTGTTCCTGGCGTAGCTGCATTTGTTCTGTCAGGTGGGTGCTGGGGCTTATATGCCCATCGATCTGAATGTTTGCTCATTGGCAGCAGATTACCATGTGGCAGCTCAAACAGGAACTTTTTAATGGGCAAGAGCTTTTGAGCAGATGTCCTGCAGACTAGCATAATTCTATCTTAGTTTGTCATGGGAATTCAGGATTGCTTCCACAAAAATGCCACCTGGCAATGTCTTCTGTGGTGTCCGCCATGGTAGCTGACAGGGTGTTCCACTGGGCAGACCTGCTTGAATTGGTGATGGGCCTGTTTCCTCTGCCCTGTTTACAGAAAGTGAAGAAATTCGTTAGCAGACTCTGGTCCTGCAGCAGGCATCTGGGAGACTGTAACCATGGCTGGAAGGACTCTCTACCACTTCGTGCCATACTCACTTACTAGGTTCTGGCTGTTGCTGGGTATGACTTGTCTGATTTAGGCAACTCCGTCAGGGGATGCTCGTCCTCAGGCCCTCCAGAGAAGAGTCATACTCTTGCCCTGTCACCTGAGTGCTCTGAAGCATTTCCAGATCAGTTTTGAAGTGACAGGTACTGGGAAGGTAAATTCAGTACCTACAAAGTTTCCTGTTCCAACCTAATGTGGTGGGCCTGTCTCTTCTGCCTGTCAGAGTTGTATCATTTTCCTGAGCCGTTGGGCAAAATCTCCATGTGCTTGTCATGAAGGTTTGTCTCCTTCACCACCCCTACCTGAACTGCTTTGTTCCACAGAAAACGGGATAAACGGACATCAGAGTATGGAAGCTTGTTTACGAAGCTGTCTTGTGATTACAGAGCCCAATACGTAAAATGGTGGTTGTCCCAGAAGCTGCCTGCAGTAGCTGGTGCTCTTATGTTTGATGTCCTGTTCTTGAAGAATCAGTCCTGATTCTTTGATGTGCCATGCCAGGCTGAGGAGAGGAGCAGTAACTCACACCTTGCAATTTCTTTTCTCTTGGAAAAATTACTGACCTGGGAGGAGAGGAAGGTTTTTTTGCAGGGTTGCTTCCCGGCAGGATTCATGTGGTAGTGTTTCCTTCACCAACTGAGCCAGGTGCTTCTAAGAGATGATCCTCTTTCTCTCCTTTCTCCCTGATGTGTGAGAGTAGGTGATGCGGTGAGTGGCATTTTTATGGTGCAGCAGGTGACTGTGCAAGGTGATGTCTGGGCCACCTTGCTGCCCCTTCCTGTAAGTTGGTCAAGAGGTGGAAACTGCTCCTGGCCTCTTGTGAGCCTGGACTAGCTAGACTGTTCTCCCTGCACTGCAGTCATCATTCTCATGTTGTCTCCTGGCATTTCTCAAACTCAAATCCTCTTCCTTTCCCCCGCCTCCTTCTCTTCAGTCCCTGTTATATATCTCCAGTTCCTTTCATCTCTGCATATCCCCTCCAGTCTGTTTCCAGTGCATTTGTTCAAAGTACGGCCTGTTTGGGTGTTGCCATGGATGCGCAAGGATATTTGGTTATCCTTCTGTATCTTGGACTGGAATGCACATGGAAATCCTGTTGAGTGAGCTGACTGTAAAGCTCATTCTGGGCCTGGCTTACTCCATATAGCGATGCACTGGGCACAGAAGGCAAACAACCTGTGATGACTGGCTGGCTTAATCATTAAGCAGCATCTAGGGCTGCTTAGTGATGGCCTGCTGCTAGAACCTGGTGTTAGATGGAAAAATGCAGCTGCCCTGTCCTCAGATAAAATCTCTGCCAGCTCAAGGCCTTTGCAAGGGAGCGGTCCCTCTGGGTGAAGTGTTGGAGGTGATACTGAGAAGTTCTGGGTGTGGAAAACTCGCTGTAACGGCTTGGCTGCTTCCTGTAGGTCAGGCCATATTTTACAGATTTTTCTTTTTAAACTAGACTAATTTTTTTAAAAGGCAGAAAACCTATTCACAAAGGGCCTTTTAATAGTATGCAGAAGAGCAGGACCTCCTGGTCTGCAGCTGGACAGAATGAAATAGCTGGTTTCTTCTCTTTCTTGTGCATACTCGTCCTAATAAAGAGTTAACTTTGAAGCTGCTGTTAAAAGAGTCAGTATTTCTCCAACGATGCTGTTAGTAGCTTCCCAGTTGATGTGCTTATCTAATAAGGGAAATGCTATTTGCTTTTGCATCTGGGTGTGCCAGCAAGAGGACAGGCTGTTCCAGAAAAGCAGGTCTGCAAATGGAGTGTCCATTCAGCTTTCCGGTCTCCTCTGGTATAGGCAGGTGTCTGGCCTCCTTGCTGCTGACCTTCTAAAAGATACAAGGCTCCCCCTGCAAACCTCTGAAGAGAGCTGGGCTGGGTGCTGCCTGGAAATCAGGCTGCAGCAGAGAAGACCGCTAATGTGAACTGGTATTTGTATTATTGGAGTATTTCACCCTCCAAATAAGTAGGGAAAGGTGCAAATCATATAAATCATTCCAATATTTGAGTGCCAGAAAGCAGACTAGGGAAACATCCTTGTGAACTTCCTGTGGCCTCTTGCTCGTGCCCATTTTCTTATCCAGATCTTCAAAAGAAGGGCTGGTTCTGGTGCACCTTGCCTGTCTTTATCCAAGCATGAACAAGTACTTGCTCATGGAGCTGCTTTGGCACCAATTTAGTGCCTGCAGTTGAGTGGTCCTGTCCCAAAGGAGCCAACGCTTTCCATAGAGATGCTTGCTGGTGTTTTCCTTCTGGGTTTCTCTCCCCTTCCTCCCCCCACTGACTACAGTCTGAAGGGACAGAAAGCCCGTGTAAAAGGTTTCCTCAGTTTTTCTAATCTTGGATATATATTATATATATATACACATAGGGAGATGAGCTGTAGGGGTATGCATGGCATTCTGCAGGCTGCCGTGGGACTTAATGGATTTTTCCCATCTCTGCTTTAGCACTCCAGGGTGGATCCTGAGGAGCTGTTCACCAAGCTGGAGCGGATTGGCAAAGGATCATTTGGTGAAGTGTATAAAGGGATTGACAACCGCACCAAGGAGGTGGTTGCTATCAAGATCATTGATCTGGAGGAGGCTGAGGATGAAATTGAGGACATTCAGCAGGAGATTACGGTGCTCAGCCAGTGTGATAGTCCCTACATCACCCGGTACTATGGGTCTTACTTGAAGGTAGGAGAAAGCCATGGCAGCTCGCTTGCCAGCAGTTCAGGAATGGGGTGGGTTTCTCTATGGGTACTGTAGCTGATGGTGGCATAGAGCACTGAAAAGTGTCCAGTCTGTGTCAGTGTGGCAGCAGGAACAGCAGTAGCTCTGTCCATTGCATTCATGTGGTCTTAACAGGAGGCTGGGCTTTAAGACACTTGCAAAGCACATGGAAATGAGGTCCCCGGTACAGTGTGGTCCCAAGAGCAGGACATCTCCCTGGAGAGAAAATTACTCGTTGAAGAGGCTGCCCTCTCCCCCGTTTGGCTATCCTTGAAAGGAAGTTTGTGGAATACTTTTCCAAAATACCACAGTTTTAAGGTAGCACCACTGAGGGCTTGATGTGTCTGGAAAGAAGAGCAGTTTGAAACTGTATTTGTGTTCTTGTGATCATCATTTGATCAGAAATGATGAAAAGAACAGGAACTGAGTTTTTGGAGGAATGCTGGTACCACTTCCATTGAAAACAGGTTTAGGGATCCCCAGTGGAAACTACTAGTAGTGATGATCAGAAGTGGCCTCTGCATGCCAGCTGCTGGAGGCGTATGTAACACTGGGTCTGTAGCAAACAGTTTCTGGGCTCTTTGGATCCCGATTATTCCTTACGTATTTTTCAAAGGCCATAACGCATTTTCTCAGCCTTCTACTGAAAACACCAAGCAAGCTCTAGTTCCATGGATCTGCTGCTTACCTCCTACCAGGACCCTGTGAACCTCAGTCTGGAAATCTCTGAGGAGTAAGAGAGTGTCTTGCTGATTGTACCCTTCAAGCTGGCAGTCCTGTTACTGAGATCAAAGGCTTCAAAAGTCCCCTGTCGTTGTCAAGAAGGAGATGTGCTACATCTGTTGAAGTGATGTTAAATGGCTACAGCCTGCAAATATGGTTATCTCTGTGGGCTGTGTAGTCTGGCGCCTGTAGGGGCACTAAGCTTGCTCAGGTAAAACTGCAGACTGAGAGAAAGAAATGTACTGGGGGCTGGTCCACCACTATAATGCTGTGTCAGTGGGAAAGAGGGAGCTGGGAGCAACCTCCTTAGGCCTCTGAGAGCTGCGGTGTGCACCTCTTGGATTGTGTGCAGGACTACACATGTGTCTTGCTGCCTCTGGGGTGTTTCACTTTTCTGCCTGCTTTTATTACTGTCTTTACTCTTGATTTGTGCTCTTGCTTGCAGGGCACTAAGCTGTGGATAATTATGGAGTACCTAGGAGGAGGTTCAGCCCTGGATTTGGTAAGTACATGGAAAGCATTGGCTGGAGCCTTGGTTTGTGAAATGCCTGTAAGCCAGACACTCACTTGCCACATACCATCTTTTTGACAGCCCTGTGCCTGAAGGGTAGGCAGTGCAGGACAGACGTACTGGTTATGCATATCCCAGGACAGAGGAAATGTTTGCATGAAGCTCAGCTCTCAGAGCACTGTTCTCGAGTGTGCTCTGCTGCTTTACAATGGAAGGAGCCAGTGACCTTAAATGTGACAGCAGCCAATTGATTTTAAGCAGTGCAAATCCATACTTCACCTAACACGAGTTCATGGTATTATTCAGTGCTTGCATGGCATCAAGCTCAGCAGGGACCTGGTCCACGATCAGCATTGCCAGGTGTTTGATAATACAAATGACATCTAACAAGTTACCCCAGATTTTAAGAGAATACAAATGCAGAATAAACACATGGGCAAAGTTCTGCTGCGCAGTATTCCATCACAGGATTTTGCTTTTCTCCTTAGGACTATATCAAGCCTGTTTTTCCAGAGCAGTAACTAAGGTCATGTAGTGAAAACTGCTGAGCTGCCTGCACTGACTTGGAGGAAGGGTGCAGGGGGTGGGCTGTCACCAGCAGAAGTCATGTTATGTCAGCACCTCAGTTACTGCACTGAGAAGGTAGGCCTTCTTTAGAGGAGAACTGATGGAAAGGAGAAGAGCTTTGATACAATACTCCACAGCCAGAGGGTAGTAGTTGTCTCTGGCTGTTGCAGTGGCTGAAATTCAGTGCTTGCGTGCTAGTAGAGAGACTTGAACGAGAGAAACTGTTAAGATGTTCTGTTCACCAATGTATTTCCATGCCAAAGCAAGAGATGAGCATCCTGCTGTTTGTCTGGGAAGCCTTTAATAGACTGACAGAAAATCCTCCACAAAGATTTTCTGTTTAATGTTGCCAGGTACAAAGTCCAGCACTCTGCTTACAGAATGCGCACCGGGCACGCAGTAGGTGTTGCTGCTGAATGTGACCTGCTTGGCCGAGGTTTCCAAGTAGCAAATTGAGAGGCTGGAAAATCCAAGGCATCAGTCACCCTTCTTTAAGTCATTTTTCTGTCCTTTATCAGCTGAAGCCGGGACCCCTGGAGGAGACTTACATAGCTACTATCCTGAGAGAAATCCTAAAGGGTTTGGATTATCTGCACTCTGAGAGGAAGATCCACAGGGACATCAAAGGTGAGAGTGGAGAGCTTAGCTTCCTGTTAGGTTGCTTCTTTCTGAACTTGGTGCTTGTCATTTTATTGCAACTTGTGTCTTTCATGTCTTTAGGGTTTAGAGTAACAGTAAGGATCTGTAGCTCTTCTCTGGCATTTGTAGTCTGGACAGGCAGGGGGCTAAAGCAAAGGAGTCAATGAAAGGCATGCCCAAATATTAGCTGACTCTGTTATGTCCGGACATTTGCTTTACTGCTGGACTCCAAGGTGTGTGTATGCTGGTTATCAAGGTTATAACATATTGCAAAGATAAGCTGTCCTCATGCAGGGTTCACAGCCCTAGAAAATCAGGGCAGCTTGTGTCAGCTTATCCTGTTACTGATTTTTATAGTCATTGGCTGTATGCAGTGTAGAGAGACCTGGCGTCTGCCTCCCAAAGAGCAGTCTCACACTGAGCACAGAGCATCAGAGGACAGCAGGAGAGTGAGAGGACAGTGCTGTGGAGATGTGGCCAGTGTTGGACGCTAACTGCTCTGACCCTCTGCAGGAGGGGATGTGAACAAGCAGAGCAGAGAAACCTCATGCAGGGAGATATGTAGAAAAGATTCCATTGTGTAAGTGAGACTACACATTTCTAGCACTGCAAGCTGTGCAGTACTGTTGGCTGCCAGCAGAGTCGGGAAATGCTGACAGTTTGTAGGTAGGGTGTCAGAATGAAAAGTCCTCCCAGAAAACCCCCATCCCAAAACATGTGCAATGTCACTGTCTTAAACTGAGTGGGAAGCAGTACAAGACCAGGACTTGTCAGCTCTTTAAAAGGATCTGCTATTTAACCTGTGCTGAGTGCGACTAGGAAAAAAAATCAAGACCATTTGAGGTATCCTGGGCCATGTTGTCCTCTCTTCTTTGTGTGGCCAGGAATCATGTCTAGTTGATTGTGTGGCCCTTCGCACCTACTCCTTGCTACTACCCTAGAAATATTTCCCTTCTGATCCAGCCAAGTGTATGAACTTGGTCCGTGTTAGCTGGCAGAGGTCAGAGCATGAGAACGGTGTGAGGCTGGAAATCTGAGCTGTGGATTTCCACTGGGCAAAGGAGGACGTCACAGGACGTCTGTTCTCAGTATTCAGTTCTGTGTGGGCTGGAGGTGATTCAGAAATGAGTGGACTTAATGCTTCTTTGCGTGAACAGCTGCCAATGTGCTACTTTCGGAACAAGGAGATGTGAAACTGGCTGACTTTGGGGTGGCTGGACAGTTGACAGACACACAAATCAAGAGAAACACCTTTGTTGGGACTCCGTTCTGGATGGCACCAGAGGTCATCAAACAGTCTGCTTATGACTTCAAGGTGAGCTGGGAGCAGCAGGATTGCTGCCTGGTGCAACTATATGTGAGATGATGCCAGGGTTAATACAGGAATTGGAAGTGCTGCTTACTGCACGAATGATACTTTCCTGTTATGGTTCAGAGTCTGTTGGAGAAGTTTGTCTATTGTACATGAAACACCCTGTCTGATTTTATGTGATTAGCCCTTCAGCTGTGCTAAAGTTGCATGCTTCCATGTTGCAGAATTGCTCCTTGCTGTTCCATGTGGTCACTGTGCTTGCTCTTCTTTCAGGCAGATATCTGGTCCCTTGGAATTACAGCCATTGAACTAGCAAAGGGAGAGCCTCCAAATTCTGACTTGCATCCTATGAGAGTTCTCTTCCTGATCCCCAAAAATAACCCTCCAACACTTGAGGGTCACCACAGCAAGCCCTTCAAGGAGTTTGTGGAAGCCTGCCTCAATAAGGATCCTAGATTTGTGAGTATTGCTGTCCACCTGTGAATTTGGGTGAAGTATTGCAGAGGTCAAAGATTTATTTAGCAGGAAGACTTTTTGGTGCAAGGCTTCTGGAGAGAAAGAAGTACTGAGCTTGCAGAATGGACAGGCAAGCCTGGCAAGAGTTGAAGTCAGTGCACTTGCATGTTTAGTGTACAGAAATGGTTAGATGTAGCATGCTTTCCTTATTTGCTCCAGAGGCCAACAGCTAAAGAATTGCTAAAGCACAAGTTCATCACACGCTACACCAAGAAAACCTCATTCCTAATGGAGCTGATAGATCGGTTCAAGCGCTGGAAGTCGGAGGGCCATGGAGAAGATTCCAGTTCTGGTGATTCTGATATGTACGTACACGTTCTGCATGGAGGGGTGCCCCCACTATACCCTGCATGCCCCAGGTTAGCCTGCGAACAGCTCAGGTCCTTTTCCCCACCTGGGCTGGAGATCTTATGGTAGTTCAGGGAGGCCTGTGAGCATCTGTTGTGGGAGCAGATGACTGATGCATGAAGAAACAGGCTGTTACCTCCTGTTCGGTGGGACCCAGTGCTCTGTTCCAGTCTTAACCTGTGGAGCCTCTTTGCTGAGTGTAAGGGATCAGAAGTACTAACAAGAAACATCTAGTCTGTGCGTAACTAGTAAATCAAGGCTGTGTTTTATGTACATTCAGTTAAATACAAGAGCTGTAGGCTTTAGTAAGCGTGGGAACAGCTGCATATGTGTGCGTATTCGTGGGTAGAGAGCTTTGCTATCAGTGTGGAGGATAATAAGGCTGTAATCCTTGGGTGAGGAAAGGGCACTGTTGCCAGGCAGAGCTTCTCTTCACCTGTAGTGGCCAGTGACTTAAGTGATCAGTTACTCTGGGAGTTTGGCTTGCAACATCTAAGTCTGGGCCCTCAAACTGTGTACTTGGATTGTCTTGAAATTCTTCTAAATTTGACTAGCACTTGAAACTGTCTTCAAGCTGGCTAGAGCAGAAAGGTGGTTGTTGGGATTTGAAAACAGGATGTAGTACTTCGCTCAGATCTCTGTAGTGCTGTATATGGGCTGTAGAGACTGAAGTGTTCCTCTTTAGGATTTTTTCTGGGATAGGGAAATGCCTGGAGCCCTGTGGTGATATGACAGTCGGGTGTGGGGGAGCTTGTGCCTATGGGAGTGCATGAGTAGAACACCTGTTGTATGAAGCTGAAGCTTTGTCTTGACCTTCCCTTTTTCTTTTGCAGTGATGGAGACACAGAGGATGGAGACCAGGGTCCAATCTGGACATTCCCACCAACTATTCGCCCCAACTCCTTGAGCAAGCTGCACAAAGGAATGGCTCTTCATGGTTCTCAGAAGGTATGTTTGCTATCTGTTCTTTCCAAAGTGGACTGAACTAACCCAAGCTTTTGAGGGTCTTGGGGAAGTTATCAGTCACTCGTGTTCAGTCTAAAATTTATTTTCATCTGGTATCAAGGGCTAGTGCCGCAGAGCTGCCTCTTCCATATGGTCAGGGTACTGCAGTCTGTGGCTTTCCTGAGACCTGGTGAGGGGACTGCCATCGAGGTGGTGTGAATTTACCAAAGGCTTAGTAGTTTGTGTGTCCTGGGAGCCTTTGCCTGTGCTTATAACTTCTTTTCATGTTGCTTTCTAGCCTACTGAGCCCATCAAGAGGCAGCCACGGTCACAGTGTCTCTCCACGCTTGTTCACCCAGTTTTTGGGGAGGTGAGTACAACCTTCTTGGTGTCTGTGGTGGCTGGAGATGAAGAGATGCCTGACATGAATAAGTAACTGGGCAGGATTTGGAGAAGGGAGGTGTGGTGAGGTTCCTAGTAGTGTTAAGGGACTATGAAGCATTTGTGCCTCTGTTCAGGGGTCTATACCATATGTTAGGAAAGTGAATATGTCACTGGAATGTCCTCTCCGATATGCTTGTGTTCCTGTAAGTACAGCATTACTGTGTTGTCTTCTGGCGAGGACAAGGTAGAGGAGTACCTGTTTCTTATCTGTGTCTTAGGCTTGCTAATGCCTAGGCAACTTGGGACTCTGATGTCCCCGGCCTCCGTGGTTGAAGTGCAGCTCTTGTTAGGGCAGGCAGGTATTTGAGCTTGCCTGCCACCGCGCATGTTCCCTGCCCTCGTGCTATGTCCTGCTGTCCGTGGCAGAGTCACTGAGAGGAATGTGGGTGGATCAGAGCAGGAGTTGGCTTTGCCAGTTACTAGGCCATCTGCTTGGTTTATACATGTCTGCTATTGGTAGCATGCTGAGGCCAAGGAGTTACCTGCGTATGGCCTGTGGAAGGCAGACAGAGAAAATGTGTTTGGAAAATCCACCCTGTTTCCCTGCCTTGTGTTCTGGGTGGGGATGTGGGGTTGCAGTAAAAGCTACCATTAATGATGGGATAGTGTCTATATCAGCAGAGAGTGGAGTTGTCTTTCCAGCTGGTGATCTAAGGAAGAAGAGGATGATAATTATAAGGGGGCTTCAGTTGCTGTTTGCAGCAGGAGTGTAGGAAAAGAGATTCTACTTCAGAAGAAATAATTTACACAGGCATTGCCTGTTGGGGTTCTTTTCTTGGGGTGCTGGGTCACAGAGACCCATTTGCTGATCCCAATGACTTGCTCTTTTCTGATCCTGATTCTGTTCCAGGGGTGGCCCAGCAGAGTGCAGTGCTTTTTGAGGGTTAGTCTCTGGACTTGAATCACTTCTCTCAGGTCTAGTGCTATGTGGAAAGAGGGTTTGCCGCAGGGCAGGAAGCAGAGGTTATTCTAAAAAGCAGGCTCTTGAGCACCGCTTTGGAAATTGAGAGTTCAGCTGACTGGACTCTTCTGTACTCTGCTGGGTTTGGCTTCCAGAGGTCAGAGCATGAGGCAGATGGTCTGGGCCTTGTAGGCCTAGACATGAGATAAAAATGAAAAAAATAAAGTTGTTTTCTGATGCAGGCAGTTTGTTTGTGCAGCATAATCACTGACTTCTGGTTCTCAGTTCTTCCTGTTTAGGAGTCTTCTGCATGAGGGCATGCTCAGATTTGTGAGTTCTCCAAACCAATGAGTGCATCTTCATGCTTCTCTTTACCAGCTTTGCTGCACCAGTTCCAGGAGGAAAGTGGCTTCTTGGACCTTTCATTTCTGCTAGTTTGACTCCCTTGCCCCAGATTTGCTGATGCTCCTTTCCTTTGATTAGACTTCCCTGCCAGCTCTGCTGATCCCACTCAGCAAACTCATGTGTAGGGAAGGTTCTGGGCAGTCTCTGGAAAAAACTGGCTTCTGCGTGCAGTAGCAGGGGATTGGAAGAGAACTTGTCTCCAAGTAGGAAATCTGCTTCACTGCTGGTTGCACCTGTTCTTTTCAGTTCTAGTTTCCTACCAACAGCAGGCTTTCTCCATCTCACCATTGTATTATTGCCTCTTAGACTTGCTAGGTTTTGATCACCGCTTTCCATAAAAGGCCTGAAGCTGGGCTTTGTGAATGGAAATCTTACTGAGATGCTGTTCATAGTCTTCTGTATGCTTTCTCTGCATGTGTATTATTGGATGTTAATATTGACAATGACCCACGGTGGGTCATTAACACAGATGTGGGCAACTGCAAGTCTGAAAACCTGTCTGCCCTTTCTGGGCCAGGGAGGAAAGGTAAGGTATTCGGGCCTGCAGGGCCAAGCAGTAAATAAAAGCCAACCTGTAAGGCTTTGCACAGTACAGCTCTGTAACCCCGCTGCTAACCTCCAGAAAGCTCTTCTGCAGTGGAAAGTGACAGGGTAACACAGACTGCTCACATCACAGGCTGCTGGGCAAACTAAAAGGTCAGGGGCTTGGCATCAAAGGCTGATGATAAACTGGCAGTTTATCTGCAGGACAGACCCCATGTCTCACTTTGCTCAGAGGTGGTTAGTCTTTGATCAGGTAGATGTCAAACCAAATCCTTTGCTTTAGCATCACAACTATTTTTGGCCTAAGAAATCTGTATCCTTGATGTGTAATTGAGTTGCCCTCCATGCCCCTTGCCACTTCTGAATGAGCAGAGGCATAGGTGAGTTGCTTCCACAGCCGAGGCTTTGTGTTAGTGAGTGATTGCCTCGCCGAAGAGGCAGCAGCTCTTTTTGGCTAGGAACTGTTTCCTGCGAGGGACTTGGAGCACAGGAACGGCTGCAGCTGGTGATTACCATTCACATTGTCCTGCTTTCTGGACCATGGAGAAAAGGTGAACACCAACAACAGGAAAGGCTGATCCTAGAATTGCAGGCAAAGAACTGTGAGGCTTATGTAAAGCCCTTTAATCAGCGTAGCCTAATGGGAGCTTAATTGAACTGGACAGTGGTTAGCTGGCAGACATCGCTTGTTCAACAAAAGGTTTTGATTTTTGTTCAGCATGGTGCGTAACAATGCACACTAAGGAAGAGGCTGCTGCATGAGCTGCTTGTGCGAAGGAGGTGGTGAAACACTGCAGAGGATGTGACTGGGTTTTCCAACGACAGCCTCCTTCAGGCTCAGTGTCGGTGACCTGTCAGGAGTTCCTTCATGACAGAGGTTTAGCTATTTCAAATTAACAACTGGAATCATGTGCAAGTAGACTTGTGACTGGTGAGGCCTAGTCGGAGTGCACTAACTGTGATAGATGCGAACTGAGGCTTTTCATCTAGGTCACATGCTGCATATGGATATCTTGGTGCGTGGGCATCATTCCCCTGTCCCCCTGGGGAAAGCTGTCTCTTGGGAAAGAGTGTTGGAGGCCAAGTGGCTCAGGACCCGTAGCATGGCCATAATTTGCCTTGGCCTCCCAGTCGCTAGAAGCAACTCAGACTTTTTTGTGGCTATTAAAAGTGGTGGTGACTAACTCCTGGTGTTACAATACTTTCTGCCTTACCTGTCTACAAACCTTTGTGTGCATCTGGGAGCTAAGCTGTCATTAGCAGCAAAGGTGACTGTACTGGTTTGGGTATAGCTGGAGTTCTTTGTTCTCTTACTTTATGGGTTTTCAGGGCTGTTGATGCATTTCTAATATAGCTGAGTTTGTTTAAGAGTGTATCAGGGGTCCTATTTGTTAAGGGCATCAATTGCTATTATTACCTGGAAGAAAGTCTGAACTCCAGGCATTGGACTTCTATCTTCCTGACCTACAAAAAGAGCCCCTTTTTAATTTTTTAAAGAACGTGGGTGTCCTCCTGCACCCTTATGGAGTCATACTAAAAGGGAAAGGGACTTAACTGCACTGCTTAACTAGTGCTTTCTGCAGTGAGATAAGGAACTAACACACTGTTTCTGGATTGCAGCTTAAAGATAAGCACAAGCAGACTGGAGGCAATGTGGGAGCTATGGAGGAGCTGGAGAACGCCTTTAGCTTGGCTGAGGAGTCCTGCCCAGGCATCTCTGACAAACTGATAGCACACATGGTGGAGCGGGTACAAAGGTGAGTATCCTCTAGCGTGTGAGCTGGGGTGCAGCTGGCAGTGACCCGAACCATTGTCATACTCCATAGCTATGGGAAAGATTGGTGCTGACCAGCTGAGACACCCAAAAACTGAATGTTGATGACAGCTGACCTCACAGTCCCGAGGTCACTTCATTTATCTGCTTTTCATTTAATGGAAGCAGTTCTTCCTGCCTCAGAAGTCCTTTCTCACACCGAACAGGTTTCTGTAGTTCAGATGAATGTTGTAGAGCGCAGAAAGATGCTGCTATTCACCTTCATCTTGCATATATATGTATATACGTATATATAAGACATCCTGCTGGCCTCATTACCCAGGTAGCGAGGACTATGCAAAATGTCACCAGGAATGCTTCTGGAATAGTGAGTACTTACAGCACTTGTGCAGCCAGTCACTCTGTTTGCCCAGCTTCAGGTAGTAGGAAAATGTTTTTCCTGAAGTGAATTACTTATTAAACCAGTGAAGGAGTATAGTCTGGTAGAATTAAGTTCTTTGCTGCTCATCAGGTGCTGCATCCAGCTTGCCTCCACTGCTGGCACTGAGTTCAGTCACATCCATGTGTTGCAGGCAACAGCGTCAGATCCTGATCACAGGTTTATCAGGCTTTATTTAACGATAATTTGGCTTTTGTCGCTCTCACAGCAGGCTATCCTAAATCTTGCCCTTTCCTCAGTAGTTGAGAAACTTAACATTTGGCCCCTCACTGGTTAGAAGGCTGGAAGTAAAAGTATTTTGCTGTACATGTGACCAAAGGAGCCATTCTCTGCTCTGGTTGCTAATGTAAATACAACCCAAGCTTTACAGTCTTTACACCCTTGAACTTGGGCTTTCCAAGCATTTGCTTCTGATGGGTTAAACTGCTGTCGTTTGTGCCTTATACCTCAAGCATCCACTGGATGCTGTCAAGCAAAGAAGAACCTTAGATATTAAGGACTGAAAATACTGGCCATCCTTGAGAGCTTCTGTTACTAAGTTGCTCAAACTTTCAAGCAAACGTGGTGTGGGTCTGTTCAGATCCCTCATCTAATGATCACTTAACGCTGGGAAGAGAACACTCTTGTCTCTTCTGGCTGGCCTGTAGAAGGCACACCACAGAAAGTGTCCTGGTGATGCCTGCAGAAACTTTAGCCTCTAGTTGAGCAGGAGGTACTCACAGATGCATGTTTGATGCCTGCAGCGCAGCTGTTTCAGTATCATTCACTTCTGTCAGCCTAGAAATGGCACTACTGGATGATGTATAAGCACAAGATACTGGTTGTTTGGAGGTTTGCAAAACCTCAGAGACCCTGGTTGGTTTCTTACTGTAAAATGCTAGTGCTCAAAATTTCTTATTAGCCTAAACCGGAATCTTAAAAGCCTGGAAAAAGTGCCACCTTGGCTTTTTTTAAATTGCTGGGTTTTTCTTTCAAGACTTCCTTATCTAGAAAACTGACAGTCACAATGGGAGTGGGAACAAATACATCCAGACTCACCTCCTTGTCTGCAGACGCGCTGGCTGGTGCAGTGCGTGTGGGCCGTTCTTCCAGGTGAGGGCTTGAAATGGACAGTAGTAACCAGCTCCACCCACTGTTCTTTCTTGTAGGTTTTCACACAGTCGGAACCACCTGACCTCTGCCCGCTGACACCTACATTCCCTGCTGTTGTTTTGAGGGGGGAAGGATTTTTTCCAGCTTCATGAGAACTACATCTCTAATCCAGACCACCATCTGCTATTGGACGTAACGTTGTGTTACGGACTCCAGGACATTTCAGAGCCTTCATATTACACGTGTTTCCATGATAACCCAGGGTGGGGTTTGCAATGCAAGTACAATTTAGACCTTTTGCAGAACCCAAGATGGGTGGTCTAATTGTTTTTACAATTTAATCAATGCAGTTTTTAATTGTTTCCCTATGGATGTATCCATTTTGGCTTGGTTTGATTCACAGCTTGTTACTGGTAAATGCCTGGCTGCTGGAAAAGAGGGATATTCTCTTCCATTGAGATATGTTTCGAAGGCAAGTCTGCCCTTCCTAAAGAAGTGTTTGTCAGCAGTAATGTGCGAGTGCAGGTATATTTGGAAGCTCTCCATGCATTATGGCCTCTGGGAAAGTTTGAGCAGCTCTCCAGTTGTTCTGGAGGATTGCTTCAACTCGTTCGCAGACTAGTAACGAAAAGCTTTCGAGTAGAGCAGCAGCTGAGCAATACGCTGCTGTTCTTTCCCAGCTTGTTGTTTCACAGGAGGATGAGTTTGCTGACTGTACTTTTTTTGGCTCTGGGACATCATTTTGTATTAGGCCTTGGTTCACCTAATTCGGGCAAAGCAGAACTTGCCTTGGGTCTCCAGGGGCTGGAAGGCAAGTGGTTACATTTGGTTTGGGAGCTGGTGTAGTTCCTTTCCTTGGTGCTTTCTGCAACTGAAGCAACTAGATGGGCAGGTTTGGCAGTCCTAGTCTCTAAGCTGAGCAGGCACCTACTGCGTGTGCCCAAATGTTGCAGAAAAAAAAAGGAATGGGGGTGCTGACAGGGCTGCAGTTCAAAAGGCAGAGGACGTTGTGTAGCAGTTCTTGAGGCAAGAAACCTGTCCTTAACAGAAAGGTATAAACTGGATGGCTGGCAGCCACGGTATCCGTGTGGTGTGGCTGGGGTTTGCAAAAGCCACTCTAGGCCTCCATCCCCTTCTTCACAGCTTTCCCTTTCTGGCTCTTCTTTCAGTCTGGGATCTAAACTCGCTGAAGCCAGCGCTCTGCTCCAGTTGACAAACTGTGGTGGTGTTTGCTGGCAGAGAAATTAAAGCATCTACTGCTGCTTAAGGTATTCCAGTGGAGCCATCCCCCAACTAGCTTTGCTTTCTGTGTAATACTAGTTTATAAAGCAAATCTTTAATTCAGGTAAATGCAGAGATCTTAAATCTATAGTTAAAGGTCTAGAAAAATAGACTTAGGAAAATAACTTCTGATAGCTGGTTGCATAGAGATCTGTTCTCTAATTGTAAAGATATTCCCATTAAGTCAGCAAGACCTTAGATACCCAGATCTTTCTGTCTGGGTGTTTTTGTGTGAATGATGTGGTTCACCCCAAAGCCACTGAGAACAAAAGCTGTAGCTGTTCAGCATTTTTTTGAAAAGATAGGCCACTTCGTTAGTAACAAGGCTTGATTTTTGGTACTTTGATTCAGACCTGGAGATTGTAAGTGCTGGGCTCAAAGTAGCTCAAAAGGACCATATGTTCCCTCCTCCCGGTGTGCGTTGTTCACTTTAGCTTATGACTATCCTTTACTCTTCCTCGCTGATGGATAAATACAGGCTCAGCAAACACTATGAACTTGTCCAGTAGAGAAGAGGTGCTGCTGTTTGATCTTGCTGTAGATCTGCTGCAGAGTGGTGTTTCTTTGTGGTGCGAGCCACCTCGGAGCCTGCACTTACGGAGAACAGAACAAACCCATTTTTCCCCCAGGAAAAGGAGTTAATGTATAGACAGGAAACTTACTGAGGTGGAAGGCAGAGGCTGCAGTCCAGCAGAAAGGCAGCTGAAGGGCTCTGCTGCTTTTAAAGTCGCTGTTGCTGACGGTAGCAAATCGTGTCAATAAGGTACCTTGTATTATTACTCACATGCACTACAGTGTAATGAGTAAACTTTTTAAAGGAAACAATCCCCACAAACCTCATCCAGTATTCAAAGCAACAATGGTTTTAGTTTTTAAAAACGTTGAAAGGGATCTGCCACTTTCAATAAAGTAACAAAACAAATGAGGCTGGTGTAACTTTGTCTTTTTAGGGGAAACGTATTTGTTCAAGCTGCTTTTCTTTGCCGCCGCCTTGGGCTTCCCCTGCATCTTTCTGCCTCATGTAGATCCGACAAGTGAGCTGTGAGACAGACCGTTTAAGTACTTTCTGTGTGTGGAGGGAATACAGCAAGAGGCACGTTACATTGGTCCTTTCTGCTGATCAGCACTGGGGTTAAGGGAAGCACGCTGCAAAAGTGCAGCTGGGCTCTGGAGAACGCTTCATTGCAGTTTTTGTTGGAGTCTGTTTATTGCTCTGCGTTTTTAGACTTGGGTTCGACTGTAAAAGCTGTCAACAGGATATCTCTGCCTTCATCCTTCTCCCTTTGCAGCTGTGAGGGTGACTGAGCAGTGGCACAGGCTGCCCAGAGAGGTTGTGGTGGTCTCCACCCTTGGAGATAATCGGCAGGGGTCTGGGCACAGCGCTGGGCAACCAGCCCCACTTGAGCAGGGGCTTGGACCAGCTGAGCTCCCAAGGCCTCGGCCACCCTGTGAGGATAAATGCTTTGGAGACTCCAAGCATGTTTAAAACCTTGTGTATGATTGTCCTTCCCTTAGCAGAAGCACAAAGGTGAAGGTTACAGTTGGTTCTGTGATCACACTGTGCAGTGCTGTCTCAGCTATTTTCTCCTTGGAGCCAAAAAGAGAGAAACTGACAAATGTACTTCTGGCTGTGCTTTTTGGGGAATCTTGTTAAATGTCATGCGCTTGTACTTGCCACTGGTCTGTTGAGCAGCGACGGGACAGTAGGGATAGTGCCACCCGTCATCTGAAGCGGGGAAGGGTAGTTCCCTGTGGGGACAAGCCAGAAGGTGATGAGGCTGGCAGAGCGAGGCAGGTGGGTGCAGCTCGTGTTTCATGTGGGTGAAAAAGTCTGTCTTGCAAAATGAAAGCTCTGCCAACTGATGTTCCCCCAACCGTCAGGCTCTGAACCTTCACAGCAGAGCACTTCTCCCGCTGCATGCAAGCTGCACGCCACTTGCACCCAAGCAGTACGAGTGCAGCTGGATGCCTCGTGTACTTCAGCAGAGATAAAGCTGTGGCCATGCATCTGGTGTAACGGGAGCCGTTCGGGTAACCAGGAGAGATAAAGGGAGCAGGCACCAGAACAGCTCCACTGTCTTGCATTAAACACTTGGTAGGAACTACTACAAAAACTTGTTCTCATTTCTTAAGCCATGAAGCAGGACTCTGTTATACTGAATGAAGGGCAGCCAGCCAGTCCCGCGGGAAGCAGGGAAAACCGGTAGTGTTTACCAGAAAGAGCGCACCCTCAGCAAGCTTGTGGATGACACCAAGCTTGCTGGGGAGAGAAGGGATGCCATCCATGGGGACCTTGACAGGCTGGAGAGGTGGGCCTGTGTGAACCTCATGGAGTCCAACA
>JAVJGI010000003.1:308646-357262 GCA_035590275.1 Ibycter americanus | reverse complement strand
CGGGACATGTAGTGACAGGGCGAGGGGGAACAGTTTGAAACTGAAAGAGGGGAGATTTAGATTTGATATTAGGAAGAAATTCTGTCCTGCGAGGGTGGCGAGGCGCTGGCACAGGCTGCCCCGAGCAGCTGTGGGTGCCCCATCCCTGGCAGTGCCCAGGGCCAGGCTGGACGGGGCTCAGAGCACCCTGGTGTAGGGGAAGGTGACCGTGGCAGAGGGGCAGAACTAGGTGATCTTTAAGGTCCCTTCCAACCCAAACCACTCCATGAATCTATGACACGAAGCTTTTTGAAATGAAATGAGACCATGGACTCCAGAGCATGAGTTCATCTCTCCCTTAACGTAGATCCTGCTAGCAAGAAACTAATGAGTAAGGACTAGTTGTATTCTGTCCTTTCCTTGTGCTCTTGTTAAGGAAACTGCTAATGATGGTAGCAAAGAGAAAAAAATACTCCTGCAGAGTTCTGATAAAGTAAAAATACTACATGGTATTTCACAGAAGAACTGATATGCCACTGAAATCCTCATCAGTTGGAAAGCTTCCCAAGGTGGGAGGTAAGCAGTTTTGCCAGGAATAGTGACGTTTCTGACTTTCATGGCCTGCGCTCTTGCATTTTAACTGCAGAGACATTTGAGCCTGGTATTCTCCACCCAAGAAGGGACTTCTGCTGCCTGCTGTCCTGCTCGGTTTCTGTCAGCTGGCACCCGAGGCTCCTGTTGCAGGGACGGCACCTCAGCCACTGTGACAGCACAACCATCCTCAAGACAGGGACTACTGAAGCAACTAAAGGATCATCCACTGTCAACTGCCCAAGTATCTTAAGGAAGAACTGTTGCCCACCTGCATCTCCCCTGTAACAGGAGTTGTAACTACTATTCTGCTACACACTGGTGAAGGGAGGATAAGTAGGGCATAGATGTTCAAACTGTGTATTAGCAGCCATGTACCTACTAGTCATGTACTCACACCATTGGGATGTGTCTTTCCACTGTGTTCTTTGATCCTTTTTTTAAATGTCAGAAGTTGTTTCCTTGTGTTACAGGCAGAAGCCTGCTGGAGCCTGCAAAGGAGCACACAAAACCCAAGCCTCCACACCGCTGGCTGAGGGTGAGGCTGGCTTGAACAGTTCCTTCCATCTCCCATCAACACCCAATACATGTCAGTCTGATCTTTAACACATGTTGCTAGAGAGACCAACAGCTGATTTATGGAGGTAATTTAGACAAAGTATGGCTGATGTTAAACAAGTTAGCTATCTCTGTCAAACAGTTTTAAAAAAAATAATAATCAAACCCACCAGGGCCAAATACCAGGCTCTTTCACCTGTGGGCAGAAAACACTGCACCCTGTCTCACCCAGCGCTTGCAGAAACACACGTTTCTCCTGCTCTTCTGTCCTCCTCTTCTAGCAATCAGCCAGGCCCAGCTTCTGTAATAGGCATGCAAGAGCATGTGCACTGCCCTTCAACAAACACACCGCGCTTTTGGGGACCCCAGGGCCTCAGCCCCGAGCCCGCACAGTCCCCAGCTTGTGCCGCAGAGGGTACTTGGTCCCCCGTGCAAGACTCTGCGTTTATCCTCGCTGAATTTCAGCGGTGTTTGTCAGTCCCTTCCTCCCGCCCTGCCCTGCAGCTGCTCCCCAAGCCTGGTGGCACTCGGGCTCCTCAAAGGTGGTTCCACCACCCCCTCCACATCACTGACTTGGTGCTGTATCTCTGCTGTGGATGGAGCACAGCTTGATGCTGCGTCAGCCGAGAACCACAGTGTTGAAAAACTACTTGAACACTCTAAAAATATTTTGAATATTCTCAAATGGCACTAGAAAGCCCTGCTACAGCAAGTGAGTGCAAATAAAGGTTGGGGTTAAGTGCTGAGACCCCCAGCTGCTGATGGACACCCTGCTCCTCCCCTCTGCTACTTGCTCCTGTAGAGCTTCCCTGCCAGAGACCAACAAAGGGCAGTAATTGCGTGGGAGAGTTCTCGTGAGAGAGGAAAACACTCCTGCTGAGAGACTCCAGTGCACGACCATGACAAAGGAATCGTCAATATCATCCAGGAAAACCACTGAATGCAAAGACCCATTAATCAACAGTGCGAAACCTCTTCCCTCAGTTCCAAGGAAAAGCAATGCTTCTGTGCAGGTGCTGCCCATCGTCCCACAAGCGTGGCCAAGGACGGGGATGGTAGACTCAGGAATAAGAGGCTGAGAAGAGTTTTATACAAAGATGCTATTTACTTTCAACAGTCATATTCAGCTGCGTTATAACATATCTAGTCAATTCACATGTATACACCTACAACAGTTACTTAAAAAAATATGAAGACACTAATAAATTAAATACATTAACTTAGATGGGACAATGGTCATTGTAACAGTGGTAGTGAAGGCTGGATCTGCAGTCACTCATCTTTCTCTATGATGCAAATGCCAAGTGAGCAGTCTGGAAAATCCTTCTGGAACCCCCTCCCTGTTGCCCTCATACCGCACATGTTTTGGACCATAACCTGAAACAGCCTTGGAGAATGCACGAGCTGGCCTCTGTACTTCCCATGTCCACAGGGATCTCCACACTCCTTCGTCCTCACAACACGCAACACTTTCCTTGTTCTTTCACTGCACCACTTCCTTGTTCCTCCTCCTAGTACACAAATACTTTTCTATCTAGTATAAAAGCAGAGTCCCTAGAGCCAATCAAAGCCACGTCCGACAGCATTTTGTGGCACTTAGCTTATTTCAGTCCTTCCGTGGAGGCAACCAAAGGAGACAGCTTTACAAAAACAGAACAAACTGCAAATATTTCAGATTTAATACAGAGATTTAATACAGCCCACAGACACTAATGCTCCATCTGGAATCCAGTGACTTTTACACCTTCATGAGAAATGGAAGATGGATCCCACCCCAAATGTAAAAGGTAAGAACAGGGATTTTCAGAAGTTTTTGCATGACAAGCACAAGCAACAGTGACTTTCAGAGAAGCTTGTTCTCCTGCATTGCTTAAATGCCTTGAAAACATCACCCACATCAGGGCGGAGAGTGTGTCTGCCATCCCATGCCTTAGGTAATGCCTACTACAGGATAAAGAAACTCGGGAGCTGTGATATGAGAACAGCAATTAAACCTCTCAGCATGCGCCATAGCAGAGTTCAGAGGAAAAAAACACGCACCCTACCTGTACCGACCCACAATATACTGAAACCCCAACAGCTTAGCAGAGGTTCAGTCCTCCTGCTTCCCCTGGAAAACTGCTCCTGTGGCGGTTTCCAAGAGCAGAGTTGTTCTATGAGAGCTGCAGTTTCTGTTCAAAGTGAACTGTGTTTAAGCCAATATATCTGTGGATTCCCTGTTAGTCTGAGACGACTCCCAGCAGGTTGATGTTAACAGCAGCAAGACCGCAGCTGTACAGCCAGCCGTGCGCAGCATCAGGGGAATGGAACTTCTGGGAGCCAGCAAGCCCTGGCACCAGCAGCTGCCAGCCAGTTGCACCACTGACGGCTGCTATTTTTCTCCCATGTATGCTGACCATCCAGTCAAAATGCAAAACCAAGGTGGAATTTGCCTTCAGGGCAGGCAAGAGTGTTACTGTACAGGTACTGGAACAATAAACCTTCCACAATGCATCCACACTGGAGTTCTGCAGTTGTTAGGTTCTCTCTAAGTAGGTTCAACTGGAACAGACCTGACACTTCCATACCATTGGGAATGGATGTGATCCCCGTCTGCAAATCCCTCAATCCCACTTTCCATACTGGGTGGAAATGAGCCTCCCAGTTCTTTGCTTTATCAACTCCAGACACTCCTGTTTCCATCTGCCTCTTTTGTTGATGTTTACAGCAGAGATCCAGCTCTGCCCCACTTCAGTCTGTGTGACTGTCCTTCTCATCCTTTGGCATCAGCAGGCTCGACCTGGCTGGAGAGCTGGTGGCTCTCTTGATCACCTCCATCCACCTGGCAAGAAAGGACATAAGAAATGCTCAACCTCTCACTCACAGATGCACAGTTTTGTCCTTTGGTTATGAGCTGTACCCCTTTCACCAAAACTCACAAAATATCTATTTTCTACCTTTCTTTTACAGTTCTTTTAGGAAACTAACTCTTCAAATTAATAGCTTGAGATGTGGCGAATACACTGCAGAGCGTGGCTGCCTGTCCAAGTAACAGCACTTTGGGCTCCAGAGAGCTCTTGTGAAAGCACACTGTCTTGTCTGGTAAGTATACAGAAAGTGTTTACCAAGGAGGACAGGCTGACAAAAATCTTCCCTAGTCAATGGATTGCTTTTCTTACAATAAATTATGTAATAGACTTGCTCATATGGGAGAAAGTAAAGCAACAGTGACAAAAGGAATATGAACATCCATTGTGAATTAGACTTTTTTTCCTTGAAATTGCTACTTGAGACCAGTGGATTAAAAAGCACAGCTCTGCTGTCTCGGGTAGCTGACGGGTATGTTGCTCACAAGTGTGTGATACTCTCCCAGGGAAGGGGGAACTATGTGACACCTTCTCAATAAAACCACACTCCAAAACAACCAATACTGCCCTGCATAGCAGAACACAACGTGAGGGTTTTCAACACCTAACGTGACAGCAAAGTTTTCTAGATGATGCATTTTAAACATGATTCACTGGACCGTGTGTGGAAGGCCCTAACAACACTGCTAAAAATAATTATTGAGAAAGCAGTAAAGTGAAAAGCAGCACTGCACATGTTGCTGTCAGCCTTGTGTTATAACTCCCGTTTTCAGAGATTGGGGCAGGGGTGCAGTATTCTTACCAGAACTCTCATTAACCCAGAAATCTGACTCCCAAGACCTAGTGGGGCTGAGCACCTCACAGTCCTTCTGCCCACACTGCTCCCCAGCTCCCAGGGAGACCCCAACTCCTGAGACACAGCACAGCCTTCAGCTGTAGGTGTGACCACCAGCTATCTCCCACAGGAGGACAGCTCTGGCAGAGAAGGGATCCCCGCACATCATCGGTAGGAACAGGAAGGGAACTTTTATTACTGAGAATGTGCTGTAAGGACTAGGAGGTAGTCAGGAGGAAAGACAGCACTCTGGATGATCAACCAGGGAGTTAACAGCATGTTATATACCAAGACAGATAAAGAAAACAGAAAATTACCTCTCAAAGGTATATTTGCTCTCAGCCCTGAAGAAATACACATGGGACTTGAACTGCAGCTTGAAGACATAATCCTTCTGAATGCCGTCTGCCTCTACAGGGGAGCTGACTGCGTAGCCAAGCAGCGGGAGACTGGCCAAGGGATAATCATCCTGGAACAGCCCAATAGCCCAGCCCTTAGTGCAAGGCATTCCCTGCAACACAGCTCATCCCACTGCGCACTCACACTTTTGTACTGTACAGGTACAGTCATCGTATTTTTGCTTAGGAAAGAATGGAGGAGGAGCAGCCTCTACCTTTTGCGAGGCCTCCAACAGCTTATAATGAAACCTTCCCCCAACTCCTCTCACTGCTTTATAGAGTTACTTGCTGCTATTCCCCTGCCCGTCGCTGCTCCTGGGCTCCCCCCTTCCTGCTCTGCACCCTCTCTCTGGAACTCCACAGAGACCCACAGATCCAACACAGAAGTTAAAATATCCCTCCCAAAAGAAACGTGCCCTCAAGGCAAGATGCCTGAATAAAATAAACACAGTTTATTGGATTAATAAGATGAAAAGGCACAGGTTCCACTGCAGCACAGTGCGTTACCAAGCAGGCGCTGAATGCGCCCCAGGCAGAGAAACCCCCGATGCCTGCTTAACTGTCCTGAAGCCCAGCAAGGAGCAGGACAGAGACTGACCAGAGGCTGCCAATTCCCTCACCTCCGTAAGTCACTGCATGAGGAGACATTTTCCCCCTCACTCACAGAAAGTCAGTACCATCAACAGAATTGGAAATTCTGATTATATTCCGCAAGAAGGGCCCATGGCCTTACAGCAACCAGCTTCATTACAAAGTACCTCCTCTTCCACTTGTTACCCTCCTTCAAATAGCAGTGAGCTGCACCTGGAGCGGAAAGCCGGGGACCTCCAGCTTCTTCCCGACACCCCAGACATGGTCCCCTCAGCCACACTTGCTCACCTGGTGCGTTTTGTAGAAGAACAAGCAGAAGTTGGTGAAGACGACCCACAGTTTCTGCCAGCCGTTGCTGTTCTTGAACTTCCTCAGCAAGTATCCAGAGAGCTGGTTCTAGCACAGAATGAAAACTACCGTGAAACCACAGAAAAACGACCTTCAGAAAAACGTAACAGCTGCCACAGATCAAAAGCTTGAAGCAGCCTGCTGTAACCACCCCTGCACTTGCTCCCCTGTTGTAAAAGGCCTCCCAGATATTTCACATGCTGACTGAGTGACGTTATATCTTCAGTTCACTAATTCACAACTATCTTCTTATGAACAAATCAGTGATTCCTCTCCACTACTAGCAAGTTCCCCTTTATGTTTAAGTGCTTGCTGCATCTCAGTGCGGTGTCAGGCAGCACAGAGGGTGCTGCATCAACCTGTCCCTCCAGCAACCGCTCTCCTTTGCAGCCTAGGTCAGGGGAACAGGGACAGCCACAAGGATGCCCATCCCTTTAGCCACCCTTATTTACATGCAGAAAAACCAAGCAGAACACACTGTGTGAGAAGGAAAATAAAGCAGAAGAGGAAACAGAGGGTGCCAGAGTTGTGGACAAGCTACATGTGGCAGCTATGCAAAGCCAAGCCCAGCGTGGCAAGCAGGCTGCAGGGAAGCTGAACACTGCCGCCTTGGGAATCACAGTCACCCAGCGCTTGTGCAGGAGGATAAGGAAACCTACAGCATGGAATGACAGCAGATGAGTTTTTCAGTTAAAGAAAAAGACAGCAGATTTATATAGAGAACCGTTTCAGGAAGCATAAACAGGAGGAAATCCTGTGTCAACAAGGCAACGTTACAACCTTGCTGCTAGCTGGCGGGTGCATCCTGACACCAGCACACGTGGCTCACTGAGCAATTACGAAGAGAGCAGCAGTACATTTTCCTTGGCATCCCATGGCTCCTCCCCACCAGCTCAGAACTTGAGAGGCATTTTTACCTGAATCATGCACAGGTAATCAGACAGGGATAGGCTCTGGTTCCGGTACCAACAAACATGGGTGATTGTGTTGGGCCGTTGGGCCTGGCCCAGCAAATAGCGAGGAGGAAGCTCTGGAGAAACAGCAAGAGAGCAGAAAACTGAGCAGAGAAAAGGGGGAGAGAAAGATAAAAACAGAACATTAGGATAAGAGAAGTGATGCAAGGAAGGCGTCTGTTAAAAGAAAATGGATTGTGGAAAAAAAATGATGGTATTAGAACATGGAACAGAACAAAGCGAGAGGGAGCTGCAAGAACTCACACATTTAATCCCGGAGCCTGTAGCAGGGGTGGTCTCATTATCTGGGTACAGAACAGCGAGATTGTGCCTTTCACAAGGTTATCAGCAGGGAAAGGAAGGCGCATCCCCTCCAACAGAAAAAACTTTCTTTGCCAGCTAAAGTGCCCAACTTCTGGACCCTAAGCCAAGGTCACATCTATAGGATTTCCTTTACTGAGCTGACTGATACCGTCTCTACATGACGAAAACCTCAGAGCTTCAGTGCCCCAATTGTCACTCCTTCCATTAAACAAGAAGTGCCTTAACCGCAGGGCAGGGAAAGTAGGGAGGTACAAATACATGGATGCAGCACCCTGCCTCATTGCTCTTTGTCTAGTTAGCGATCTCCTTTTTCTCTTCACGGTATTTAGCACCCTTCCCGCTTCTGGAAGTCTTCCAAGCACGCCAGCCTCCAGGAAGGTGTCCTACCCAACTGACCTTGCCAAACTGCCACTTAAAAGTGAAAACGTAGCGCTGGCACAAGCAGCATTCTGTGTAAGGAGTGCTGAACAGACATCTGTCTTGAAATCTGCAGGATTCAGGACCAAAACGTGCCACCAGTGCTGCCTCAAGCCATGCTGAGTGGAAAGACCCAAGGTAACAGCAGCTCAGCGGGCACACAGTAAATCTACGTTCACCATAACACGACACAATGCTGTAAAATGGCACTTTCTAATGCCTGCTGCTCACCCCTGCCGGTGAGGGAAGGGCAGAGAAGTTGTATTCCCACTGAACTTGAAGCACTCTTCTTAATTCTGGGTACAGTACAGTAGCTAACCAGGCCTCAGTATAGCAGAGTCAGTCTCTAAAGGAAAATATCATGGATAGGTAGCTTATCCTCCAGCAAGGCTGATGAAACCCAAAGGAACACTGTAGCCCTAGGATATCCCGGGTTTCCTTTAAAATTTCCCTCCTTCAGTGCCTTTGCCGAAGCAAAGCCCTGCTGCAAGGAGAGCAGAGCATGTGTATGCGGACACACAGACATGCACAGAGCGGGGCAAGCACGCAGCAGCCTTTTAATGGCCCACGCTCTCCCACGGGTGCAGAGATGTTGCCAAGGCAAAATGGGAGATGGAGTGGAGGACGAGTGGCGGCCGAGCGAGCCAGGACAGACAGAGTGAGATGTGAGAGCTGCGCCCTGCGGGTACCTCAACAGCCACACTGTGGTCAGTCATGGAGACGCTCGTGTTGCGGTACCAGCACACGTGCATGGTTGTGTTGGCACGGTGGTGACTCTGCCTGTCCAAGGAGCTACGAGAAGAGTGTATGTCATCTTCGGACTCCTGTTCTAGAGAGACCTCATCAGAGGATCCTGGGGGAGGAGAATTTGGCAGTGGTTTAAGAAAACTGTGCAATACAAAGAGGAAGAGAAGCAGGGATTCCTGAGAAAAACAGTTTTTTCTTGCAATGGTCCAGTTTTAAAATACGTCAACTTGAATTGTTTATATAGCTCCTCAAGGCCACTCTGAGCAGATCATTCTGGCTTTCATTACTCAGCTCTGCTTGGGGCAGCTGACTCAGTACGTGTAAAATACACAAATAAACAAAAATCCCCACACTTCGTCTTCAGTCGATTCTTAGTGAGGAATAGGAAGAAGTGCTCCAAGAAGGGATACTACATGTTTCAGCACATCCATAACACCACCAGAGACAGGCACAGGAATGCTGGGCTATAAAAGCTGATCTCCAAAGACACCACATTTCTGGACAAGAAAATACACTACATGGTTAAGTTGAGAAAAATCTATGTAAGAGACAAGTAAGAACCTCATAAAATTAGCAGTTCTGCAACTGGAACATCTCTGCAGTCTTTAAAGCTACCAGGAACATCAGTCTAGGAAGTCCAGGAAGACAAGCATGTTTCTTTTGATTAAAACAACACAAAACCACAATTAACTGTCCATTATCATATAAATTATAAAAATACTCCATTTATGTCATCAAATTCACAGCAGGAAAAATTAGAAGGACATGCCAATTACGCTTTTCAAGGAGGCAGGAAACACCACTTACTGTTGGAGCGATTGCATACTGAGTTTTCCAGAAGCATGTCAGATTTCTCAGTAGATTTCTTGGCCATTTCAATTGCCATGTTTAGGTCTTCCATCCACTTCCCCATCTCCAGGCGGGTACTGCAAGACAAACAGTGCAAATGGAGACCACCCCAGCCTGGAGACGTGACAGAGTGTACAAGTCACTGGCCAATACAAGGAGCAGTCCCTTTCCACTAAACAAAAATAAAAATTCCTCCAAAGTCAGATAAGAAGCTGACCTCATACAGCCTTCACCTCTATTTTCAAGCCTTGAAAACAAGACTAAAATAACCATTAAAAATGTGGACTTCACAGCAAAGAATGAATAGACAGCCACAGTGCCACATAATATTTCCCTCTGGAGCTATCAGACTCAGAAGAGGAATTATGTGGTCAAAGCTATCACTATTCTTCATACAGAAAGCTTCAGAGCTGATGGGTTATTTCAAACATGAAATCATGTCTTCACTCCAAAAAGCATTTTGGAGATGGGTGGTATGACCATACCGGAAACAATTTTTTCAAAGGATAAAAGGCAACCTCACAGACAGCACATCTTTTAAAAGGGATATAGGATTCACCTTACATCTCAAATCAGTAAAACAGTGTAGGAAGACGAGGACTTTTTTCACTCCACATAGTTTCCAATCACATGGCTTACACCATGATTACAGGGTAAGAGCTTTGCAGCTCATAAACATGTATCTGTATCCTACCAGGATGCAACAGCGTAAGGTTTTCCTTTAGACATAGCCATGGCATTTCTTTTTTACCTCTGGCTACATTCCCTGCGTGCACAATTGTTTGAAGTGCTATATACAGTTACAGGCTCTTGTGTTTACTTCAGAGGGTCTGTGAGACTTTTTGTTTGGTAACCATCTCTTTTTTTTTTCTGAAAGTTTTTAATTCAGACTGAAAATTCCACACATGGTCTAAGCCCAGCAGCAATTTGTTTGTTTAGGTTTTTTTTACAGGTAAGGAGAGGTAACGTAAGAAAAACAACAACGTTTGAGCTATTTCTAAGTTATGACAAGGTAAAAATTATATTTATTTTTCCAAATTTGAGAACTTTCAAGCACTTTTTGATTCGCAGCTTTTGAGAAACGGTTGATCTTAAAAATAACTGACATTTTCAGATGTTAGACTGGAATTAAAAAAAATTTGCCTGCTGAATACATCTGCGTACCAAAAGTACTGGCTCCTGTGCCACTACATACCTGACTGATAAATATTCAGTAATGATTATTTTTCAATACCAGGTTATCAAGCAGTAAAAAAACCCTACAAATTTGAGGTTGAGATTTAGTGCTCCCATCCTGCATTCTTCGCAGCTCCAGCTCTCCAGCTGCTTTTTAATGGACCTGCAGAGGGACAAAACCTCCTAAAGCTGATCCTGAGAGAGCAGGTGTAGTAGACATCCTAAGTATATTTCAGATATAAAGTAAAAAAAGCCAAACTGGCTGCACAGGGACAAGTTACACTGAAAAGGGATTGGTTTTCTCTCCAAGTCAGCCTTGAATTTTTCTTCTCCCTTCTCAGCTTCCTCCATGAAATCCATGCAGGAACCCTCCCCTCCTTACATGCATTTGTATGTTCTGGATTTTAATTCTTTTTGGGGTGTCTGAAATATTTGTACATTCAGACACCATTTTGTCTCCTGCTTTATAGCAGTTATTTAAAGGAAGACACTGGCAATTCAACTAACCAGAAAACAATAAAATGTCGATGTTATTGCTGCTCCTGTGTGTTTAATAACACACCATTCAGTAGAATAAACTACGCCTTCCCAGAACACAACACTGATAAAGGAGTTGTGAAGTGCCCTGTGCTTGTTTTGAAGGCACACTTTCCAGAGGATGCATGAAACACCCGCCTGGGTCTGCCCCAAACAATTGAACAGCAAACCCTTTGAAGAAGGTCTCTGTCAAACCTTCAGGCAACTGAGGAAAATAAATGTTACCTTGCTGCCACCACTATGGTTTTTTGTGCTGAATAGATGGTGAAGCAGTGTGGGACGGCCCATTCATTCTCACTCTCCTCCACCTGCAGAAAAAGAAAAAGGTTTTTCTCATCACTACTCAGTGACTGATGAACACCAAAATTGTCCTCCTCGGCTGGCTAGTTTGAGACAAATGGGATTACAATCCGGTTGCAGTAAGTGCGGGACAGCTACTCTTTTCTGAATACCACCTACTTCAAGTCTATTTTGGCTCTATATGAAAATCTATATTGTGCATTTCTACTGCTGCACCTCTAGCTGCACAGCACCACATCCAACACGGCAAGAAAAGGAGGGTTCTGAGCAGGATTCAGCTTATTACTTACCGGTGGGTCGAGCACTATCAGCTGCAAATCAAACACAGAAAGAACACTCCCATTAGAATAGGGGGGTGGGGAGGCAGGAGGACTGGTTATATGCCTAGGCGTGTATACAGGGGAAAAATGCCAGGACAAACCCCTATTTCCACATTAGCCTCTCACAGCTGCATGAAAATGAACAGTCAAAAGGGTGCACTCCAGCTGTTTTGCTAATGCAATGGAAGGAACAAACTTATCACCTGCAGACAAGTCTTTGATACACAGGCTGGGGCACACGAAGGTCCAGCTCACAGCCAGCAGCACCACAGGCTGCTGTCACTGGCCTCAGAGACAGGTTGCGGCTTTGGTCCTCGTGCCCTGAAGGAATGCCTCAACCTGTCTTAAGGCAAAATCCTTTCCTTAATGCCGTGATGCAACTTGAAACCACTTACCAACATGCCATGCAGTGGAAGATGTCCATGAATTTTGAACTGATTTGTCCCTGTAACCCCTTTGCTTGTGTAGAGTAACATATCTGAGAACTGAAAAAGACAGGAAGAATACAATCAATATTCTAAAGACAGCAGGCAGGGCCAAGTATTTTTTTACATCTTTTTAAAAATCTGTTGCTTAAAGGCCACTGTAGACACATGAAAAAATGCAATTGCTCAGTCAGTTTGAGAAGAGTCACTTTCCTTAAAACCACTTGTTCATTTACTTACAGCAAAGGCAATTAAGTTCTAAAATTCTATTAAAAAGCTACATGCCATTACAGAAACAAGCTGAACAGACAGTACTGTCACAGTCATGCTCTCTCAAAAAATCCCTCAGAGTGAATTTTCAGTTAGGATTGCTGATTTTCATCACAAGCACATGAAGACACGCTTTCACAACAGCTTTATCTTGAAGACTTTGGGTTTATGAAAAAACAGAAGCAACACCCACCAGAAAGAACATCCGCTGCTGTAAACCCTTCTTAGTCAGCTTGTACAAGCAACCTTCCCGGATAAACTCCTGCAGTGGAAAATAAGAAGTTAGACAAAACTTGATCTTTCCCAAACAGAGAATTTTAATGTGGTTGTTTTTCATCCCAGAGTATACAGATGCTGATTGGTTCCCAGCAATAATCACCAACAATTTGTTAAATGCCAGATGACACCTTTCCTTTTGTTTTGTACATGAATCAGCTCCTTGATGCAGCCAGCATTTAAATCAATGAAGCAAGAGAAGGAAAAGGAGCAGAGTTCCTGTTGGACACCAGCAGTTCACCTGTTACACTTACATCCCACCGCAGTGATTGCCATAGCATCCCAAAAGCATATGTGATGCTCCTGTACTTATGCTCAGTATATCTATCAAAAACAAAAACAAAAAACCAAGGAGGAACTAAATAAACTCCTGGAAAAACAGAGTCACCGATACCAGTTCCACCCAGGGATGTGGTTCTCACCATTGCTACATTCTTCTCCATGCAGCCTCAGTCCACAGAGACTGCATCAGACAGACACAAGCAGACCTAGCAGTGGATTTCCTATCAAGTACATGACATACCGCTTCCCACTCAAACACAGAGCACCGTAACCCAGCATACCCAGTATCTGTTGTACTGGAAACACGGAACTGTAGCCACAGTCTAAGCAGAAGCATTTTTTATCTATTCCCTAAGACATCACCAAGACCTCCATGGGACCTACTATGAAGACAATTACACAACGCCTTTACAGTTGTTCCATAAAACAAGAGAGGCAGTGATGGCAAATACATGGTTCAAAGGCACTTCTTTGGCAATAAAAACAATAAACATCCTAAAAACTAAGCAAAGGTACTTACCCTATCAGGTGCTGTAAGATTATCTATACCAATCAAGTCATGCTGCAGCTCTGTCAGCTTCTGGAAATTCTCCAGGCGGATGAGACTGTGCTGCAGCTGAGATGTCATTTCTGTGACTTCCTTCAGCGCATCTGTAAGGAAACGGCACCGAGCGGATCAGAACAGAGCACACAAACCCAGGCCGCCAATTTTATCCCTGGAAAATTGAATTTGAAATTTATAGCCAGCTTTAGAATAGAATACTTCAGTTGGAAGGGACCTACAATGATCATCTAGCCCAACTGCCAACTTCTTAAAGTGTATTTCATAGCTATCTAGGAGCAAAATGGAGACTAGCACGCACCTTCAGAGTGCTTCCTATGCTTCTGGAGATTACTGCGTATCTCAGATTTTGTGCATATAAAAAGTATTTACCGTGTAGCCAAAAGTAAATAAAAAAATGAAAGCCAACTATTTCTGCCAAAGATTACTTTATAAATGAATGGAATTTACTGTGCAAGCTTTTGACGCTACAAAGCGGTTAGGTTTTGTCACATTTTTACTTACGGATGACAAAAAGTTCCTAAAACCCCTACCTTTTTCCCTGCTAAAAAAGGGGACAAGAAAAGGACTAGTTTTCCAGCTTTGGTTGAAACATGAAGATCCATCAAGATTACCATGAGAAAAACACTTTCTGGAATGCCAGAAAAAGCATTCACTCTATGCAAAGACAACAGTCTACATCTAAGTTATCTTTTGTGTTTTTCCAAACAGGCAGTTAAGGCAATTTTCTATCTATGGCAAAAAGCTTTGGAATCGTGCACCAGAGCACAGCAGGAGAGTAGTGAAACCTGGTACTGAAAACCTTAAAGATAAGCAAAGCTGATTTTAAAATGTAAGCTAAACATTTTTTTTAATTATTAATCTGCCTCTTGCCAGTTTTCTGCTGGTTCTACTTGCTAGATTCTGGGGTTTTTTTCAGGATATTTAAATTACAGTATTCACCAAACAGTTGTGTTTTCAGCAATCTAAAGCAAAGTTGCTGTGTATTTCACAGAGCTGCAGGCAAGAGTCAGAGAGGTCCTGAATGGAGAAAACGTTTACACTGAATTTGTAGATGTATCACTTGTCTCCCCCAGGGTATGGGCAAAACTTTGTATGTACATGGGAAGGGGTTTCTGCCTAGCACATATACAGCTGAGTGCTTGCTCACTCCGGCAATCTGCAAAGTCCCGGTGCTCTGCCGTGTAGTGCTTGCAAAGTCTCGCCAGGATCAACTTGTAGTGCATCAGTCTCTGGATTGGTTTGAGCAGGAACGTGTTGAGGGGCAGGTAGCAAACCTTCTGCAGCTCAAAATCCTTATATACCATTTCCAGCTTCTTTAGGCGCTTCGTTGCTTTCTCCAGTTCTGTCAAGACCTCATCATGCTTCTGCAGATAACTGGTAAACTCCTATTGAGTTGTACAAAAAATTACTTGGATCAAAGGAAAACAGTCTTTAATAGATTTCACAGTGAGCAAGAAAAAACTTTTGTTTCTGACTGTGTTACACAAGCCAAGACTGCATATGCTGTCATAAATACTGACAAAAATAGCACTAACAACATTATACATTTCAATGGCTCCATGTAAAAAAAAAAAGAAAACAGTATTAAAAATATAAATATTTGCTTGGTTGTCCTCTGTTCACAATTTACTGCAGCTGTGCTTCCATGGGCCTCCAACAGGAGAAGCCAACAGCACCACCCATTAACACTTGGCCATTCAAAGATGATTCTTGTTGATTACTGACTTTAAGACAGCTCACTTCTGCCTGAAAGGGCTGTCTCATCTTATCTGTTAAAGAAACTGACAGGCAGCTCCCAGTTGGGGTCAAAATAAATGTTTGTGCAGCACTATGCCTATGCCTGCTGGGAATACCAAATGCAGAGAGCACTGAGAGTCAGAATAGCAGCCACATGCTTCTGTACTCCCATTCAAGTCACTGGTTTTAATGGAATAATTACTCCACTGCTACAGCACAAGTGTAACTGTCCCATGAAGGTGCTCTACTCCAAATAAAGGTGACTTCATTTCAGAAGAAACTACTCGGCAATTAAAAAATACTTATATTTTGGAATTAATTAACCTTATAAAACAGTGTCTCTATAGGGGAGAGCTCCGAGTTGTGCAAATATAGGAGACACTGTGAAGCTAATTAAATTTTTCTTTGTCTTCTGATGAATAACCAATAAACAAACAATCTTTTCTCAAGGTAAATGCAGCTGGTTAAATAAGCAATGGTGGTATAAAGCTTTGCTGTAAACATTTTATTATGTTTTCTTTTTAATTTATTTATCAACAATAATTGTTTGCAAATCACTTCAAGTTTAGCAGAAATACTAAACCTTGAACTCTCATCCTTGAAAAAAGGAAAAAATGACTCAACAATCCTGACATTCCATTATTTTAATCCTCTATCTACCTTTAGAGTACGCATATTCCTGAGCATGACATCTCCGATGCGCTGATAATCTCCTTTCACATGAGCATTGGTTTTTCCTTCCCTGCAATACACATAAGGAGATGCAATAAGAAGGTGTGGTACATGGGAGAGAAAGAAATCTCAATTTGCTCCCTCTACCTTCCCCCTATACTTCAAGACATAATCTTTAAGAAACACTTCCCAGGTATCTATGTATTTTAAGGACAGCTTTAGGAAAATTAAGTGAAGCAGTACTAACGTTAAGGTCTCCTCTTATCCATTTTTAGCCACCTGACATTCCCATTTCACTGTTCGGGTTGAAAACTTGGTACACTAAATATGGAAGCTGCTTAAAAAAACACAGAGCCATGCTTAGACAACTGAGAGAGGCACAGAAATGAATTTGTGTGAGAATTGGTTTGCGACTTTAACATCTCACACTTCTGAATAAACGTCATAACATGATCCCACCTGAGTTTATGAATTTGGTTTTGTTCATACTTCCATTTATGTTAAACACCTCCTTTTGAATGGTAATTATATTCTATTACATCACACCTCAGGTCAGGAGAAAGTAATACAAAGGTTAAAAGACTAAAAACACACTCTTCAATATAAATTGTGCTGCAAGAACTTAACTCCAACCTTAATTACAAAGAAGTGTTTCCTAGGTTTTCACCTGGAGATTCATTAACTGGAAGGTGTTGAAAAACACACATATTATCTTTTTGACCTTGTGTTCCTCCTCTTTTCTAAGGCTAGAGACACAATACCAGACACTTACCAGAGCGATAGCCTTTGCTCAATCTCTTTCAGAAAGCCTCGATGAAACTCATAAATTGGGTCTATGTTAGAGAAGAGTAATGTCATCAGGCCCTCTGGCATAGCGTTCTCCTTGATGACTGCGCTGCGAAACCACTGCCAGAAAAATCGTAAATGATGATAAATGTCTCTAAGAAATTAATCATTACCATAAACATTTCTGCTCCTGCAGTGATGGGGGAGGAGAAAGTGTGCACAGGGAAACAGCAGGAAGCAAGAGAAATATTTAGGAAAGACGTAATCTGGGAAAGATGGAAAGATGGAATATTTTTCCTTGCCAAACATTACTAACATGAGGCTTATTATTGGTTCTGGGCACAAGCACATTTCTTAACGCAATGATGAGATGGTTGGTAACGGCTCTAAATTACAGTCAATTACCAAGTGGCTGCCACAGCTGATGTTACAGCACTGCTTTCACTTCAATGCAGATACAACTGCTCTTTCATAAAACTTGGGAGCCCTGTGCAAGTTATTTAGTGGCTGGAGACACCTTGCTGCATGTCACATACTGCACTTCTGTATCGCTTTCTGTTCCCCACTTTCTGGCAGGGATGTGAATGTTATAAAAATCCTCTGAGGTGCCAGATGTTCCCCCATCTTTAGGAGAAGTGCTAGGAAGTCTGCAGGAGGAATTTGAGTGAGATGGTGCTCACTGAGCTTGCAGAGAATACCTCAGCTGAAGACATATGGCATTAAGGGACTCAAACTTCTCTTTGATGAAATTAAAACAGTATCTTACAGAAATGCAACAGTCACAGTGTTTAAACCTGAAGTAAATGAACAAAAAGCTCTTAAAGAAAAAGAGCTGGAAACTCAAGCTGTCCTCCAAACAAGGACTCACTCTTGACTACTCTGGGGGAAAGGAGGGGAAAAGAAAAAGAAGCAATAAAAAAAGACAAAACTCCTCAAACCCCTATAGATGGATGGATCGTTTGCAATTGTCATCTGCTCTCACGATCTGAAGGCAGAAAGATAAAAGCCTCCCAGGAAATACTGCAGAGATGATGGCTGAATTACAAGCAGTGACTATCATTGAAGCTGAATGTAAAACATTTTTAGGTTGTACCAGTTCACAATTTTCAGAGCAAAAGTTTGCTTAAGACATCAAAATGACGTGATGTAGCTGTTGGAGCTACCAACAGAAGTCCAGAGAATGTATGTGCTCTCTCACATGAGGGCCTATGTAACAAGGAAGGTAACAGCTACATGGCTCATGGATTATGCTTTATCATAGGACTTCCTTCTTCTGCTTCCTGGAAGAAATTTCAAGTTTTTCTACATTAACAATTACAAATCTGTTAAGAAAAGGAAAAGCATTAAAGAAAGTTAAAAGCCCTTACCACTGTAATAACTTCCAGGTCCTTTAAATACGTCCGTTCAGTAGCAAGAATCTCCTTTGCTATGAAGTATGCCTTGTCAGTTGGATAGCGCTGAAAGAATACACAGTAATCAGTAAGTAATAAAATATTGATGCTCTATTTGAGCACAAGGTCAAACCTTACATAATTTCCCCTTGCTGTACGCAAATAGAGCAGCTGATTACTAACAGGGCAACTCTGTATTCAGTACTGTATTCTCAAATAGTGACTTTACTATGAAATACTATTTATATTTCAAAATTATTAAAAAAATAATGTCAATTATACGTCAGTTATATGAACTTCCATTTCAAGATCAAGGGCATACTTTACAAAAATATGGAAATGGTTGTTCCAAGTTTTCTAGGTTTTAAATACTTCTCTAATTAAATGAAGTACAGCAGATTGGCAGTACAGCCCTTTTTCAAAACTATTCTATTTCCATTTACAGCTTTTACTCAAATCCTTTGAGGACCATATTAATTAGTTAAAAAAACACAAAAATCAAACTACATCAGTTGCTGGCTGCATGGTTGCTCCAGGGCTGCTATTTAATGAAAAGCAAAGACAGAATGGACAAGGAAGCACAAAGGAATGAAATGGTGACGAGGTTTTCTGCAGCTGCAATGAACCAAAATCAAGAGTTAGCCTGAAAACATACGTTATTAAAAATCACATAAGTAATATTAAAGAACTAATCACATTTCAAGCTAAGATTCTGCTTTGTCTCCTTAGCTCACTATGCCGTGCCGCAGCTCACTATGCCGTGCTGCAGCTTTGTGCCAAATCCTTGTCTGGTGAGAAATAAATGACAGCAAACTCAAATGAATTACTTCAAAATTTGGCCGCCATCTCTGCCTCACCTGAGGGTAATCCAGTTTTGAAAACTGTTTCTCCTTTTTCCTTGTATGTACCAAATTAATAAAAAAATCTCTTTTGAGAGACACTTTGAGATGCCCTCCAGCACTGTCCGCACAGCTACTCAAGTGCTTCTAAATCCTCTATCTCAGTATTGCTCATGGAAAGGACTTCTTCCTGGTTGCTCAGTAATATATCTATTGAGTCCATCTTGGCCAAACAGAATCCCTGGAGGTGTGTATCCCAACACAATTAATTTTGAGAAACTGTCTAGCCTCTTTCCAGGTTTATTTATGCTAGTTACTGTAGCCCCACACATCAGTCCCCTTCCTAGAGGAACCAGTAGACATACTTTGACATCCTTCCCACAGCAGGGTGGTTGGAACTACATGATCTTTAAGGTCCCTTCAGACCCAAACCATCTGTGATTCTATACTTCTATTCACTCCATAGCCATGCTCTTAACTTCAATGTACCTGTCTCAGGTACATCGTGTCAGGGAAAGTCCTACCTAATCTTGGCTTCAGGTATTTTTTTTTTTTTTTCCTGGGCTATTTACCTGACTGTAGCATCACAAACCCTCAAAATGCTGTTGAACCTCAGTGGGCATCCTTCTCAAACAGCCTCCTCCCAAAGGATACGACATCATTTTTCTGACCTCCCTGAAGACCAAGGTGACACAGCTCTTTCATCTTGCTTACCAGCTTCCTCTAGTAGCACTTGCACATCCTGAAACACCCTTTATAGACTGATGGAACAACACACGCTAGCTTGACTTTAACTTCAGACGTCTCTTACGTGATATGAGAATTACTGCAAACAGGTTATGTTTTTGTGTAACACAGCTTTGTGTACGTCTCCTCCCAGGCTCTGCACAGGATAATACAGCAAATAATGCCCTTAAGGCACTAAATTCTATGGAAAAAATAGTTTCCTAAGGCAAAGCAAAGCTGGGTTATGGAATCAACCACAGGCTGCAACAACAGATCACAGGGAACCTCACCTCTGTAGCCATGGTGGAGATGACCCTGCTGCAAGCTCTGCACAGCATCACCACACACGCGCATCCACTGCTTCATTCCTCTCCTCAGCACTGCCTCTCCATTCTGGGGACTCCCCAGCAGCCTCCCAGCTCACCTGGACCCACCACCACCTCACATTTGTTTAAGCAGTTGCTTAAAGAGTTACCCTTAAGCAACATATATCACCTAGTATAGTCATAAGAACTCTGGAAAGGACCCTGCCTGCCACCAGTTCACATCTTGTGCTTTGATCCTCACTCGACTGCTTTTTCTCCACACTCAAGAACACTTTTCTGGATTGTTTCTTCCTTAAAAACTTACAGACCAAGAAGGCGTGCAAAAGCATGCTGTGCCCAGCACCTTGCACTTTTCATAGCCTGCACAAATTACCTTTTTCATCACCTTTGAGCACTTCTGCAGGTTTTTGCTTTGTTGTCCAGGTGACTGTGTGCTAGCCTTGAGGCACAGAAGATGCTTTTCATTTCCCAAGCATCTTCTCTTCCATCCTCCCTCCCCACTGCATCATCACTTTCTGTTTACTCTCTGAAGTTCCTGCTGCTTTCCAGATTGCCCCCTGCTGAAATTTAGTGCCCTTAATTTTCTTTGTTTCGGTTTTGCACCTGAGGGTTCAGTCCTAACTGAATCCCCTGTGCTTAATCCTGGCAGCAGCTGCTAGGCAGACCCTGTACCAGAACTGAAAAGCAGTACAGCTAGCACAGTACAAAAGAGGCTCTGTCAAACACCTCCATTACTGGTGAGGCACTGCAAGAGCAAAGAAAATCTATTTATGCCTGAAAAAAATAAACAGAGAACTCTCTTGAGGAGGCAAGCTGCTTCCAAAGTCTGAAATAACGTTCCTACAACCACAGCAGGCATCAAGGCAAATATCCCCACTTGGAAAAACTAGTATTTCCACTGTATTATGTACACACAATCCCACCTGGAAACCTTCAAACACTCACTAAATTTAAGAGTGGCATCTTTGCTCATGGTGAGACTTCTGTATGTTCCCTGAGCAGCTGAGAGTCAGGACATATGGTGCAGAGATCTCCAGATCATCAACTGAGATGAAACAAGAGTGAGCAAGCATGCAGCTGCTGGCACCAAGTACCCCCAGAGATGTGGTGAAGACAGCAAACAGCATGGGCCTGTGACCTTCTTGCCTGAAGATCCCGACAGAGGTAAGACAACCAGAACATTGGATGGGGCGAGCAGGAGTAAAGAGCACACAAGGTGGTTTCTTCTTTGAGGCTGTACAGAAAACTATAGATTACATTGTGGCTACTGACTCCACAAGGAACTGAGTTTGGACAATGGAGCCTTCCTTTCACGGTAATGGAAGGTCCTGGATCCTTCCTAAGTACCAAAGAGTCAACAAACCTGGCTGCTTGCTCACTCTCTGCAAGCAGGCAAGGCAAGGGGAGCAAAGTAGCTTGCAGAAAAATGGTCACTAAAGTCTGTTAGGTGGCCTTCTCTATCTTACTGGGAGAAATGGAGCATTCTGCGGTTTGTCAGATAGCATATACCATGCCCCTACAAAGGCAAAGTCTAGTAATTAGTTATCCACATCTGAAAAGTAGTCAAAGAATGCATGCATCAACGTATGTGTATGCACACACACACATTTATTTCTCCTGAGTGCATCTAAATGCTTGGAGTCATTGCTTAAGAAAGAGGAGCTGGCTGGACTAGAAGATTTCAAGAGGTCTTTTCCAACCTCAATGATTCTGTGGTTGCAGATTCTTGTTATTGCTAGCAACCACTGTGAAACCCTGGTACCGTGGATGCAGTGTGCATAAAAAGGAAAATGTGAATCACACACTGACATCTGGCCATCTCTGTCATTTTGAAAAACCAGGGGCACATGAAGCCACTGCTTACCAAAGCACACAATCAGATGTCGGTATGAACCAGTACGTCAGCTTTGCCACACAGACCAGAGGAGGCTTGCTGCACAGAGTATGGAAGACTCTGGAGAAGCTCCTGGGAGGCTCTGGTCAGAATTTCTGGGCTACCACCACTTACTTCACCTTTCAGAAAGGCTCTGCAGCGTTCCAGTGTGCAAGAGGATACGGACACAGATGATGCACTGGGGGAGAGCAGCCTTGCTCAGTGGTGCTGAAGCACAGAGTGAAGAGCTGAAGCTCATGTCTCAAGGACTGAAGGTGAGGTGTCCTCCAGAACAAGAACATTTTGTAACTAGGATTACCTGAGAAAGCAAGGGTGAATCCTGAGCTCTACATGGGGGCGAGGAAAACCTCACATTATGTTGGGGAGTTCCCAGCTAAAGCAACCAGTACTCACTGGTGGAAAGAAACGAAAGCAGCCTCAGCTAAGGATGAGTACTGAAGACCCAAAGTTGTTCTTGCTTTGAGACTTGTTGCACCCACAGAAGTCAGGGGCATTTTTGCCCACCTCTTTTCAGAAAGCAAGCCTCAAGCTTCCACAAGGCCAGAGCATCATCTACCTCTCACCAGAGTCAGCCATGGAAAGGGCAGCTCCAATGATACTGCCAGCTCTGCTGAACAGCCCCGTGACTGACTGGGTCTAAGAGGATCCACTGTGATGCCTGCTGCTGAGAAAGCTGAAGTTGAGCTCAGGTCCTCTATAGCCCAAGAGGAACATCTCAGGACCGCTCTAAACATCCTGTTACGATTAGAAAGAATAGTTTGGAGGACCATCATATGGTGAGATGGACCAATGAGACCATGGTGAGACTGCATGGGAAGTAAGGAACCTAGGAAGAACATAACTTATATATTAACAAATGTTAGCTCTGTGCTATTCTCTATACTGGTAAATAAAATTATTTTAGAATGTATTTTTATTAGTGACACGCAGCACTTTGCACAGACAGCACAGTCAGCTGAGCTGTCATGGGTTAAACGTGACATCATTCAGCAAAGACAAGGCCAGGTTCACTGTCACCATGTGACACAGGTTTTTATTACTGAATGAGCCAAAGGCAACCGATTTCCAGAACTGACAGCCATCTCCCCCACCAGCCTGACAGTGTACCGCCCTGGCAAGAATCACTTTGAACAACTCACTGGCACTGGAGCACCCTTTTAATAGTCTTAGCACAAAGACAAGGGGTTCTCACATTCTAATGTAGCAGTTACTGCCCAAAAGGCGCCAAGTGCACTGCTACTGTTTTACATCAATTACCGTTTCTCCCAAATAGCTCATTTCAGAAATCCACATAGAATACCTCAAATTGGAAGACACCCACAAGGATCATCGAGTTCAACTCCCCGCTTGCAGAACTACCTAAAACCAAACCATATGACTAAAAGCATCATCCAGACACTCCCTGAACTCTTGACAGGCTTGGTGCTGTGACAACGTCCCTGGGGAGCCTGCTCCAGTGACCTGCCACTCTCTCAGGGAAGAACGTTCTCCTAATGTCCAACCTGAACTCGTTTCCATTCCGGAGTATAAAAGGCAAATTCCAAGCACAGCTCCCTGCCACACTGGGTCTCTCAGCAGCTGTTCCTGCTGAAACAGTGGGAGGTGGTCCCAGAAGCAGATGCCAATTAGACCCTTATGCCAAGAGGGCAGCGGGAACTCCTGCCACAACAGCAAGATACACGGATCCGACCAAACCTTCAGCACTGGAGCTTTTAACACTAACCACCAAACACATCTGTTCTACCATGAAATACAATGCAATCAACATTTGGCAAGCACAGCTCCTGAAACCATCACTTTTCTTGTGACATAAATTCCCAGTCGTGTCATTACCTTACGTTTCATTTCGTCATCCTCTTCTATCCTGGCACCACCAGCATCACTAAGGACAGGACTCAGAAGAGATGGACCGTGGCTGGCCGCGTTCAAGTTCACCTGAAATGCTGGGTTCAAGCCCAGGGGACACTTCAGCACGACGGAGGAGAGCTGAGGATGGTCCACTTGCAGGCCTAGGTGGGAAGAAAATAAGACCATGGAGTGGAAAAGGAGAGAAAATGATTTCAAAGATAGTGCATCTAAGATGATTACCCACTGTTACTGTAAACCATAACTGCAATCTCACATTATTAAAAGGCAAAAGCGAAAAAATGCTTACACATCCAAAGACAGTATCTTAAATCTCAAATTAATATCCAAAGTGCATGTCTCAAAGCAAAGTCAGCATTCCCTGCAACTCAGCTGTTACGTGACACCTTTAAAATTGCATTTAAGGAAAAGGATAAATTGTCTAGTGTCTAGGAAAAAGCGCTCAAATCCCACTGTATTTTGTCAAGCAGGGTTCACAACACAGAATTATACTCCCGTAACAAGAATACAGCTTTTAATTTTTCCTTTTCAAAGTAACAATTACTTTTCACCCCAGGGAAAAGCTAAGACAAATGATTCTGCTACTCTCTGCTGCAGAAGATAAAGCTCGTTAAAAATACATTCAGAAATCAGGGAATCTCCAAAATTGTACCAATGGGAGAGAAAAACCCATTGCTATACAAAAAGGGAGTATGCAAGAGATTCCATTCCTGGATCTTCTAAGTATATGCATAGAATAACCTACCGATCTCAAAGGAAAACAATTTTGCAGCACTGAGTATCAATGGGATGAACAAAATCCTCTTGCACTGCAAACCTGTCTGAAGCAGGAGAAACACGTACTTCTTTGCTCTAGATTACTGTCAATATTTTTTTATATATATATCCTTATTTCATTTGTTGACCCTTCAGAGATTTCTGATACGTAAGGCGCCACTACAGTGAGTTTAAGCCTATGAACAGGAGCTGTTCCCCTCTCTTCTGCAGACTCCTTAGAAACAGCGTGCAGACACCCCTCAGGTGCTCAGTGAAAACGACTGTTCAAAATCTGCTTTTTGGGACCAAACAAAGGCAACAGACACTCCAACTACTCACATGACGCCCACAGAATTCCTACCTAACCTCACCTTTTTTTTTTTTTTTTTTTTCCTGATCTTCCCTATGATAAACAGACAACTTTGTCAGATCAGGCAACTGAACGGGTACCAAGCACTGCAGTATCTACAGCTTTCACGGCACTGCTCCAACACTCAGCCCCGCTCACAGCCCTCCCCAGCACGGCTCGTGGTGTGTTACAAGCAGAGAGCAAGGGCTAAATCACCTGACCAAAGGCAAACAAAACTCAACCGCGAAGCCAAAACCGTCAACTCATCAGTTCCCAGACCACTTAAAAATCATCCCAAAAACCTTTAAAAAAAAAAAAAACACATTCAGTCCCTGTGGATATCCAGCATCTCTTGATACAGCCACAGGGCACACTTTCTGGAGGAGAAGGAGTTGGGAGTTTTCGATTCCCTACTGGCAGGAGCGGCTGCTGCTCTCTGGCTCAGGAAGCAGAACCAGGCAAGGCGCAGCGTGACAATGGCGAGGCAGCCCAGGCGAGTTTTCACATTGACAAATGCAGGAAGCTAAACAGTGCTGCACTCAGTCACCTGGAAGAGATTCAGATCATCGAGGCTGCGGAGTTAACTATTAATACACTAGCTGAACACAGTCATTCTGGAGCATTTTTGTTTCCGGCTGAGCATTTTCTTCATTCCTGCTGCTTTTAACATTAGCCCAGGAAAGCAACATCTGGCATTTGTTTCGCCTACACAGGGACAGGAGTTTATTGGAAGTTTGCTTTTACATGTCAGGGATGCTGGAACAACAGCTTACACAAATGAGCTACAAACTTACAGGGGCGAGGAGCTTCTTTAAATTCTTGGAATTTAACATGATGTAGCAACACTTTCCAGAATTTGTAACTTGAACCACTTCTGGACAGACTGAATGTCCAGATACACGGGGAGCAAAAGGGATATAACTTGCTACAAACTCCACTGCCTGTCTATTACAGTTGAGGTGTTCTAGTTTCATCACCTCCAACAGGAGAAGCTGGCCATTAAATTCATTTCAAACACGTGCACATTTATACCTGACAGCAAGAGTCCTGCTGCCCAAAGCCAGAGTGATTTTATGAAAACGAGAGGCACATTCAGCTCCTTCAGAAGCCCGAAACAAGCAGCAGAACCCAAGATACTGAAGCACAGGGCTTCCCCTCTGCCCACGCCTGGGAGGGGGGTAACCTACAGATGCGAATGTCTGTTGCTTCTCTGGGGGTAGGAGAACCCTTCCCCTGCACAGCTGTTGCTACAGGACACCCTGCAGCCAGCTGTTTCTCTCGCCAGGAGGAAAGCAATAAAGAATTCAGGAAGGAGCTGTTACAGCAGCAGCTTGTAATAGGTTGTCAACATAAACAGCAGATTCTGCATAGGGACTTTCCGAGGTTTATATGACTTCTGAAATTTGTCCTTTCTAGAAAGGACTATAAAATGACATGGAGCCACCCAGGTTAGCTTTTTTTGCTAACATTTAACTGTTTGATATAAACCCAATATGATGGCATATCTTGGCAGATGACATTACAAGCACGTACTTAAATTTTCATTCTCATAATCCAACAGTTTTTCTCCACTACAGCAGCAAGGGGGGAGCTCTCAGTCAAGCAGGTAAGATGTATGACGATTCTCTATTTTCCTCAGGAAGGATGGTAAAGGAAGAATCCATGCAACAGCTGGAGTAGCTGTTGCTGCTTCCAACAGCTGTTCAATGTAGAAAACTCTTAATTAGGTAGAAATATCGGTGCGAAGCTCAAAACGCATGAATGATTTCTTCTGATGTGAAACCCTGGTGCGCCAAGGTCTTCCCTGCCCTGCAGGCAGCATCTCCTCCAGGTATATTAAAAGGGACCATTCTTTGAGAGGGGTGTTTCCATGTTTCAACATTCTGCAGGAAGTGGAAATTTGTTCTCTATGTGTAAGTCATAACACAAACATTCCAAACTGGGAAGCCTTGCTGTAAGCAGGAGTCAGAGTTTCCATGCAGCAACACGGGTACTCGATGATGTAAACCAGACGCTCCCAGACACAACTGCATTCTGTACACAACAAATTTCTGCTTTACCATCACAAACGCACTTAATGCGACATCAAAAAATGTGTCAGTTCAGTGTAATATTCCACATAAAGATCTTTAAGAATACTAATACTACTTAGTCAATTACACTATGTAGTTATAACCATGCATCCTTAAGCAAACAAAACCACAGTTTCATAAAAAGACCAGCATGCATACATACAACGGGGGGGAGGGGGGGGGGAAATCAAGTTTAACAGTAGAACATTGCAAAAGCACTGTAGTTTGCATGAACACAGCTATGGACTTCAGTGAGGTTGCTAGCCTTATCTTTCACAGCTACTGCATAATGTTGTGAAACACTTACTATTGATTATGCTGCCTCTTCTTCTGCCCAGGTGCAAAAATGCGAAAGCCTCTATCTAATATATAGAACTACAACTTAATTCAAATGTTTGTTCACTCTATTTTTTACTGAGAGGATCTTCAGCGTATTCAGGTGTGAAGGTTCACACTCAAATTGAAAAAGAAATCTGTTTAGAATATTACACAAAATCAGTCTTGAGAAGTTCATTATGGAATTACAGAACAGCCTTTAAGCCAGCTGCTGTAACTATGACCTTACCTTGTATTTTCTTCAAGAGTACTTGAATCCCATCCCTCTCACTGACATTATCATGGTTAACATACAATTGTTTTCTTTTTTTTTCCCCCCTCAATACACCTGTTTAGTGCCCAATATCCAAAATCCATTCTTATTTGCCTTGCTAATAGAAATACAGCAGAGATCTTCTCTAACCTGTCAGGCATTTCACAGGGAATATGTTTCTTTACCCCTTGCAAACTTCAGAGATGTGAGTAGCAAAGGAAAATTTTGGAAAACTATCACCTGACATCAATCAGCAATGCCAGAGAAAGCAAGGAAGAAAACACACAGCAGCCAGGTTTTAAATCTGACTTGTAATTTACTACATTAGTGTAAACCATTTTTGCCCCACAGTAGGGGAAGGAGGAGGAGGAGACATGCTAGGGAGATGTAACTGCCTTCCCGATCAAGCTTTGAGAGTAAAAAGAAACTGATACATGAAAAATTACAACTATTTTCTGCAAAAAGAAAAAAAAATGAGTACAAGGAGAACCACCTACTACGTTACTTTCTTAACCATAACACTGATTTTTGTGTGAATCATCAAAGGCCTCTGAATTTCTGTTGTCTGAAATCACTCACGTGATGCCTTCACTCTAATAAACTACTAGAAGATGTCCATACATATACTAAGACTTTTTTTTGTGTGTGTGGTTATAAACCAAGGTAAATGGAATCATACTCATACAACAGTTAAGGGAGGGAGAAGATATTTCATGCCTTTGAACTCTCACAAAAGAAAAGGGGGAGGGGGGATTTAAAATTGTGCATTTGAGTTTCAATTGCAGCTTTTATTTTAAAAGTGGTCTGGGAAACTGGCATGCTAAACCCAAACTCATTTTCCTGTGTGCCTTCAGAAGCATGTCAGCTGACATTCAGAAAAAACTTGTCTTTTCCCCACCATCCCCTTGCAAGTACTGTATACCTTTAGAAGTGCAAAGCAAAATCCTGTTTCTTTTGCAAAAATTCTGGTCTACAGCAAACATTCAGCTCCAGCAGGAACAGGTCCAGGTTCGAGGCAGAATATGGACTAAAAAAAAAAACCTCACTGTGGCAATGATGACACTAACTGAAGAGATGAGAGTTTGATTTTCAGATCTGAAATATCAAATCTAGGATCTGTCATGCATTAGCAAGATCACTGGCTATCTGTTGTTTCAGAAAAAAAGAAGCTTACAGCTCTGTGGGCTTTCCTCCCAGATTAATATAATTTTTAAACGGTAAAAGCTCCCACTAAGGGGCTACAGCAGTTTATCAGAATACAGGTTTTGCTAATTATATTAATATGGGCTTCATTTGCTTTACCCTGAGATAACAGGCATAATAAGATAATAAGCTTTTGGCATCACTTCTCAGTTATTTTTTCAGAGAATATTTCCACTCTTCAATCTAAATTCAATCTCTACACAGAAAGCCAGATTTAAGTGCAAAGCTTCACAAAAATAACACGCAAGTACTGGTTCTGTAAGCTTTATGCTTGAATGCTTAAAGCAATACAAAGACAGACAACAAAAATAGTACCCCGATAATGATAAGCATTATTGGATGTACTAAAAGCTGTGTGAGGTTCAAACGTTCGCAATCTGCCTCCTTATCAGAAGGGAGTGCCTCTTGCATTTCCTGGTTGATTCCCTTTAAAAAGTAACTCTATTATTATTATTACTACTACTTCAAAGAGATGAGATTCTTCTCATTCTAAAGCCCTGCAGCAGCTGACCAAAAGATGACAGGAGCCTGCTCAGAGCCCCTTCCTGCACAATGCCCTGCTGAACCCATCACATGCATAGACCAAATTATTATTTCTAGAGTGAAAATGTTCTGCAGGCTAACGTACACCTGAAATCTTGAATATCCCTTATCTTCCTTATTTCAAAATATCACAACTAATACATTTTCCTCTGCCAGTCTTCCCTTTAAAATAATGACAGATAGTTGAGAGACAGAGAATCTTGGGGAAAAATATATTTATCTAAGAACCTGAAGCAATTATCTAAGAGACTTTAAATTCAAAGATCTCTTTTATATCCTCAAACGAGTACAGATCACATTAAACATTAAAGCATGTTTATAGCACTTAGCACATGCCCCAGTGAAGCCGCATGTACCTATGCAGTTAACACCCACACATGATACTGTAGGAGAGTCCTAAACATTGGTCCTGGTTTTAGTTACGTCCAGGATCTGACACTGCCATCCTTCTTTTGCCACCTTCCCTGCCTTGTAAAGGCCATGCTATTTGCGGGCAAAAATAGTATGTATCTGTTGTTATAGACTGCAGATTGTAAACTTTTATACTGTCATGGCATTAAACAGAAATCTCTTTATGCAGCATTGACAGCTTTGATCGGTCTGTGCTCAAACTACGACTTTACACAAACCACTCTTCAGCGTTGTTGAAATGAACGGTCAGGGTGTTTCAACCTAAACTGCTTATTTACACCAGGTACATATTTTCCTGAAGTCTATGTAAAATTGGTTTAACTTTGTAACAAAACCAATCAAAGTAAAGTTAATCAAATTCAACCCCTGTAATAAAGAGATATAACATGCTAAGTTCTAAAATCTCCTGATGTTCAACAGTCAGTCAATACTGCCCAATAATCCCTCCTTGCTGCAACGCAAAGTTTTTTTGGAATGGGTGCTTTCATTGTTTTATAACTCAGCAAATATAAAACAGAGAAAATTAAAAAAAAAAAGTCAATTCAAACTAGCCCAGAAACCTGTTCCATTTACTTATGCAAGTACTACTGACTTTTTTTGAGCAAATGTTTACGTGATTCAGAGGATTTACCCATGAATTTCTCACAGACTCCTGAAGGAGAACTTTCAACCTAGAAAACATGCAATTGCCTCCATACCCTGTGTCTTCAATAAAGGACAGGCTTCTAACAAAAACAAATATACAGGAGCGAGTTGGAGGGACATACCCAATTTTAAAAAAACATGTCTCTACAATAAATGTAATTCCTGTAACGAAAACTCCTAGCCCCATTTGTATGCCAAGCAAAAGATACAAAACACCCACAAACCATCACACCCCAGTACTTGCCCCAGCTGTGCTCTACTTTCAACAAAGGGGTACAGGAGGAAAACTGCCTGTAGAAATCTGGTAATGAAACTCTAAGATGCCTTGGCTAGGAGAACAAATATTTATTCTATTTCAAACACAAGGGTAATGAAAAATAAAGCTAAAAAGCCCATGTTGTCATTTATATCAAAGTTTTCCTTATTTTATTGCATAAACAATTAAAATTACGAATCAGTACAAATCTGTATGTTCATAACCGGCAATCTGAACAGACACAAAGATATTAAAAATCCCAACATATAATTCAATAAAACATTTACTGTATAAAAGATAAAGTTCAAGAGATCAATTAAGAAAATCCAGCCCTCTTTGTTTACTTAACATAATCCTTTCCTGAAAAAAAGTAGCACCTATTTAATTGGGGAGTCATTCTAACCAAGGCACGCATACCCCTATATGTACTGATAAATGAGCATTTTGTGTTTCTTACCAATCTGCAGGGCTGTTGCAAGCTGCGCTCTTGGCTACCATCCGAGCCTTGGGCGTTCAAGCAACAGCAGAATCTTGTGACTTCGGAAAATTTATAGCAACACCTTCCCACAAACCAGGTTCAATTAACCATGCTCCAAATTTGAAACCTGCAAAGCTACAGCTCACCTGGTGGACTAATCCTGCAATAGCTCATGAGCAGATAATAAATTAAGTGGATTATATGATATGTTTGGAACTGTAAAGTCTCCCCGTATTCATATAGAGAATGTATATGTATACCCATACATACACACACGGAATTTGTGACAAGTATGATGTAAGATCTACTAAAAACTACAGGTAATGACAGCTAAAGGAACACAATCAAAATTGTATTGTATGCTCATTCATTCAATCAATACCAGATAACTATGCCTTAGGACTTTTTGTAAAATGACAATAATGGGAATGACTTACCGACAGGTTTGCACCAAAAAGCATAAAATTATAATGACTTTTATTAGTGTCTCCACGAAATCTTACCCTTATCAAGATCTACAACTAAACAAAAACTATCCCCACCAAAAAAACCCAACACCAAACCAAAACCAAGCCACCAACCAAAAAAAAGAAAATCCCTTAAAATCACCTATGACCACAGTACAAATATAAGGAGATTAATACTTGATATTATCCAGCAACTCTGATATTCACTGGAAATTAAAGTGAAAGTTGAGAGCAGATCAATATAGCGCCCTATTCCATCTTAAGGCAAAATATGGTAAGTCCTGGGAAATACACAGCACGTATTACTTTAATAATGAATGAGTACTTTAAAATTACAGAGTCTATACTCAATAGATAACACAGGCTAGTAAAGTTTACCAAAGTTTAACTGGGTGGTGGATAGGTCAGAGAATATTCTATGACCCATGTTTTGTGCAAATTAAGACTTCCACTAACTGCAATACACAAAGATCAAAAATGTTCCATTGTAGTGCTTTACATTCAATAAATGTGTTTAAGCATATAAGTATACACACAGAGGACTACAGGTGCAGATTAAATTGCCCACTCAAGACACACATTTCTTAGTGTCTTTCAGTCGCACTGCAACATGCAAGTTAAGTACCACAAGAGAGATAAAGCCATCAGCCTAACTCATTCTGAAAAGTGACTAATATTGACATGCTTTCTATGGCTGCATGTATTTGCTAAAATAACAGAGAATCCAAAGGATGGAGAACAGCCCTATTTCACTGAGGAGCAGGAACAATGGCTCTGGCATGCTCCCTTTTCTGAGCTGTCACTGCAACAGCTGGTGGACATACAGTCTGGAGCAGGACAACAAGCCTGGAAACCCCAGTGGTTCTCCATACTAGAAAAACACATCACTAAAATGTGTATGTCAACTAGAAATGTAAGTACCTACATACACCTGCCTCCACCCCCTGCCAAGTCTCCCACAGATGGGGGCAAAAACCAAACAAGAAAGAACGTACCTGCAGAAGTGAGAGCGTCGGCGGGAGGAGAGGACAATCACTCACTTGCCACAATTAAGTGAAGGTTTGCACCTAGGCTTTCATCTGCTCCTAGCACAGCTCCTCCTCAAATGCTCTCTTCTCAAGGCGAGCACGCACAGGACACTCAACAAAGATCTTCTGATTTTTCCTATGTAATCTCCCCACTTTTTCATGCCATGCAACTCCCACAGCAGTTTTCACTGCTCGGGCTCTGCCAGGGTCCCAGCTCGCTCTGTTAGGTGGCTGGCACTAACTCCACACCTGCCAGCGCACTACTCGTCTACTTGAAAAGAAAACTTGTGTGCTCAGGAAAAAAACAGAAATCAGTACCAGGAACTAAGTTTTAATAATATCAACACAGCAAAAAGAAAACAAAGCAAACCACAAGAAGTAACACTGAAAGCTTAGCAGCACTGCTGGCACTCAGGACATAACCACACTGCACGAAGTTCACCAATTCCCTTACACTAGTCAAAGACAAACAATATGGACAAAGAACAGAAAGTCCTTCCTTTTCTCACCTTCTGCTGCCACCTCAGGAGAGAGCTGGGGAGAAAAGGATGCCTGGCATGGCTCCACTGCACTAAAATAACTCACAATTGGTGCTTGAGTTCACTGCGAAGCACTGAGCCACCCTGTTCCCTTGAAGGCAGGCTGTTTTCTCTCCATGTCTACTGGAAAGTGAATCTGAACTTATTCCTCTGGAAGAAATCAGGAAGAACCTTTTCTCACAGCTTTCTTGCGATAATAAAATCTCTACTTAGGAAGTAAATTTTCTCCTCTTTTGTGCCTATCCAGGAAACAAGTAAAACAACAGAGCTAAGCCTACAACTATATCCCCAGAAGCCATACAGCTTTGAAAATCAGAAAAGCCCAGAAAGAAACCACAACAGCTATACACTATCAGTTAGCAACAGCAAAGGTCTAACTCACAGGCAGCAGCACTGAATGCTCACACAACCTGCAAGTATGCCTCAGTGTGCAATCCCGGCATGGGATATTGGCTTGTGTTGACCAGCATCATCTTTGCACAAGCATCCCAAAACCATGTATACAGAGGGGTCAGATGGTGCAGAAGATCAGTGTTCCTGGTGACATCTGGAACTAAAACCTTCATCTGAACAGCTCCGTACCCAGGTCAAAGCTCCCCCCACCCCATCCTCACCTGTGGATCCAGGTTGCTCTAAGCTAAATGACCAAGATCCTAGCAACTCCCATTCCCTTAGAAAACAAAAGGGGCATTACATTAAGAATCTAATTACTTTTTTTTTTTTTAAATCCCTGAGATTTAAAATTGCCAATAAAAGATCTGCATAGTTGCAAAACACAAGAAGAAAAACACTGAAGATACCTTTTCAAATTAACTGCAGTGCAAGCAAACGTATTGGCGAGCCTTCTCTCAGGACTGCCAAGTGTATTTAATTGAAAATACAGGAAGCTTTTTCCTAAGTTCTCTTGAAAACCTAGGCAATTTAGTTGGATTTATTCCCATATTAAGCAGTTCTAACACATTTAGAGAGAATGCCTGCGACTGAGGCACAGAGCATGAAATGGAGGCAGACACAGTTACATGTAAACAGCTGAATCCTGATTCTTTTTTTAAAATCAAAGAAATTAACAGCCTTTCTCTAAATCTTTATCTACATTTTTGTCCCTGACTACCACCTGTAAGAGACTTTGCAGACAGAGTTGTCTTTTTTCTGTTTTTCTTTTTCAAGTTACATAATGTAGTTAGTTGTGGGAAGGAAATCAGACAAACCACCTAAAAACATACTTAAAGGTACCAGCTTTGGACACAACTGAAGACCTCCTCCAAGTGCCTATTTAGAAATGTCACACTACCCATCCACGACATCATCTCCACAGGTATGAATAAAGTCAAACAATGAGCCAGAGCACACATTCAACAGAAGCAAAAAATAAAACCCAAACCAAAACAAAACTGTATAGCACTTACAAACAAAAAAAGAGCAATCAAACCGCTGTACATTCCTGTAGGTCCGAACTAACACTTCGTTATAAATGTGCTTTGCTTTTCTGTGCCACTGACAAAGGCAACGGGTTTCTCATGGAACGACAGTGATTCCACTCAAACACAGTAACCGCAACATAAAAGCAAGTGCTGGGAATAATAATCATACCTTGGTAAAAACTCAGCTGGAAGAAAGGGGTGACTAAAGGAGGTTTTATCTCCTTGTGTTCTAACATACATTGAGAAGAAATCCCTGTAAGTTTTAGTTATCAGAACTTTCAGAAAGAACAGTATTTTTTAAATGTTTGAGTAAAGAATGAAGGTCTTTTAATGATGTAACAAGACCACATTTAAGAAAATTGATATAATAACATCAAGCATAAAGTTCTGCTTGTAACTGTAAGCTGCTTATTTTGGAGGCGTTGATTGTATTAGCACTCTCTCTGCAAAGGACTGAAAACTGGGCCACAGGGAACCCCAAAACCAGATGGCTGAAGGAGATGACGCCTTCTATCACAAGGTTTTGGTCAGGTGTTAACACATCTCACATTCTTGCTTGCACAAAGCAGAATACTTTAAAAAATGCTATTACGAGCATCAGACTGGCAGACAGGAAGGATGTTTCACAACTTTTACTGTTTCACCTCAATAAATGTTGCTGAATTAGATGTGACCAGTTCAGTAACTGTCTTTTCAATTTACGCTTTCGAACTTACAGATCAAGCCTCACATCAAAGTCACCTAAAAAAAAGATTTATAAAAGCCTACAGTATTCACTCCTCCTAACATCTCAATTTCTCAGAAAGATTATGGTATTTTTCTGAACATAGCCCATATTTTAAAGAAAAAGTTAAAGCCATCACCGGGTTTACACTACCTGTCTTCCACAGAAAAAGAACACTTTTATGAATTCATTTGTAAGCATTTTTATGCAGAGTGATTAAAGAAAAAGGTGAGACAAAATGCAATGGGGATTAAGTGCTTTTATAGTCTACGCATATATCTGCAAACTGCTGCGAAGCAAAGGGTACTTGTTTGTTGCTGGACTGCTGAAAGCACTTTGAAGTTAGAAAATACAATGATTGTCTTCACAAAAAGTTTTGGCGACTGCTATTCTGATTGTCTACTCATCCCCTCTTTTAAACTACCACATAGGTTATTTATTCTTCGAAGCATACCACAGACGTGTTGCATAGGTTGATATTTTAAAACCTTCCTTCATAGTTGAAGATTGTCCATTTTTTTGATTGTTGAAAAAAACTCACCAACAAAATGAGGACTCTTACTGCAGGGCAGGAAAAGAGCTGATTTACTGGATGCAGCTGCTTGTTAATAAGCATGGGCAAAAGTGACTGTTGTATTTGGGTGTTGACTGAACAGCATATTATATCAGACTCTGACAGATACATTATAGCCAAAGAAATCCTTCAATATACTGTAATTTGTGATGTCTGCATGAGCCAGCTGATAATATTTAATTTCTCTGAAAGCAGTGGTTTTCCCTAAATGCGGTATTTTGCAAACATCGTAGCCTATTATAACACATTCTGGATGCAGCCTGATGCACGTAATGCAGCACCAAAGCTAGGATGCTTTGAGGGAAACTGAAGAGGTACATGAAAAAAAAATTTTTAAAAATCAACTACCTTATGCGATTTAAATTCAGCCAATGTATTAAGGTTTTCTTGCTAAAAGTGACTGACATCACACCCTTTTGGCTTCTAAGCCTGAACAGCAGAGAGGGAACCATCACAAAAATCAAGAATCAATCAGTTGACATGTGACTTCTCTGTCCAGTCTTCCTGTGTGAGATTTTTTAAATTATTCTGAAAGTCAAAAGCAAAGTTATCGCCGGTGGCTTGAGCAAAAGGGTTACTAAAGAAAAGGTTTACATCCAGTGGTGCAGCCGTTTCAGAGTCCCAGGAGTCTGTGTCTGTGCTGCTGGAGTCTTCCGTGGTGGTAGGCGGGTAACTCAGCTGTTCCAGCTGGTCGATAATGTCTGTGAACTGAAAGGCTGAGCTGGACTCAGAGCGGACTGAGTAGGCAGGGAAGTTCACCATGGAACTGGCCTCTGAATGGTTCGCAGAGCTGTATGTGTGCAGGGAGGACGTACCGTTCAGTGGCAAATTATTGAGGGAGCTGCTCTCAGAGCGGTTGTTGATGAGCGAACTCGTTTCAGAAGGGCTCAGGAGGCTTTGCATTCTGCTTGCTTGGGCCTTCACCTCAAACAGCTCCGAGGTATCTGATGGTCTCTCATTGCCATTGAAATCACTCCCTTCAAATTCAAATTCATCTTCCATATTCATATCTACTGCTTCGGTTGAGTACCTGTCAGGACTTGACTGAGAAGAGACTGTATTTTGCTGAAGGGCATCTGTAGTTAAGCCAGGAGACTCTGACACATGCTTAGAAAAATCAGAGGCCTTTAACTCTAAACCACTGTACACATATGAAAATGCCTCAGAGCCCCCAGCAAAAAAGGAAATTTCTGCTGGGTCATCATCAATAAATTCCTCTGAAACCTGTAACTGTGAATTTGTCAATGTGAAAAGAGGGGCACCCCGACTGCCATACTGATGCTCTTGTTCAGCAACAAAACCACCTGTGGTAAAGTCATCCTCATCATTGTCATTTTTACAAACAGCAACCCTGCACTCCTTACTCCTCCTCTCTACATCTAGATCTAGACTGCAACCACTCTCAACAACAGGACAAGCAGGGGTACAGTTTCCTGCAACACTACCAAACCCAACACCTTGGAGCATGGGAGATCCAGGCTGCTGCATCAGTTTCCTCCCTGCTTCTTCTGCTGGCACTGCAGTGTTTTTTTCTGGATTCCTTGTGTATGGCGCTCGGGGGTCCACAGAGGAAGGGCTGGTTTCTGCAAAGACGGGCAGGATGGGAGTAGGAATGGCCGATGAGTGAACTGAGTGGAAGGGGGCAGCTGCTGAGGCAGGAGACCCTGGGGTTCTCAAGCCCTCAGTGAATGGGACACTCTAAGAGGAAAAAAAGGTAAAAACACAAGAGATAAAAAGATTTTTATAATACATAAAAACAAATGCAATATCCAGTTTCTGATGCAGAAGGAATACATGCTTCAAAAGACCTCACTTTACAGCGAATAAAACATTATATACAGAAATCGATCCAGCAGCCCCAGTCAGAGGCAAGATCTTTTTCGCTCATTTCTAGTAAGCAGATGGAAAACTAAATCCATGTATTTTATAGCCTCTGCTGAAAAGGAACCCACAAGGGAAAGTAACACAAAACAATGACAGTGAAATTTTGTGATGCTTCCTCAACCTCTCACACATAAAGCAAGTGTATTCAGTGAAACACTTGTTCATTGCCACTGATTGTAGGAGGCATATATACAATGAACTCAAGACTTCCACAGAAAGCAGTTAGATAGCACCTGAAGACAAACTAATCCTCTGAAATAGTAACGTACTACAAAGTACGACATTTTCTTTTCAGTTAGGCTGAACCCTGAAAAGGAAAATACTACTCACTTTACACTCCATTGGCTACAACTATCAAAACTGATAGCAGCCACAAAAAGAAGAAAAACTGTGCACCAGGTACAAAGATCAGTGAAAGCAATTCCAGACAAACAGTTGACTCGGATCACCTTTCTTTCACCGTCATCTTACAAAGCTGTTTGTCAACCTCCCTCACTGCGACAGAGAGGGCTGCAGAACTGACCTGCTTTGGCATGTCCGTGTTTGAAGCACGAGTGGACGCTCTGACTTTGCTGTGCCTCCTGCAGAACAGAGAGCATTCTGTGAGGATCCAAGACATGAATCAGACTTCTCCCTTCCCCATTCAGCTATTTCCATTCTAGTAGCCAACAGAAACATCTCAAGCTGTATTTTATCATGTTTTGTCAATAACTAGTTCAAGATTTAAAGTCACGAGAGTTGTAAATTAAACAACAGAGGAGTAAGAAATGTACAGAAAACGGAATAAAGCAAGATCCAGATGATTCATACCGCTGAAGAATTCAAGAGCAACTTGGGGCAGAAGACTAGACTAAATAGCACACTTAGTTTAACTTCTTCTTTTGTCATCAGTATAAACATCTACAAATGAATGGCTTCAAAAACAGAATGAGTTAATCTGTAACAATTTTACAAACAACTTACAATTCAGTCAACCACGTAATTTATGGCATATAAAATTCTACAAGTTACACCCAAAAAGCCTCCTGCATCACACTTGTGGCTAGACTCATTCTACGTCAATAATTTACTAGAAAAATCAATCTTACATACAGAAAAGGAGCTCAAGTAGAGTCCAAAACATGAAAAATATTTATTAATAGTAGTTTAATGCAAACTTTTTAGAATTCCTATTAAGTTCCTATAATCTTTCAGATTAAAGACTATGAGGCATTTCCCACACATAGACAGATGGTTTCGTAGTCAAGTGACAATTTTATAATGAAAGTGCACATTATTAATTTATTTATATGTTTAGAAATAAATGAGTATTTAAGGTCACAGTTTCAGACCTGCAGATCCCAAATTCAATGATGTGCTCTGCCACCGGCTACTTGCATAGCTTAGTGACATACAGACAAGTCCTCACTAATACCAGTGAATCTTCAAAACATACGAACTTTAAGATGGCCAAGTCTCACACTGTCTACGGACATTAAAATGCAATACTGAAACTTTCCTAAGCTTCTTAAATCATCACAAAATTATAAATTTTTTAGACTTAGTTCCGCTACCTTAGATTTCAGGTAGACCTTAGTAACTGAGAAGTCAGCAAGTGACCTCCAGGCACCATGTATTTTAAATAAATACACTGAAATTTAGGAAATAAAGGCACTGTGAAAGTCTCGACTACATTTCACCTTACAAAATTATTTGAACTTACCTTTCATATGGGGTTTTCTTCATTCCACTGTCCTTAATATAATCCACTAGTTGCTTCTGTGTTCGTCCACTGTGAAGCCACAAAAGTACAAAAGTTATGAAACGCGGTGGATGAGAATTACAGATGGAATGACTTCAGAATACTTTTTCCTTTTGATCTCATTTTCTAAGATATGAGGAATTCAGCTTTAATAAACCTGTTATGTTTCTCCCCACCTGTATCTGAATGATGACCCTCTGGTGAAGAACACTGCTTTAGCCTTTGGCTTTGGCTGATCAAAGAGCCTAAAGAACGTGTGGTATTCAACACAGATTTTCCAGAAGTTTTTACACTCATCCCTACTTCCCAAAAGAAACTCCAGTGTATCTTGATACGGGCCCTGGGAACAAAACACAGAAGTTAAGCTGCATATAAAACAGCCATGGAGGAGAAAAGGAAAGTACAAACAGGTGCCAACAAAAAGGCGGACTCCAGTGAGATGCAGTATTTTGCTGTCACTTCTCATATGCCTTAAAGCAATGGAAGTGATTCTGAACGCAGTTTAAATCATTTAATACCTTTCAAAAATATTTGCTTACCTTGAAACTGTAAAAATGTTTAAAATGCACTTAACTTTAGAAACATGCTCAATATAATCCACCTTAAGAAATATGCATCATAAAGTTAGTAATTTGAAAGGAAATAGAAATATTTAAGTGAAACAGTAGCAATTTTAAAATAATTTCTCCTTAGTTCTGATGCTTGTCTTACTTCCTGAAATTTAGACTCTGCATCTAAATATATATATAAACTGTACTCTAATATGCTGTGTAAATCACAGTTATCACATGAAATTTCTGAGGGTCTCTGTGAGACACATTACTACACATGCAGACAGTGTGTCCCGCTTCGGGTTTCTATGATACACGTAACTATATTATGTCCAAACATTCCTCCCTCCTCCTTTTAAACCAACCCTACGCTGAATGTAATCTAGTCATCCAGTGTGGAAGCAACAACAACTTTGATGACATCTGCAATCAAAAACGTCTACTGTAAAGCAGCCATGCACAAAAAATAACGCTTCTGCTGTACAGACATACAGAAAAGATAAGGCTGTAGCAAGAGTAATCACATTTCTTAAAATTAAGCTCCAACAATATAATCTCAGCCACCTATTCTTTCCTGAGGCGTATCAGGTTATTCTCATTTGAATCAAGGGACTCTCTACCAGATTTTTTTCACTCAAGCAGCACATCCTCAACAGGTTCCTGGAGGAAATAGTCACATAAAGCAATTACCATTTGTATCAGCAGTGTACTGTAGTGTTATTTTAAGGAGCTACAGCCAAAAGCACTTCCTAACATGCTTTTACCTAAACAACAGAGATTTACTATGAACTAAGTTACTTTAGTTCATTCTGGCGATAATAGATCTGAGTTCGTAACAGTGTTAACCTCCATTTATATCCAAGGGAAATATTAAACGTAACTTTTTTCAGAGTAAAAGTACTGAGAAAGGATGCACGAAATTCTTGGGGTTTGGTTTTTTTTTCATATCTTAGATTTACATGTGTGTATGCCTAAGTCAAGGGTAAGCCGAGGCTGATACACAAAACCTAAAAATCTAAGACAACAGACATGGGCTGAGAAAGGAAAGATTTCTTACTTGAGTAATGAAGCCAAGCCTACCCCACTGAAGTTGTTTTATAGAATTACAAACTCTAGAATTTTTCATAATAAAATTAAGTATACGTATTTTTTTCAACATTGACGAGACTACTGTTACAGTAAAACTTACACAGACCTCTGGGTGGAGTTTAATAAGGAATCTTTTCCTCTTGAAGCTTAGCTTACGGACCTTTGACCAGTTGAAGGTATTGATTTTCGTATTACCCTGAATTAAAATGGTAACAGTTAAAAGTTGACAAAAGTTTCAGAAGTAAGAGCAGCAAACAAAATTCTGATGCGGGTATATAGACATATGCACGTGCACACACACCATCCCTCTAACCCATTCTGCTGGATTTTTATTTCTGGTGACAATATTCCCTTAAACAGCTTTAACTTTCAGTAGAGGGATAGCTACAAGTGTGCAATGTCCGTCTGTCTCTGCGCAGACACTACAAAAGGGAATGAAAAATCTAAAAAACCAGATGGGAAAGGAATAGCTTCAACCCTATTGATATGGAGGATACTTTACAGTACAAACAAGACAAAGGTTTAATTTTATTTAACATGCTTTCTTTTTCCTCTGGACAGAACTCTAGACACACTCCTCCATGATGATTTTTCTAACTAGTCAGTACAATATACTAAGGATTACTTGCCACATGCATGAAGAATCCTGCCAAGCTCTTCTTGCTCACAAGCCTGCTTACTTGGCTAAAACCAGGATAAAACCAGGCTCTGCCTTCACCCCACTGCCCTACATCAGACCTCCTCTCCCCATACCACTGACTCCCAAAGCCTCGGGGAAGGACCCCATCAGCACTCACTACCGCAGAAATTCTCCTGTTTCCCGCTATAAGCAAAGGGAGACAAAAACCGGTACTTTAAGAGAAAGACCCAAACGAGCTGAAATGATGGAAACCTCAGGGGCTGAGAGGCCACTGAGGAGGACTGAGAACTGCAGGACTGCAGTGGCCCATGCAGCTCCCAGGGGAGTTACTGTGAGCCTAGGCTGATAAGGTACAGAAGCAAAATGTTTATTTTATAATCAGCATAAGAAAAGAACAGGTAACACACAAAATGAATGGCAAATAAGTGCTCAAATGGAAATACTTCAGTAGGTTGGCTGCCTGTGTGTTTTGTGGGGGAGGAAAATAATATGATCACATTCATAAACAGAACTCTGATCATCAAGTTGCTTATTTAATACAACAAAAGTAGTAATTCTAATTGGTCCGATCACTTCAATGAAACAGCACTTCTATACACTAAGAGCAACGTTATCCCAGCAAAAATATACTGTAACATTAAAACAAGGGAAACAACCAAAATTCCAGCATTACAGACCTGTTCCAGGGCTGTACCAAATGAATTGATGATTTTCTCTGAACACATACATAACTTTCAAGCAGAGAACAAAAACCCTTCTAGTTTGCTGTCAATGTTGGTTTTGTGGTTTTAATGTTCTTCTCTCTCCACCAACAACGACAAACTGCAACAAACTATTTTGGAGGTTTAAATGACACTCCCTTGACTATAAAAATATGCTAAATTTTAAAATCAGAGACACCTGAAGTTAATATGAGAGACACACCAAGATGTGCTAACAGAAAGACAGGCACGTGTACCCAGTCTGCCATACCCACCTTACCTGGAATACCAGCACACCCATGTGTGAAACAGCTAGATTAATTTTGGTGCCCTCACGGTCAGATGCAAGGTGAAATCTGATGCCATACATCTCCAGTTTCCGAGCAATTTCAAGCACTTGAAAGTCTGATTCAGCAGGAGTTTGACCCCTATAATGAGGAAGAAATTTAAATGAAGTTTTAAGAAAAATATAATTCTACAATATTGCCAGCATGGCTAATGCACGTAAGTCTTAACTCTGGCGCTAAATAAGAATTTTCTATCTTATCCAGCTGGGCAGTTTCACTCCAGATTAAGTATTACACTGAAACTTTTGTAATAGGAGCAACATGCAATGGCAGATGACCAACCTAAAATGCATCCCATAGACAGAGGCGCTGAAATCAATGTTAACTAGTTCAGAGTTTTTTCAGTTCAGAAACAACGAAGTTGAACAAACCTGAATTCAGTCCACAGTGCTCCCTCTTCTGCTTGCTGATATACACATTAGTAAGAGCAAGAGAGGAAAGAGTTGCACAACCAGCACAACAGAAGTAAAGCAAATATTGCAACAGAATAATCCATTTCAAGTAGGGCTTCGGGGCTACATCAGAATTCTTACGCTAGTACTATTGGGTGCAATGCATTCCCCCAGTCTTTGGCTGTATGATTTCCTCCTTGCCAGGAGATCTGGAGAAGAATTTTAAAAATTAGGTCTCATTTTCTGTTGAAACAACTTTGAAAACAGGAGGAAGATGTACACATATGGAGCACCTCCTTTCTGAGTGTGCGTAAAGTCTGAGCAAGCAATACAGAGACTATTACAGACTCTGGCATGCACCAGTCACAGATTCAGCCTTCATTTAATTCTCCACAAGTCTGCAAGTTCGCTGAAGTCAAAAAACTGACATTTTGTTTTCCTGCATGACAAAACAGTCCTGGGTCATCTCCTTTTTTTTTTTTTTCTTTTTTTTTTTTCTTCCTCCCCCTCATTTTTCTCCACGAGAGGGAGTTTACCAGATAACAGCGCATTTGTCAGCTGGCTCTCAGGAACAGGAGGGGTGGCCATGGACGGTGCATCTGGTTCAGACGGCAGAGCCAGTGCAGAAAAGACAGCAAGCCAGTGGAGCAGGAGAGGTACAGCGCCTGAAACACCTCTTGCCCAGGACACAGAAGGCAGTGCAGAGCTCTCATGCCACCAAGACATGCGAGGTCCAAGACCCCAAAATATGGACCAACTCAAAAAACATAATTTCACAAGCCTTGAAACGATCTAGTGAAACACTGGTACTTGTATTGACGAGTCCTTTTTCCTACAAGTCAAAACTGTCTCTTATCAGTTTGGGGGTCCTGACATGGAGTTTAATATACTCCAAGAATAAGCAAATGCTGCTGTGGAAATGAAGTTCTTGCTTCAGAACAAGCCCCAGTTACACTGCAAAGTAAAAGCGTCCTTGTTACGAGCACAAGCCTGTCACCTACAGCAGTCTCTGAACTAAAAACATACTGCAAGACAACACTAGCACCCAATTTTAGGCATAAATACGGTCCAGGAGAACTAGCTAATGCAGGAGACCCTTCTCCTGTGCTAGCTCCACAGAAACAAAAGCAGCACAGGATGTGCCAGGGCACTGGGACTGGTGAGGCTGCTTCAGCCACAGCTGTATAAAGCTGTATAAAGTGACCCCCTGCCTCCCTACTGAAAATGACAAGAAATAATAAACATTAACATTACTTCCAAGCAAGCGCAGCACAAGCCATCTATGCTACTGCATTGATTGAATTCTTCTCGCATTGTGCAAGTTCACTAGAATAAACATAAACAAGGAAGACACAGGGGATAAAAATTGATTATTACTCTACTTACAACCAACTAGTGCTGAAACCAGATTAGATTCCTGCACACACAAAGAGAAATTTTTTAAATCCTGTTCTCCAAGAAATGGCCTTCCTTCCATAAATCTGTATTTAATTTCATTAAAACAGATGATAAACTATTTGTAGCATGATTCATTTTCATGTATAGTAGTGCCAATCACATCAGTATTAAATAAATGGTCCTGCTACCCTGACTTGCCTTTCTAGACATGCTCCTTAAAAATACCTCCTTCTACCTACCTATAGTCATGTTTTAGATTAAACAACCTTCTTGCTACATATAGATTTCTTTTAAATACAAATTGAGAATATAATTTATCAGAAATGGGGATGACGACAGTACATATTAACTGCATGTAGGAATTTTCTATACAATTGAGAGTGTAGTTATGAAACTTATTTAATATGTTAACATTTTAAAAATGGAAGTTGTTAGAAGAAACAATGCTTCTTTGATTCTTAGTAAAATGCTCCTTAGGCTAACACACACACACAAAAATGCACTCAGAAAGTAAGTCTGAATGCATATCTATTTGACAACAGGATTTCAACAGTATTCTATTACCTTATTCTGGAGATGGAAAAAATTAAAAATCTCTACCATTACAACAGGAAATCCAAAATTTATTTTGCCAGCTGCAGAAAGCAGGGACTCAGTGAAGTTACTAACTTCACAACTTCAGTCCATATTCCAATGTCAGTATTATAAGACCGTGTATGTATGAAGGGAATATAAAAAGGGAATATATAAAAGAAATGCCAAACTACATAGAGTCTTGTAGCTGCATGTCTACCAGTGTTACCACCACATGTACTAGTTATGTCTAAGAGCTTAAACTAGTAAAGCAGATTTCTCCTCCACTTACTGAAATGAGTAATGGGGGAATATAAGTGTTTTTATACCAGCTTTAAGTATTACTGGCATTTCTTCCATAGATTCCTTAACTGCATCAAAATAGCTGAAGTCCCATAGTTCCTGTTTATTAAACACATACAAGACAAAAAGGTAAATCATAAATATTAATTTTGGCCACAGCTTCCTGAGTTACACTCTAAAAGCACTGGAACTCCCACCCACACTAATTCCTGCTACAATTCTTCTGAATAGAGCAACATTAAGAATGAAAGTGGTGCTTTGTCTTTTAAAGAGGGTGCTGAGGATGCTAAGGCTGACGGAGGTTGGGAGTTTGGAAGAGAAGGGAAACAAAGATTAGGATAAAATGGCAACTAAAAAGTTGGAGCTGTATAGTGCTAAAAATTCTTCATAAACCGTCCCGTGTAACTGACGCAGAACCACTGACAGTTATTTTATGTTCCATTAGATGTGATCCAAAGCACAGCACATCTCAATGAATAAAAAAACCCAACAGTTTTAAGAGTGCTCTCATGCATACAACCTGCCTGTACCTACCAACGAAGGAGGAAGCCTTGAATGAGAAAAGCCAGGAGCGATGCCAGGCAGCTCATGCTGCACCACAAACAGTTACAAATGAGAAGCGAGTTTCAAAGTAATTACCCTCAGATGTTTGCTGCAGACTAAGCTGCACAGACCAGCCTGAAAACAATCTGGTCTAATTTTGTTCATCCATTAAGCAGATAAATCTACTTAATCTTCCCCAGGTCAATGGACAACAGACTATCTATTACACGTATTTTCCAGCAAAAACTGCTGTCAATGCAGTATGTTTTAGCGTAAAGGTTCCTTACATACATCCATCTAGGCAAATACTGGTAGTGTATTACAATATTCACGTGGCAATCAGGGCAATCGATTGAAAATAAATGCTGTTAAATGTTGGGTGACTTACAGAGCATTTAAAACCAGTGATTAAAACAGAATTTTAAAGATGAGTGTCAAAACGCTGCATATGTAGAAATTGTTTAGACTAGTAGCAACCTATATTGTTTTCAAATTTACGAACAATTTAAAGAATTTAAATCACAGACAACTAGGCTAACAAGCTGTTAAAGAACATGAGGCATAACAATAAACGTAAATATAGATCTATCAAACCTTCCATTTCCTTCCTTATTTATGTACGCACAAACAAAAAAAACCACAGCCATCTGAATGCAAGCAAATTATGCTATGTTTAATTCTGGACTACATTCAACCCGCAGCAAGTACTCTATTCATTCTACTTTCAGGAAGGCAGTAAGCATTGCATTTTAAGTGCCTGGGGTGCCAGCCTTTAACTGCACCACCACCAATACATGATCTTCAAAATATTTTTTCATATAAACTATAAAAATGAAGTAAGTAAAGTTAACTCTGGCTCTTGCTGAAGCAACTAAGTAATATGCTATACCAAAAATATAACTCATCCTGTTTACTGTTACTACACTTGCAAAGTTAAATATAAAAACCATATTTCTGTATCCGTTGAAGTAAAAGGAAGTATTTTTAAAATGGAACCAAAAAAATAAAGGATATTTAATAGAAAGTAAGTTTTCAATTCCCATCTTTCTGAATACAATATTCTCAACATATTTTCTCTTCTTTTGATGGAATGGATTGGACACAAAGATTCTGTTTTATTCAGCTTTATGTTCTTCTACCACTTATAATAGCTACTGTGAAGCAATAAAAATATATAAAAAATAAAAATCAAACCACAACTTTCTAATGTGAAGAGACACTCCATAGCATCATTCAGAGACTGAGCACCCTCTGCAAAGGCATACACACTGTCCGGCTCCCCCAACTCACGCACAGTGCCGGAACGCGTCCTGCTGCAAGTCCAGCCTGAGAAAGCCAAATCGATGCTCCTGGCTGGATATGACACAGAAACCCCCTGTAAACTGGTACACAAGTAAGCGTGTCAAAGACAAAGCAAGGGCTGAGAAGAAGGAAAACTGAGGCAGAAAGAAGATGATGCAGTAGCAATCTGGAGATGAGCCAACCTGCCAGAAATGGGTTTCTTTCCTAGAGGCTCTGTTTACATGAGAAGTCCCTGTCAAAAGCAATTATCAGTGGAAGAAAGAATCGGTCTGCTAAAGGTAAGTGGGGGAATAATAAGGTCAAGCGAAGGAAATAAAAAATAAGAATAAAACCCGAAAATACAAATATGACACACAAGGATGATAAGAGAGAAGTATTTTGTCTGTTTAACCGCACTGCGCACTCGCCAGGAAGGAGACAAACGTCCAAGGTCCATGCTCCTGCTTGCTCCTTCTAACAGAAATGAGGAAAAATGTGTCTACGCACTTGAGAAAACACAGGACCTTCACAACTACTAAAAATGGAAAAGGGTGGCCTGGGTAAGGGAAGAGAGCAGAGACGTGTAAGGAAGTCACAGCTATTTTTAGGAGTGCAGTGCATCCAAAGTTACATCCCTCCAGCAAAAATTTTTCCAAAGGCACAGGGGGATTTAAAACATGCATTCAAGGTACTCAGGTATCGCTAATGTTTCATCCTAACTTTTTCTAATCACATGCCTCAGCTTTTAATCGTAGCATGATTTGAATGTACACCTCTAAAACACTGCCTTAAAATAAGATTTGCAATCATTTTAATAATATGGCTGTATTAGATGCAATTCTCATTAAATTAATGAAAGGTAGACTTATGAAGAAAGGAATATTTTCCTATTAACCATCCTCTGACTTCCTCCTGACAGGGAAAAAAACCCAAGCCTTCCTTACTTACTGTAAAGAACGATTAGAAGTAACTTGTTTGAAAAAAGCCCAAAGCTGATTAATAAATATCAGTCACAGAATCATAGAATGGTTTGGGTTGGAAGGAACCTTAAAGATCATCTAGTTCCAATGCCCTGCCACAGGCAGGGACACCTTCCCCTACAACCAGGTTGCTCCAAGCCCCGTCCAGCCTGGCCCTGGGCACTGCCAGGGATGGGGCACCCACAGCTGCTCAGGGCAGCCTGTGCCAGCGCCTCACCACACTCACAGGACAGAATTTCTTCCTAATATCAAATCTAAATCTCCCCTCTTTCAGTTTCAAACTGTTCCCCCTTGCCCTGTCACTACGTGTCCCT
>JAVJGI010000003.1:273318-308256 GCA_035590275.1 Ibycter americanus | reverse complement strand
TGTTGGACTCCATGAGGTTCACACAGGCCCACCTCTCCAGCCTGTCAAGGTCCCCATGGATGGCATCCCTTCTCTCCAGCATGTGGACTGCAGCACCACGCAGCCCCTGAGTCCCCCAGAAGGCAGTCACAATCTTTTCATCAAGCAAGGTAAATCAAGAAAATTCCCCACAAGCAGAAGCAACTTAATCAGATCCATGCACGTGATTACCAAAAGGCTGTTCCGTGCATGGTCTGGATGTACTTATCCCAGATCTACGAAATCACACACTTCATCACAAATTTGAAAGCCATCAGCCTATACTGCGTGATGTCATCAAAACCTGTCATGAAGCCATTCGTAGCTTTAGACTCCACAGCATCTTGCAGCAGTAAGTTTCACAAGGTCATTACAAGCTGCAAGAAAAGGATGTTGTTCCTCCTCTTTTAATTTGCTTTAAAGTTACTGCCTGTTTGCTTCAGCACTTTTATTTTGACATGAGAACAATAATGAAACATTTCTGTGCAATTAATGGTTTCTCTCTTCCAGCTACCTTCTCCCAAGGTGAAGAATCCCATCATATATTTTAATTTACTTCAAAATTACTTCAAAACAACATTTAGTCTGTTCCTTCATCACTTCCATGTGCACCTCAAAGGTTCAAAAGCAGAAAAAGAAGTAACAAACGTCCGATTTCATCAAGAATCGACAAAGCTGAAATTCCATCAAACTGATAATTTCAACTGAAAATGAGTGATCATAAAAAGCAAACAGTTAATTATTGAAATTCTCGGGAACTGATTTTCTAGTAATACAGGATGTGTCTTCGCCTTAAACACACATGCTGCCCTGAAAAACCTCCTTGTTCTGTCTTAAAAGTTAAGTCAGCAACAATTTCTGAGTTTACCCACACAGAGCAAAAGGAAAATTTGTATTTTAATATAGTATTTGACTTAAAACAAAACCATGAACAACAAAATGTACACATGGATATTCACAACTAATAGATGCACTTCAGATTGCTAAATCCTGATATGCAAGGTCTCAAAAATTACAGGAAAAGACCTGCTGGGTAAAATCCAGCCTTTTATCACCATTTTATCAAACACCTCTTGCTTTAACCTGTTGACTCTGAGAACTGCACAGGTGAGGTTAGGACCATTATGGCAGGTAACAGTCTAAAATTTCTCAGCGATATTAACATTGTGTGCTTCAAAGCCTAAAAGAATGATACCGTGGCAAATATACGTTGTCCAATGCAAACCCTGATCTTCCAAGTAGTATTACGGTCACAACAGAGCCTCCCTGTAAGCTGACTTCTCCTTCACAAGCACCATGTCGACTGCCTGCTCCAAATCTTCTTCCTTACCAAAATATTTTACACTGCACACACTAAGTGGATCTTCACATTTTAAGACCAGCCAGATTAGACTGTAAAACACACAACCTTACTGTACATAGAACATGCATGGTGGGAGAAGTGGGCATTTCAAATAATGAAATATTCATTTCTGCAGTTCCTGACTGTGTGTTGGAATTAATTTTATAGTTGTAGCAAATAGTTTATTTGTCCCTAATAAACTTTACATATTTCAAACATACTCCACCTGTAAAATAGGGTATTGCATAACTTCTGATGAAAGTTCTATCTTCCCCACTCCCTCCATCCTTCTCCATCTCCTTTATGCTTAATGAATACAGAATGAGTACAACGCAATTGATTTCTAGCTATTTAGACAAAAGCAAGACCTATGCATTATATGGCAAGCTGAACTTCAACTTTGTAGACTGGAAATTCTGAAGAATGATTTTGCCTAAAACCATTATTACAAGCTCATGATAGCTTTCTTTGGTATGTTATTAAAGGTACACTGAAAAAAAATTACTGGAGAAAAACTACTGCCCAACAACTCTGTCCTAACTATGTAACTATTGCTTCATCCAACTTCTTGCTAGATGTAAATGGCATTTAACTCATACAAACTTACATCATCCTATCACGTAGTGTGCTCAATCTCCACCAAGCAGGTCCACCTGCTCCCCAGTAGTATACATTAGAGGTATACATGAATCCTCACTTACACATGCTTCCTGTGGAACTCCAGAATCTTCCCTTCAATTCTTTCCTGGTTTGGCAAATACTGGTTTGTTTTAAGGTGTTCTCGATCCTCTGATTCATCAAAATCCCCTATTTCAGCTATTACAGAAAACAAAACGATATTAGAATAAGAAGAAACAATGAAAGAAAATACATGGTAAGGAATTACAGAGACCCCAAGAGCCTGAATGTATTTTCCTTTAAGTGCTTCAAATTTGTGCGTTATGCTTTGTATCCAGCTTTATTTTACAAAACACTCACATTTACCCCAGAGAGACTTCCTGGGAATTACAGTAGTATTTGAACATCGTTTGGAAAATTTAGACTTCTTTACAGTCAAAGATGTGAGACTTGTAGAAGACGACCCATGAGGTGTCTAAATATTTCTTCCTTAGAGATGCCTCATACCAAACCAGCATATTTCAATTTAATTTTTTCTAAATATAGGCAAAAGAGTTATAGACAAGCCTACTTGGGAAGAAAGCAAACTACATGTTAGGAATTGTCCAAAAATATGTACCTAGCAAAAAGAGAAAGCAGCGTTACGTGACTGTGTATCCCCAGAGCACCTACATCTTGAGTTTTGGTCTCCCCTTCACATATCCACACCTTTCAGAAATGACATGGTGGATTTAGGAAGAGATTTACAAGAGAAAAAAGCACGAATCAGAAGTGCAAAACAGCTTCCATCTGGTAAGACATGAAACAACCAGAAGTCTTTGGCTTGGAAAAGAAAATCATGAGGCAGGCAGAACATATGGCAGACAAATATAAAAATTACAAATTGAAGAAATACATTTTTTAAAAGTTATTTACTTTTTCTGATAATAAAATAGGAAGTTACAATATTACATTAAAATGCAAACATTTTAAAAAGACGAAAGGATATACATTTTCCTACAAACCTCCCAAAACCTAAGCTGGGAAGCTCATTTTCATGGAAGGATGCCAAAAATATAAGCAAATTCAAAAGTTAGACAAATACATGGAAGCAAAGTTCATCAAGGGCAACTAAACAAAGAATGCAGAGTCAATCTTTGACTTAGAAAGGCCACATGCAAAGATTACTGGATGGATGCAGCAAAGGAAGTGTTGCCGTATGCTTGCTCTGCGGGCTTCCCTGCAGTATCTGCTATCAACTACTGTCAGAGAGAGTGGACTAAGTGAACTAATAATCTCATCCAAGGCAGCCGTTCTTAAAAAGCACACAGCAATACCCTGTTTAAAATCAAGCCAGCCTATGAAACAAGGAAAAAAAATTGAAAGGCACTTTTGTAAAATAATTTATGTTAAAAATAATCAAATTCTTTCTCACTTCTGATTTTCTAGTAGAGTAGAAGCAAGATAAGCAAGGCCAGACGCTGAGATTTGCTTGCCAGCTCCACACTGGAAAGTCATGAGCAGATTTTAATTGTGTCATTCACTGATGGTGCACACACATTGTTCTTCCAATAAAATCACCATTAACTAATATTACTATGTTACAATGCAGAATTATATAACTAATAACTATTCAGCAGTGCACATGTGAAGAGGTATCCTTTAACAGCTTTTGTTTCAAGTCAGCAAGGAGGCACAAAATCCCGTTTCTGCAGCTCAGGTTGCAGATTTGTAACCACTATATCATTTGGCTGCTGCTCGAGCTGATTTAGTGTCTGAACCTATTCAAGGTTTTCAACCTGCTCATCTTACAGGCCACGTTTTTAGGTCTTTAGGTGCATACAGAGCGAGCGAGCAGCAACATGGAGAGCTTCCAAATCAATTGCTTCCCATTTCCATTTTCATTCCCAGCAAGGAGAAAAGCTGCTGACAACCCTACTGTTGAACTTGTTCTGGCACGTTTCCAGTTTTATTTCAGCCCCATCTCTGCACACTTATCTCCCCCCAGCCACAGGGAAAGTGAGAAACAAAGCCAAGGAAGCACAGAGGCAGACGGCAGCAGCTGTCTGGAAGATGATGAGCGCTAGTGACCTGGTTTGCAGAGCCAGAGAAAACAGACGACACGCAAGGGGTTGGGTTTTGTAGTCTCCATGAAGCCAAAGTTATCTTGTACACAAGCACCAGCTGTTCCTCACCACAGCTAGCCCTGATGATAATCCCAGTGTTCAAAATCAATGGGTTTACTGCATGTAGGGAAGGAAATTCCGCGAGACAGAAAATGCTTTTAGTTACCAAAAGCTTCTGTATGCTATTTAACTTGGGTTAGCAATGGCAACATCACCCAACGTCACCACAGTTGGGATACTCACATTGCAGAAGGTGGGAGACCAGAAGAGCAGCCGTATTGTCGCTGCACGTCAGTCGCTCCTCTGCCAAATCTCTCTTGATTTGCAACGCAAACAGGTACCTGAGAGAGAGTGATAAGTACTAGAGTTACAAGTAACCACCTCGACACATGAAAGAACAATAAAACGACTGAGCAGGATTTTATAAAACCAGCACCTCCTAGTTGTTCTTCTCTCCAAAAACAAGGTAACACAGAAGCCTTGCTGCCAAGGATGGTCAAATCAAACCAAATAACCCATGACTAATCTAGTGCAATTTATCAGCATCAATGCACACACAGGAACAAGGAAGCAAAAGGAAAACCATGCTTTTAACAAGTCTGATTTGTGAAGTAACAGCAGATGTAATTTTTAGCTGGAAAGAATCTTAATGTGTTCATTCAAGTGATTTTATTTACTAGAAAAATGATGGAAGAACAGAAGAACTGATTCTAGTATCTTGTTAGGAAAAATAACGAGCATTTCTGCTAGCACTCAATTTACTCAGAGGTTATATTTTCCAGGATTATAATGTTAGCAGCCTACAAAGACAGGAAGAAGTTAAAGACCATTTACTTATACTGCTATACTCTTAACTAAAGTATTTTCCAATCAGCTGCTAAAGAGATTTTTGTTTAACAGTTTTGTATGAGTAATAAAGCTGCCTGTGAAACATACGAGGATAGAAGAAAAATACGGCAGCCTTGAAAGTATGCTGATAAGGACCAATATTGTAACCTAAACCAATTTTAATGTATTTTTATGAACGTAATGCTGGCAAGTCTTTTGTGCTTTCCTTTTTACTTGAAAAAGGTGCAATAAGGACTCAAATAAATTGGCAGCAACTCATTACTATAAACCTCTAAACTGACAGACTGATCAATATTCTTCAGTGAATTATACCCTGAAAGAGAACAGTAACTTTTTGTAAGAAGAATTAATTTTACAACATTATGCATGACATTCTTGATGCAAAAAGATAATAAAAAGGTATACATTTTGAATGTGGAGGTTTTTTTTAAAGTACCGTAAGTATGTATTAAAGACTTCTATAAAGTATGTTCTGTTTTCTGCATACCTCAGCTATCTTGGTTTCTTCAATACACTCACACAATAAAGTCTACAAATCATTAAGAGCATTATGAAATACCTAGATGCTCTAAGCAAAGACTAGAATCCCATAATAAATACTCCATAAATAGACAAAAATATGGTTCCTGCTCCAAAAAGCTGCATTTCTAATGAAATTCTTAGAAGAAACAGCAGTTAAGATAAGAAAATGGGGAGCAAAGGAAATATTTAGATTGTATTTATGATTACAAGAGACAATCGCATTGCATTACAGCAGTTATCATGCTGGTTTGCTCTAAAATCAGTTTGAAGGATAAGGAACCTCTGTCGATCTCTAAAAGGAATTACTACTAAAAGCAGCAAATATGGAAAAAGCACTAAATGAGCTCTTCAAACACTGAAATCCTGGGTAACGCCCTTGTTACAGGCACAGACTTCAAACCACATTCCCCACTGCTGGCAAGCGGATAGGTCTGCTTAATTTACCGAAGTTAAATTTAAAGCAAAGATTGCTTTAGCAATCAGCAAAAGCGACCCATGATGAGCACTGGTGAAAAGCATGAACAGTATAGTTTGCTAGCTGTAGAATACTTACAAGTGTAGACATCAGAAGTTTAAATTATGAAATCATTTCTTAAAACATGTACTTACTATTTTATGTTAAGTACTGTTTAAGAATTTTAGTATTTCCTCTATAGCCTGTCTCTTTTGACACTGTGATGTTTGGCAAGCCCTAACCTGCACTGTTTTCTGTTTTGAAAAATATTTTTTCCGGTAACATTTATCTGTCAACGTGTGTCTGCTACAACTATGACACTAATGAAAAGTGCTCTTTCACTCATCTTCAATGTAAGTTTTGTTTGGAAACAGATGCAAAGTCCTCCTACTCTCACCTTCCTATTATTTCACTAGGTAATGCAAATAAGATTCTATAAAAAATACTTTACCTAGTATATTCCTCCTGCAACTGACCCGGGTCTGGAGGGAAAAACTTCACAGCTAGACGAAGCATTGTAGTCTTTGGTCCTGCAAGAAAAGTTAGTTATTTCACAAGAAATTCTTGTTCTTCGTAAGCACATGCATATTATGTTTTCTAACATGCAGAGAAATATAACACGTATGAAGTTGAGCCAGTTTTCAGCTTGCCAGCTAACTATAGGGGGCCTACGGGGTATAAATAGTCCATGTCAACGGAGATACAGCAGATAGAAGTAGAGTAGATTGTTTTCAGAGGAACTGAGGCAAGTCTGCAGTCTGAATGCTGCAAAAATAGTTTCATGCAACATGAAAGCTGTAATACACCAATTACTTGACATCAAAACTACAAAAGCATCACAGATGACCTAGTAAGAGGTTCCCAGAAGGGGAAGAGGGTGGAGACACATCCCACAGGCTCTCCCAACACCAATCACTACCACCACCAGAGGTGCTGACAAACTGAACCAACGAGTCTGGCCAGATCCAGATGGCTCCCATAGAGATAAAAGTGTGTTTGCAGCCTGCTTCCAGCATGCCCGTTAATACCCATTTCTTACCCTTTTTAACACTGTTTTGTCAATCTCAACAACAAGGAGAAAACTAATTTAATGTTTAAATCTAAACAGAATCCTAAGTAACTATTCGGAATAGTCCACAATGCTCTGTGTAACATTTTACAAGACAACCTAACTGCGACTGGACTGTGTTAACAGTTTCAGCACCACAACCCAGCCTGCTGAACCGCTGACTCTATGCCCACAATCCCTTGTTTCACCAGTATTTTCAGAGGAATATTCCAGGGCACCACAATCGCTTACCGCGCCACAGCTGGGCACCACCATTCTGCTGCATCCATCTGTGCTGGATGACGGGCAGACAGAGCGCTAGCCAGCCCTTGCTAAGAGAAGCCTACTGAGTATCCATCTCACATTTGGAGGCACCCCCTGGACAAGAGGATTGCCGGTCACCCACCACAGTGCCACTGACAGCATCTCCAACTGCAACAGACTGAGACCTGTCCCCCAGCATGCACCTTCCCACAAGGAGCGAGGACAGCTCACCTTGAGCATGTGAAGCCAGAGAAAGGCAGGACAAACAAAGGAAAGATGGACCCCCTCCAAAAGGCAGAGGAAGACCTAGGAAGGGAAAAACTGCAACGCTTCTTCTTTCTAGACTCTTTCTCTTCTGGGCACTACGAGCAGGATATCCATGTATTTCATGACCTGACTGAACCTCAAAGCCAGCCCTGCTTATACGTGACCTCCAGAGGTGCCTTCCAGCCCCATCCACCCTGGGAGCCTGCATGCCACTCCTGTTTCAAAGCAATCTTAGCCAAATTTTAAAAAATAAATAAATAATCAAATTTATTTGAGCACGTTGGTAAGGTTGGTAAGCAACAAGCCAGTCTGCTTTATCTTAAGTACCAAGATCTCTCAAAGCTTGACAAAGTTCAATTTACCCTCATCAGCCTCAGAGTACACCAATTTCTTCTGTCTGGAACACCCAACTCCCATACGCCAAACATTCCTCTGCTCTCTCACCCTCCTGTTTGCTAACGGGGCAATAACAAACTGCTTTGTGCCAAGTAGCTGGGAGAACTAACTCTCAGACTATCACAGCTGTCAGAAGGGCAGCTCCCAGCCTCCGATCCCAGAATTACCAAAGCTTTGGTGAACAAAACACCCCTAAAATCTGCACCCTAATTACAGTGCAATATCTAGAAACGAAAGGAGGCTCGAAATATCACCCTGTAACAATACACAAAGCTCACATTTGCCAGAGACTAAAACCATACTAAGGATTTTATAGCTCTTGAGACATACCAAGGGAGGAAAACAACTAGTTCTAATGATCCCAGTAAAACACCAGAACTTTACATGAAATTTCTGAAGATCCTCAGACTTTGGAAGACGTTCACAAGGTTAAGAACAAACCTGCACGTTACTCACACCAATCAACTGGAAAGTATTGCTGCCAGAGCAATTCTGGCAGTGCTTTGAGCATCACTTACATCAAATGACAATAAATAATAAAAACAAAACCATAATACGGCCTATCTGGTTGTGTAGCACAACTTCACTTTTTTTTTTTTTTTTTTTTTTTTTAAATCTTGCCTTTCCTCTATGAATAAATCCCATTCTAATTAGAAAAAGAAACACTGGGCCAGTCTTAACCAAGATGCAGAATTTATTGTAACAAGCCAAATCCGCGCAAAACCACCAACAACAAAATCAGGAAAAACTACCCATGCAGGTATGGTGAACGCAACACTATATAAAACTGGCAACACCTCAGAGAAGGTACCCAAATGCCAACCTGATATTGTGTGCCTGTTACAAAGTCAAAAATTTGGATGTAAACTCCTTGCCTTCTGGAGTGGTTTGGTAGTAAGAGGAACTGACGGCATTCATTTGAAATTAAACAAAAATAAAATCTTTATCACGCAACACAAAGTTCTATACATCTTAGAATAGGTCATTAACCAAAACTAATTTGAAGTAAATGTTAATAATCTAGATTTTTGTTTTTAGAAGGTATGTCAAAACCTCAGAACTGCATGCTTACAACTACACAGCAATCATCATCAACATAAACTAACAGATTTGAGCTATATTACCTTAAAGCACATGATAACATCTAACATTCTTGTACTGCTGGACTAAAAGTTACAAGGTTAACTCCAAAATCATTAAATTCTAAAAAAAACCAAACCAACCAAACAAAAAACCCAACCCCAAACAAACAACAAAAAAGAACCTCAGTAAAACTTCTTAAAGTGAGAACACTGGAAAAGATCATCCATCCATGCCAAGTTCAGGCATTTCATGCATATGAGCAAGCTCACCAAATCTCATTCTTACAGAATTTCACTTTCCCTTGGGAAACACCCCGCAGCCACAGGCAGAGCAGAGGCACGCAGAAAGGATCAGGCCATCTTTGCGTGCACCAGCTGCTACTGGCTGGCCCCAGGGAGCCAGGCAGAGGGGCACCAGGGAAGGGCAGCCCCAGCATGACCAGGGAGTGTAGCATCACCAGGGAGTGAAGCCCCAGCAGATGTGGCTAGCCTTTCACAGCTGTATTGTCAGATGTAAGAGTCTTCCCATTACTGTGGCTTACTTAAGTTGCTTACTTCTGGAATGTACGCATTATCAAGCAGTTAAATTAATTCTCCTCTTAAGGCTTTGTATTCAGCAGTACTGTCAAAGGAGTTCTTCGGAAGATGCTCTTTGCAATTACATGTTAGTTAACAGATTCAACGAAAAAATAGCTTAAATTACTACACATGCAATTAATGTTTAAATTGTAAACATATCCAAGACGTTCTATGGTCATATCTCATTTCAATTTTAAAAACAGCAGAATACCAGGAAGGGATTCAACTAGCTTAGAAAGAATAAAAAGAGCTCTCATGCAAGTTATCAGAACTTTACAAATTTAAAATTTATTTCAGAGCTTGAACACGTGCCAGACAACTGACTGGTATCGCCTACAGATTAAGATTAAAAAAATTTTAAAAGAAATCTTTCAGTGTCACTGTCACATGAGTAGTAGACCACCAAGCAGCAGAGCAGCCCATAAATGTTAGCACACCCCCACGGTTTTAGACCATTTTAGAACAATATACGTACCATCAGAGAAACCATGGCCATCAGCCTATGGCCTAAAGCCAAGCTTCCCCAATTTATATTGTATAGAAGAGGATACAGAAGGACTAACCAAGCAGCACTGCAGACCTGTGGTCCACCACATCTTCTAAGACATAATTCCTTCCAGCTAGGAGCATTAGTAAAAGAGTATATAAAAAGATGGCACTCCAACAAGTTATTTTTGGAGGGGAAAACACAGAGTGAACATATTATATATCCTCCTAAGGAAGACTTCTTTTATATCTGGTTTGGTTCTTCTGCTTAAAATACAATGGTGGTAAAAAGATAAAATCACGACCTTAAAGTTAAAAAAATCTAGCTAGAATTGGTGATTTATTATTTTCTGGCAATCAGTTTTAAGCAGAAGAATAACTAAAAACTACATCTGAATACTAATTTTCAACATTTTTGAATTAAGATTTTGAAAGGAGTAGGAATCCACCACTCCTTCCGGATCTTGTTCATTCACAAAGCCTTTACAATCAGAAACAGAAAACAAGGAAACAGCTTAAACCCACTCTAGAGGGGGAAAAAAAAAAAAAAGGTTTATCTAATCTTTCAACACCAGAAGAACTAGCATACTGTATTCAATTCTTTTTAGCTTTTAGAGTGCATCTCACATTACTTTTTAGAGTAGCATAAAGCAAAGAGAGCACCACTATTGCAGCATCCTCCCAGTCAAAGAGCAGAAACAGGTTTTCACAGCTGAAACAAAGGGGACTCCGAAGCTGCTGTCACCCACCAGGCAGGTGATTCCTAACTCAGCTGTCTTAGAGAAGCTGCTCCTGAGTACATTGACAGAGTTTTTGAGAATGACATGGGAATACCCACCCCGCTGAAACTGCCTGCGTGTCAGCAAGCTCTGAGTGCAGCTTTTTGCAGCCTTTCTGAAAGGTGTATCAGCTCTCAGACAGGATTTCACGACTGCACGTTACCTCTTCCCATGCAACGGGTGCAATAAGCCTAATAATATTCCTTTTTCTTTCCACCATAAGACAACACAACTTACAAAAGCTCATAAAAGGTTTATGTTTCACTTAAACATAACACCAGCTGACCCAATCTATCTAGATATTTATCACAGAGAAAGAATCATACCTTCAGTAAGTTTCCATTCCACCTACCACATACTACATATTAAAAACATCAGGTTTGCATGCCCAGACAGGAACTATCACCCCTACTAACTACAATTTTCAGGGAAGTACAACCAGTAAATCAAGTAGTAATTGTGAAAGCAACCCACATAAAGCAGATGCAAATTAAGGAAAACTTCCTTTTTTAAAACTACTTACTCCGTACTTGTTTAATAACAGGTTTCATAGGTTCCAGCCAAATCTGAAATTAAAGGAAAAAAAATTACAAACTGACATTTATATTTGAATACAATATGAAAACATCAAAAGTAAATTCAAATAAAGCAGTAATTTATGAGTATGCATTTCTTCTTTACTGCAGTAATGCAGCAATTCCTTTACTTTAAAAAAAGCGTACTTATCTATTTGAATTGACATTTATCATGCATCAATAGAAAAACCACTCATCCGTGCTTAAAGCTCATTTGGACAGAAGAAGAGCCAAGTCAGCAAAAGCAAACCACCACTGCCAAGAAGACAGAAATGCCAAAACACGCATCTGTAGACAGAGGAGCCAGGCTACAGAATTACAGAAGATGTGGAGAACATGACAAGGTCCAACTTGTTTTCCCTTCCATGCTTTGTCCATCTCTCTTACCTACCTACCTACTTAGGGATTTTAACTCTGTATTATTTTCCCACAAATTTTTCTCTTTTGAAAAGCACATTTTGGAAGAAAGACTATTGTTGTTCTAGTAAAAGGAGTATCCACAAAACTAATGCGAAGTATTCTGATGCTCAGCTTTCCCTCCGCCTCCCCCCCAAACAAAAAAATTGTAACAAAACAATTATGTTTGGTCCTTACTAGTTACTTCTCTGTCTGAGAGCCAGCCGAGGAGTTAAAGAACCTTACTAGATGCAGAAGCACTTTGGATGCTTTGCAGAAAAAACAGAAGCTAAATAAACTTTACTGTATCTCCTTGGCTCAAGAGCAGCGTGTATTAGTGCTATTAGCATTCTCTATGTTCTCAGTCATATTTTCTGTGTATGAGTTCTAAAAATAGACTAAGAACTAGGAAAAAAAAAATTAAGACAGTTTTGGGAGCAGTTTCTACTTTAGAAGCCACATTGTCCTCTTTGCAAGGTACAGGGATAAGCAACTAGGAGGCTTACAGAGTGTCAGTATTCCTCTAGCTCAATGATTTTAAAAGTTTGCAGGTCTATATGTCTGCTGACTTATGCTTATTAGAAAGAGGTCATAATGACTCTTCAGGGAAATTAACTGAAGATAAATAGAAACACTACCAAAATTACACATTGTAATATGACTTCAGAAGTATTCAACAGACTATGCTCTGAGTTGATGTTTTTCCTTTCAAAGGGAACAAGGACTTTATTTATATCCCTGAAAATGGGAACATCAGCAATTATTCAACTGCTTTACCCATTCTTTTGAGATTTAACAAGAATTAGAATCTGCTTTACTAGCTGTTGTTCCGGTGAGCAAAGCAGATTTACAAGAATCAAAGAGATAGTCTTAGCAGGAGACCCCAGCAGACTTTGAAACTTTTGACACTTGAGCAACTGCATTCACTCAAACTTTTTATTATACCGATTTGTCAGGGAACTGTACATACCCAATATGATTGGATGTTCTGGAACTCAATCCCAAAGTAGTCTGATTCAATCAAATTCAGATGCTTGTAAACTTCTGTCAATAATGTTTGGCCGTAATATTTTGACTAAGGAGATAAAAAAAAAAAAAATACAGTGAGATTGATATGAGTAAGTTTACAGCAAATTAAAGAAAAATTATGGCATTCTAGAAACTGTAGAAAAATACCTTAAAGATTTTTCACATTATTCTTGTCACTGTAACAAGTAAATATCCAATATACAGGCATGGCTCCATACAAACAACTTTCACAGAACCAGAGGTGGAAGGAGCTGCTGGAGGTCATCTGCGTCCAACCTCCTGCTCAAAGCAGGGTCAGCTATGAGACCAGACTAGATCAGCTGCAAACTACTTGCAGCTCCTTCAATAAACCAGCACCAATTGTTTGTGTAGCTGGACGTTGTCGCTCTCCCCTGGCTGCAGTAGACCGAAGCAGGGGCTGCCACCCCCACCCACCATGTTTGCACACACACCCCCTCACCCATACCAACACCAGGGATCACACAGCCACCCACAACTTTCACACCAGCAAGACCTGAAAACATATGCAGATACTCTAAGCGAGCCCAAGACAGCTGAGGAAGGCTGGCGCAGGGTGGTTTGTACCCAACCAGAATTCAGCCCTGACCTAGGAAGCCCTGGCTGGTGCCACAGGAAAGCAAGAGCTGTCCAAGCAGGACTTCACAGGGTCTGGCTGCCAGGGGTGACACCAACTGAGCAGCAACTGCTCATCACAGCACGTGCAAGGCCTTTGCTGACAGAACTGAAACTCGTCTTCTACAAAGGAACGAACATCTTTGAAAAACCCTAACCCGAACTTTTTTCTTACAACAGTGTTCAAGAAAACATAAGGTGATAGTACGTATTCTGTTAATTAAGAAATAAACAGGAAGGCTACAGTTCCCTGCTGAAGAAATCAGCGGGAACCCAAACACCCTCCTCTCACACCGTGCTTTCTGTGTAGTCATCTGCAATGAATCCCTGCCTCAAGAAATCCACTCACCAGCCCTTTTCACAGTCAAGTTAGGGGCAAAGCCACAAAACAAACCAGCAAAAAGCAGCTACAGTAATTCAGGAAAAAATGGGACACACTCACAGCACACCCAAACCAACTACTCTTCAGTCTGCTTATTAAAACATGAGCTTGCTCTCAGCGTCTATTACTGCATGACTGTAGCAGCCACCACAAGAAAAACAGCATTAATGAATCCGCACATTAGTCCATCCGGATCACACAGAAAAGAAGGGCTTTTGCATCCCTCAGTACCTGTTCCAGCAACACACAAAAGCTAGCAGGGTGCAGAGGAGGTAGCATAGCTGCTGGGATTCATGTTCTACCTCAGACCATGGAAGTAATCCTGCAACTGCAGCAACAAGGTCTGGCATCACTCTGGTCCGCCGGGTTATACAGCAGAACGCACCTCGGGTATTCATGCCACTGAGGTCTTGTTTATTTGGAAAAGTCACCCGTGCTGGAAGTCTCTGCAGGCACACAGTTCTGTAACTGACTCTAAACTCTGAACCGTGTATCTTTTAAAAGTATTAGGCATTATAATAAATTAGTAACAGAATTAGAATAATTTAATAAAACACAAATGAAAATATCTAACAGAAAGAATAGGCCATTTTACATTAAAATAAAGAGGGTTTAAAAAAGAAAAAAAGATGGTCCAAGTCAGGGAAATTGTTTCACATTACTGAGATGCATAAAAACTCAAGAGTACTTGCTTCTTAGAGGAAAAAGAGATTAAGGGTCGATGTTTTAAGAACTGTGTGCAATTTAGCCAAATACCTCTGTACCACTTGAAAAAAGTGAAGACAAAAAAAGTACAACAGCTCTGTAGTACTGCAGATTTGAAATAGCTTTGGTAATTGCACTGACATGAATGGAGCTGACTGAATCCAACACTATAACTGAGGAGAAAAGTACAGAAACAGAAGGACGGAGAACAAGACGAGTTCAGCTCGTCCTTCTCATTCACACTTTCACAAGTCACAGTCATCTATAAGGGCAACCACAGGTGTGAGGCACAGGTCACGTGAATTCACCTGGCACAAACACCATTCATTCAAAAGTTTCTTGGTATCCTGCTGGATCAGGCCACTGATGCTGAAACTCCCAAATAAAACTGTGAGTCAGGAGAAATTATCCTGTTCTTCATCACTTCAGTGGACAATGAAATAAGGAATGATACAGGTAATGGTAAGCCACATCTTCAGTAAATAACATTCTTGCTCTTCTGCCTACAGACACATTTCTCAGGCACGTTACAGACTGCTTGCCACAGGTTACACATGCTCCTGGAGAAATGCATTTTAAAAATAAAATTTTTAACTTTCAAATTAAATATATTTCTTGCACTTCTGAATAAATCTTAAAATAGTAACAGAAGATGATGTCCTTAAATACAGTAGGAATTATTTTTTTTAAAAGGTATAGATACACATGCATTTATTATTGTTCACTACTGTTCACAGGTACCACAGATTTGAGAAAGGAATACTTTTTAGCCAGCGATAGTTACGGAGATGCAGCAATACCCTGATCAACCTCATACACTTCCATCTGCAGCAGACAGCACACACCAGCCTGCCTTTTCACAAACAGATCTAGGAATCTCTAGAAGCCATTGACCTGGAGATGTCCTGTGACTCCAAGTCTCTGATTTCTCATCTGTGAAATAAGCAGTAATCCTGGTTCCAATCACCTCTGTTAGAAGTGATAAACTTGGATTAACTTGTAAAAGATCTAGCAGTTGGACAAGTTTTACAATCAACCTGTGTGCTGTGTTGATTAAGGAAACTGTGTCCTGTCCATGGCTAGTTATATACAGGTGTTAAAATTATCCCTATCAGTTTGTAATACCATGCATGGGAAAAACCTGTGTATTTAAACAGAATTACATCTCTGTGGCTCCATCAAGCTCCATGCCCAATGACAGTCCAGCTGCCTTCATTCCTCCCCAAAGGGGAGCCTGTATGCCATACACACCCCTGGCAACTCTCTACTTCCAGTGTTGAGTCTGCACTCCTGTCATGAGAAACTAGACACAAAGAAATTAAGATGGTTGCAGCTGGGAGCATTCTGCAACTGATAAAGGTGCCATCCAAATGTTGAAAGTGCAAAGTTATTTTGCCTGGGCTATCAACTATAATTTTGGGTGTCATTTGTAATAACAAGTTAAGAAAAACCTCATTCTAAGCTGAGTATCATTTCATAGTACTTCCTTCAAAGCATAAAGCAACACTAACAATGTCACATTTTAAAAAGAACAGTAACTATTTTATTTTATTTTAAAAATGGGTTACAAAAGCTTGAGACAGAACAATCTTCTATTATTATGTCTCAAATGCTGTGGGAAAATTCTTCTTAGAGCTATTTAGTTCCTCAAATTATTACATTTATAGCAATCCTTTCCAAAAAGCTTAACATTTTGAAGTTGACAAAAATGAAAGTTATATAGTGGGTAGCTCCATGCCATTTTTCAATCTGCATAAAAGCAGCACAAAGAAAAATCTTTTAAGTAATTACTTAATTACTGTAATTTTGACGTCAGGGCAAGAAGCTGCATGAATGCGTTTCGGAAAGGTCCCGTTTTCAATACAAATTCACAACACTGCATACTTCCCATTCCAGACTTCTCAATTACTCTTTATATTCTGCCAAGACGACGACTACTGGCATTACTGAATTATTCCACATAAAAAAGAAGAAAGAAAAAAAAAACCAGGGTAAAAAAAAAATTAAATAGGCAGCTAACAAAAGCTTTCCCCAGTGACCCTAGGGAGGGTCACAATTACAGCTCTAGCTGTACTACAGACTATTTTAACAAGTCATCATTAGAAGACCGTTCAATACAATAGATTTTTTCAAATTGATTTGTATATTCAGATCAAGCTCAAAAAGATCCCTCAGAGCTATGCAAGCAGAGTATCCTGACGGGCAGTGATGCTACAGAGGGCCCTGCACTGGCAAAACACCTGCATGGCAATCCCCTGCCCGCATGCAGGAGTAACACCTTCAGACCACGCTCAGTCCTAAGCCAGCATCAGACAGGAATAGAAATTAATAGGAACAAGCATTTTAAGCCGAAGTTTCTTGACCAAAGGAGGTAACTGTACTTTTTCCTCCATCAGAAAAGTAAACATATTCAATATTAGCGATTTTTAGGACAGAGAAGTAAAATATAAATGATTTTTTTAAAGTCAGAACGACAGTTATCTTTGTGTTATCATCACAACTGTCATTTCCTATTTTCTCAAATAGCACTACCTACACAGCAGATCCTCCCTCCCTCCCTCTGTCATAACATCTTAGCTTAGGAAGACAGGCTATGCATTCTTAGTTTGTCTATGACTTTCAGTAGACCGTAGTTCAGTACTATCAAAACCAATTCTTCCTCTGTAACTCCCAAACATGTCTTCCAGAACACCTTAACTTTTTGCTTCCACGTATTTTAACTTAAATACCAAAAGAACCCAGTATTTTCATAATGAGTAATATTCCCATATTCCAAAACTGACAAACTGCCCTTGCTCAAACTTTCCAAAAATGAAATCCACTTTTGGCAGCAGTTAAGCTGGAGGGCAGACGGAGGGGTGGGAATCAGTCCAAAAGCCACAAGTTTGGAAAAAAAGGGAAGTTATAAAGCAGAAGTATAGAATGGAAACTCTTGTGCAGCCAGGGCCAGAGGAGCCACTGGTCCCCAACTTCAGCAAACACCAGCCGGCCCTGGATTTTGTGTTACAGAAATCTGCAGCTGCTGGGAGACCAAATCCTGCAGTAAACAGGGTACTGGCATGAGAAGTTTTATTTGACATCATCACTGACAAGTGGCCAACATGGAGCACCCTGTGAGTGGCCAAAGAGAAGCACTGGCATGAAAAGTAAACTGAATTGATTTAAATAAAGACCTCTTCACCATTCACAGATAACTTTTCTTCTTCTGGTGCACTTTAGTGGTCTTCCTAATGAAAAAGTCATTTCTCAGCTTTTGGCAAATTAAAAAAAAAAAAAAAGACAACTGGCAACTAAACATAGTAATTACACGAGACTTGTTATTTCCTTTCTTAACCAGAAATATACAAACATTTCAGAGAGTTTATAGTTGTTTATCTACATCCCTTTTGTAATCTGTTAGATCTCTGTCCAAATGCAGTGTGATACATAAAAAAAGACCTTCAAAACTCCCTATTAATAACTACTATTAATGCCATGTATAAACAAAAACTGCATTTACGAATACAGAGTGTACATTTAAATCACATTTATTAGAAAGAAGGAACTACTACAGGATGGCAAGGAACGCCATTCATTAACTTTTTGTTTTCATGGCTAAAACAAGATGACCTTATGGTTCTATATCTAGTTTTTAACCCGCAGACTGGAAAAGTAAGAAATAACTGTCATCTTTTTCAGTACTTTATTAGTTTCTTCAATTTTGATTGGAACAAGTAACTCAATTGAAAACAGTCCCGGCCTCTTCACAAAAATGGGTACCTAGGAACAACAGATTATCAAACACTGGTTTCACGTGCTCAGTCAAATGCTGCTTAAACACTATTTCATTTTATTATCTGAACATTTAACAATAACTTTTAGCTTCAATTATTTCAATTTTTCTTTAAATACTTCATGAAGAAAACTGTATTTTAAATACAGGTATTTGTTTTATTCACTCTTACATACTGACAGGTCCCAATTACAGGTTGCTTTACTAAGAAAACACCAAAAAGAGTTTGCAATGCATTTAACAACTTACAGAGCATCAAACACTCAGCCTGTGACGTCAGGGATTTGACTCTCTTCTACAAAGTCCTCCCCGCTGCTTCACACTGCTGTGGTCCCTACCTGCCACTTACTGCAGACAGCAATCCTACTGCTTCCAGAAGTGGGTCAAGAGCTAGAGGAGCCAACCCAGCACGCACATAAGGTTTGTGAAACTTCTTCCAATTTTCCACTCCAGTCAGCAATATGTTTTTTAAAAAAACAAAACAAAACAAAAAACTTCCCTCCCTCCCACAAGTGAGCATGGTCCAGCTGCCAGCATGCCAGGGGTCTCCCATTTGCAGCGGCAGCCTTTCTACCTGGTACTGGGGGAACTCCAGCCCACCCCGAGGAAGCTAAACCCATCCCCAGACCTTGTTTCCCATGTCCGCAGCCTGCACTGTCACTGTGCCGGCAGGGCAGTCCCCAGCTGCTGGGAAGCACCACTGTCAGAGCAACACATCCACATCTGCCCCCAGCCACAGCCTCACGGCATTTCTTATTTCATGGTCACAGACTGAACTCTGGGAATACACTGCCAGCCTGAAAATTACTTCATAACTACTTCACAAATTCAGTCGAGTATGTTTACACCTTGAAAATTTACTTTCTTTTTTTTTTAATATGGTGTCACAGTATTTTCACATGGCGCTGAAATCCAATTTACTCAGACATGGAAGCTGGAAAACCAAATACAAACTTCTAAGCTATTTTAAGTTACATTATTATGCATATTGGGCATAATTGTTTTGTTTTAAAAATATTCTAAGACTCCCCCCCCCCCGCCCCCCAAGATTTTTTGTCCTAAGATTTCAGTGGTTGGTTTTGTTGTGTTTTGGGGGGGTTTAGAGGGTTTTTTGGTTGTTTGTTTTTTTTAAAAAAAGAGAACCCAGAGCCAGACAAATTATTCGGAAATGTAAGCCTCTGGCTCATTCAATTAAGGTTAGCTTTAAAACCTGTGATCATTTAAAGTTTCCAGCAGCATTAAAGCACTTCACTGCCAAATGAACCAGCTCTACCCAACAAACATGCTTTTCCAGAGTGGTTAGACTTGATGGATGCCTGAAAGTAGGAAAACAATAATTTGTTGACACGGGAAAAGATCCCCAACAGGGAGGGAATTATGCCAATGAGATTGGGAAATATATACTTAGGTAGACAGCATGTAGAGACAATAATGGTCCCAAGTTCTGAAAGTGCTCCCATAGTGAAATACCTGGAGCACTCAAAACACATTGTGCTCAGAGAAAAAACAAATGGCACCACAGTTCAGCATTCAATCAACACATGGTCCCCAAGTGCCATATACAAACAGCACACGGAAGAGCCACATTAAAAACACGGGGTGTTGAGCAGAAATTCTCTGTTGCTTTCATTACCTGGAGAGAAAAATACAAACATGAACCTCCCTATACCTCTGCTTCATACACTGCTCTAGACTACCTGGGGAAGAGGTAAGTCACCGAAATTAAAAACCTGGACTACATCATTGGAAAGAGTCTCACAGGATGCTACCACCTGACGATTTAGCAACAATTAACTGTTGTGTCAATAATTAAACATTCAGACAACAGCAGCAACAGTATCAGAGAAAGCAGCTGCTTTAGGGTGCCTGATCCCATGCAGCAGCAAAGATCACGCCAGTGGGAATGCCAGAAAATTGTGCTAACGGTGACACTGGGCTTCTTTTACAGCATGCACTACTTCAATTAATCTGCAAAGAGCCAGAGCAACACCACACTGACAGCTTTCCTCAGACATCGAGCGCGCACTCAAAGGGGCTGTCTCATCAGCATGCTACATTAAGTATCTGCACTATTTCAAGCCTTTAAACAACTAGGCAGCTGAAATAACCAAGGACAGATACAAGTGCCTACTTATAAAGATGGCTTGCTGTCAAAATAGGCTATACGCCATTACTAGCCATTCTCGAAAAAAGCCTTCTACTCGAAGAAAGTAAGGTTCAAAACAGAATATCTAAGAACCTATTTTGTTCATGCAAGCCATAAAACAGCATAATAGAGCTAAGAAACTAGAAGTTAGGAGACTGACAGTATCAATTTTTCCCTCTGAACTTTCCTACACACTTGTGTAAACCGCTGGACCTTCCTTACACCCACTCCCTCTAATGTGCCTGGCCACTACATATTTGGACTGTAGGTACTCTAGGAACTTGCACAGCATCATTACGCATACATATATGTATATAAATAAAACTCTACATTTTTAAGTCTTTTTAAATACAGACAACACTTTGTATCCCTTTGTTCATAAAAAAGGTTACTAAAATTACAAGTCTTTCTCCATTAATTTTGCTTTTGCCTCAAAACCATCATCCATGCCCACATCAACCAGATTTGATCTGGTCTTTCCCTGCAAGGTCTTATGTCACTCCAGGTTGGCATACTGCTTTGAGGAAGTCTGCCCAAAGGAATAGTTTAAAACATCAAAGAAATAAGACTGTCATGAAAGATTCTTTATACAGATTAGGTACTTTTACAGGAAAAGCCAAAACTTTCTTTTGTTTTGTGCAAACTGGAATTGTACCAGCTGTCCTAACATCGCTCCCCACTGTACTTTGAGCAGAGGTTCGATACCATGGTGATAGGTTAATAAATACCTACAGGCCAGATTAGATAAAGCCAAAGCTTTGTTAACTTCCCCCTTGCCAGCACGAGTCTTTCCTACATCTCTGGCTTCAAGGCACAGTGATGCTTGCCCTTCATGATTTCAGTTGAAGACACATCAGACAGCTCTAACAGTCTCTACAAAACCCTCTTTCCTTTTTTTTAAATTAATATAGGCATTTTAGCATTTTAATTTTAATTTTAGTGTTTTGTGCCCAGGCTCCACCAAGTGCTGTGCCCAAGCCTTCTGCCAGGGGCAGTCAGAGAAGAGCAGCAGCTCAGGTAGCAGAGATGTGAAACAATGTCAGCCTGGATCTCGGTGCTGGGAAAGCAGGCTTACAACTGAGCTCCCGTTGCTTCTGATCACCTGGGGAAACACCACCTCTCAAGGCTGGCCTGAGCAGTGAGGAGGCATTAGTAGTTAAAATACTTCATTTCCCATTCCTCTGCTGTGAGGCTGGGCAGAAATGACTTCTTAAGTGATGTTTTCAAACCTGCTTTCACCATCACAAATGCTCCAAAATACAGAAGCATGTGTACAAAACCCAAGCATGGTGCTACAAACACATCAAAAAGGCATCACAAGTCCTACCACAAGTGAAAAGAGATTACTAAAGAGCAATATACTCCAATTTAGAGAGCCTGACTTTCGTTTCTCCTCCCTGTTTTGTACCTGTGAGTTTCAGAGATGCAGCTCAGGTCAGGGCAGCAGCACATGAAGGAGCTTTTCAAAGACCTCCAGGAGTGTCTCTGAACTCATGATATAGACTACTTGGCAGCTCAATTCTCTTTTATTTTTATTCTCCCTTTTCTTTTAAAATGCTTATTTTTATTAATGAATGACTGTTCTGTCAGATAGAGGGGTCTTCTCCCCCTCCATATCCAACATCACGGTCTTGAAAATTAGATCTTTTACACAAGGTATCATCACCACAGCACAGCTTTTTAAATATTCAATTTACATGGTCTCCCTCTTACACAAGTAGGCAACACTGCACTGCCAGAAATATATTTTGCTGCAAGGAGAAACAGATGACACACAGGTATGCTTTTGCAATCCTGTTTATTTACATACATGTTCACAAGGCTGTGCTTCTCTGAATTCTGCTGGGTACCAAGAGACACCAGTCCTTGCTCAACATCAAGTCCCTTTTTTCAGTAGGCACTAACCCAAAATTTCTCTGAACTGCCTCTTAGCAGGCAGCATTTCTGTAGCGGTCTTTAGCTGACTGTGGGTTGTTTGGGATTCTTTTTTTTCCCTTTCAGACTCTCTCTTCTTAGAATACAGCATTTCTTACAGTTATTTTGATAGAATGGCATAAGACTGACCTGATTTCAGCTGATTTTCACTATCCTTTCTCACTAGGTTATGGAAAAAAAGAAATTAACACCTGCATTCTGCAGAAGTGTTTAAGAAACTTAACAGTATTTCCTTTCTTTACTAGTGATGACAACACATTATTGGAATTAGTAAGGAACCTAACAGGTAACAGCTTCTTCTTTACAAGGTTGTATATCAGTTACTTTGGAAGGCATCTGAAAGGAATTAAGTACAAGGATTGTACCTCTGCAGGTATGCCAAGACCATTATGTTATGCATTGATTTACTTCATCAGATCTCATCCAGACAGAACAATTTCAGGCAGAACGTTCTCAGTATGCTTACAATAAATTAAAGAGAGCTTAAAAAGGGTTCAGCTTTATAGCAAGTCAGTGTTAAGCTAAGTAAATGTGGCTCTCTTCCTCAGTTTACTCTTCTGAACCTGTACAAGAGTTTTTCATCTATGTACTTCACATGCTGAAGCATAGGCACTATAGTACATCACAGCTACACAAACAGTTACAAACTCAATCCATTACATCCATATTTCAAGGCCTGTGATAACACCTGACCACCATTTTACTAAACGGTTTCTGTATTTTAAATTGCAATATGTGCATATAATAGACTTTTCATACAGGAATATTCAGATTGTTTCTCCTTTGCTGCAATGTAACTCAATTTTCTTTTCACATAATGGGACATCTAATGTCGAGAGAACTATAAAGTAGTAAATTGTTTTTATAATACAATTTAAGTTCATATCTTCTCTTAAAAAAAAACCAAAAACACACCAACGAAAAACACAGACACCAAAGGTCCATGAATAAAATGGCTGCCGTTTTACCTTTCTCCACCCAATACCGCATTCCTACATAGCATCAAAAAGGTCAACCCCTCAAACACAAAATAACAGGTCTAAAAAAACATACAGTAGAATCAAACAGTACACAAATTGCAAAGCTTCAATTACTTTTTTTTTAAACCCTATAATAACTTCAAATTTTAAATAGTGAATTACTAACTTTCTCTTCTGAGGTCAGACTAAAATAAGTCCTAAGGCAGCTTATTTGCCATATTTAGGAGAGTCAAACCGGAGCAATGACAAACATCTGGCTATGATTCTTTCTGGAATTTTGATTATTTCTTCCCAGCCAGGGAAGAAAAACACTGAGCTGACTAATACTTGATTCCTTCAGCATAGCGCTTAATAGGATTCAGAAGCAGCCTGTCCCCCTACTTCCCACATATTTAAGCTGTTAATACTTCTACAACACAGAGGGGGGAAAAAAGCCTTCATGAAAGGAAGGTCCAAGCAGTCGAAGGGAGAGCAAGGGAGAGGCAGGAGGGCAGCTCATGCCAGAGCCTGGCTCTGCCAGAGAGCCGGCAGCAGGCTGCCTGGTCCTGCTGGAGAATCTGTAGTGCCGTTAACACTGGCGACGCGCTCAGGGTTTGCCACGGCCCGCAGTAAGGATGGCCTCTCTGAAAAATCAGAGTAAACGTTTTTCAGTGCCTACTACATGCTCTCCATTTTTAATACATGCGTGTTTCTTACTTAAAACTGCTCAATAACAGCATTTTAAGTTACATAATTTCTGCTTCAGCCCCAACAAAGTTCTTACAGGTACTAACACTACCATAAGAAGTTACAGATTAGCAGCATTTTTCAGTATGCATGAGCTGAAAACGCTCTCTCCAAACCATGGGAAGTCACGACACATGTACAAGCTGTCAGATTGCTTCTTCGGCTGTCCCAAAATCCCTCCTGCGCTCCTAGCCCAGCTCCTGATTTCAGGACCCCTGACTACAGCGACTCATGGTCACAGGCTTCAATGGCTGGTCAGAAACAATGAACATCTGAAGAGGTGCCATTTTCATTACACCTTTTCAATTACAGACGCCTGCAAACTGCACAGAAACCAGAACAACTAAACATAGTTACTCTATTCTATTCTAAGCATAAGGATGGAAAGTAATTTTGCACTTTTAATAATGCAATTTGTAAATTTAAATAACCCAAGGAAGAGTCATACAGGTTGCCAGCAAAGACAGTATCGCTATCGGAATGAGTAATCATCAATTAGCTGTTTTCAACTTAGTACAGAATAAGTCACTTCAATTTTGTAGTAATATAATAGTAAGTGTCACAGGATACATCAGTAAAGTCCAAAATAGACACGAGCAGTGAGAGGAAAATACCTAATAAGAAAATACAGGGCAGGGGAGGGGAGAAAGCGTAATCTTTTTTAACTAGCCTTTTCTGACAAATAGCAGTGGAGTCAAGCACTTTCCTCCCAGGCAGCCCACCAGCGTTAGAGGGAGAGGGACACATTGCAAAGTGCCACAGGGATGAGGAACATGCTCTGTCTTTCACGTCCTTGGTAAGAAAATGAGAATAGATACAGCAACCTTCAAGAAACCGAGTCATGCACAAGGAAACAACAGGTCTGGTAGACATACAGAGAACAGGAAAAATCCCAACAAAACAAAGCATTTTCCTAAGGCCCAGCTTCACGCTCTGAGGCACCAGAACGTTTGCACTCGCCTGACCCACAAAGCTTTAAACAATACTTCAGAGTATGGTGAGACCGCAAGACAAAACTGAAATCCCAGCACAAGAAACACAAGTTAGCTCAAATCTAAGGCAAATTCAAACCAACAAAGCTAATTCATACTATTAATGTGTGCATAACACCAAGACTTATGTTTTATTGAGACACAAGTTACTTCATATTTAAAAAAAAAAACAAAAAACAAACAAAAACCCAGGCTTGTGTACTCAAAGCAACCCAACAAACAATAGCATGAAAGAAAATATTCTATTTTTAAGTTTTTCCACCGAGTAGAGCAGCAGGCAGACCCACCTGGTTTTGCTGAGCACTAACAACTGTGCTATGATTTTACGATGGCTATAACAGTTCTACATAATTCATTCTCCAGTAGGGAAAAATAGAGAAAAGTTCAACTATAACAGAACACCTATGTATTTCTCACTCTCAAATTATATTTTATGTTCAAGCAGAAGGAGAAGAGGAAGTACACACAACTGAAGAAGTGCCAAGTTCTCCCCAAACAGAGTCTGGTAAACCTGAAGCACAAGAATCTAAACTTCTTTCTGGGGCACTTCCTCATAGCATAGAGTATAATTAATGTAAGAAAGTAAGCACACATTTCCTACATAAGGAACAACATACAGACCAAATATTAAACACCACATTATGGCAGAAATTCCATTAAACGTCTTACAAGCCAGTGCAAAGAGAAAACCATGTCAGAGAGGCAGACCTTACAGTCTGCTTGTCTACAGACCTCCCCAAAAAGTATTGCATTGGAGGAAGCAGCTGGAGGATGCGGCAAGTCTGACCCTTTTCTTGTTGACTAAACCCATGATTTCACTTACTGGGATTTTAAGACAGCACCAGACTCTCACCTACCATCAGTATCACTCTTCTTCCAACTACGCCATGCAAAAAGACCCCTTGTTTCCTCTAACCCAGGCACTCATGCTGTACTCCATGTCTTTGACAGCCCATATGTCTGTTGCTGTAACACACTCCACTTCCAACTCTACCACAAATCAACACAAAAGCTTTCAGCAAGTATAAATCACAACTTCCTATACCCTAAATTCCTATAGCCCAAGTTATCCTTTCTTGCAGCGCATTTTACTGTCTTTCATAACCAGCACCAGACAAGTATAATTTCTCCAAGTGGTCTTTTTGGCAAATTAAACCCAGCCCAGGCCCTTCTACTTAACAGTCTGGCATATTTTTATGCTGATCAAAGGCCTCCAAGTTCAACCGCTTAAGAAAATCAGGAAAGCTGGCAGAACTTCTATTGTAAAACCCTGATTACTTTTAAGTGTGTCCACAGTCTGAATTAAATTGAATTTTCCAATCATTCACCTAATAGTCTGCAAAACCACCCATTTGGACAGACTTAGCTTGGAGGGAATAGGACAGATACCCCGTGATATGGTACATGCACCATTTGAACTGACTAAACAAGCTGCCTATAAAAAGGGAAAAAACACATCTCATTAAAATAATTAATATTCCAGCCTAGCTTTGGATGGATATGTTTCATTCTCTTTTCTGTTTTGGGAGGAAAAGCAGAAACCATAAACACCCGATTTTCAGTTTTTTAAACACTAGAATACATTTGAGCATTTCTCTATCCCCCTAACATTCAAAATAGATTCCCTTGAGAAGAGCTCTGCTCCAGCGTACTTTAAAGAACAGCTCACTCTTACTGATTAATGCAATTCATAGTTAGAAAGGAAACCTTACAGTACAAATGGTGAGAGCGAACAGAGACAGTAGATTTTAGACTAAAGGCAGTGGAACGTAGCTATAATGACCTTTTAACACACTGTTCTAAATACAACAACACGAAGGAAAGCTTGTCCTTTCCTATTGTGTTCTTGTCCCATCTGTTATGCCACTTTGTCAGTCCTTTTCTTGCTCTTTGGCAAGTTAAAAAACTCAAGTGATGGGGAAGAGCTATCAAACAAGAGTATCCACCAACACCTGCTTGGAGATAAGCAAGTGTTTTAAATGCATCTTGGAGAAAGGAGGGGATAACAAGGAAAAGCTGCATGGATTGTATCATCATTGCAGCTACTCTGTTTATCCCATACAGTTAAAATTGCTGATGTGGCCCATTTTAGACAGCATCAAAAGCAAGGCAGTAAACAGGGCTCCTGCATCAGCTTCCCTACCATGTTGCACAGAGAAGACCCCTCTCCAGAAGCTGACCACTGTGCCTAGTCAGTCTCTTCCATCAACACACCACTTCTCTCAGTAAAAAGTTACTTGCCATAGTTCCTAAGAGAAAGAAGGGAAAATTATTTGAATAGAGGAAAAAAAAAAACCCCAAATGCTTTTGCCATAAGCTACATCTCCAGAAGGCAGTGCCAACAGCACCTATGAGAAAGGCTTCGGTGTCCCACTACGCTGTAAAATTATTACTGACCTGAATCAATACACACAAGCCCTACAAAACACATAATGAAGACACCACCACCTCGTTTCCACACCCAGTGAAAAAAAAAACTGCAAAAGCAAAGAGGAGTGGACAAGCAGCACTGTAATCAGAGCCACAATCCCTCTAGGACAGCTGCGTAATCATTAATTTCTCTCACTACGGTTAAAAAAACCAAAAACATCTGTGCTAGCCCACACCTATTCAGCAAATGTGGCTGACTCTTCCTAATTCTCTCCCACAATCCCCAAGCGAAAAATTTCAACTTTCCATCACAAACAGCAGTCAGCAGTTACCGCTATCCCAGCAGTCCACCGAACTTACGAGGCGGAGAGTTACAATTTAATACCTCATCCCTGTTATGCTATCATTTGCTACCTCTTTAGACAAAAATGAAAGGCAATGTAGGCAGTGTATTAGCATTAGCAACGTCAGAGCTGCTGACTATGGACCTTTTTGTGCTCGATGCTCTGCAGATGAACAAAGGGTGACCCCTTCTCACCGCTTACAACACCATGCAAAAGTTTCTAAGTTGTTCAGTTCCGAATGACCTTGTAAAGAAGAATAGTACGATATTAAGTATGGCCTCAGCATGCTAGTTGCCCAAATTCAGGTGTTTCTGTGGATGTCATAACCAAAGAGAGCTTTCCAGATAAAAAGAGAAAACTAAGATAGCTCCTAATTAAGGGAACCTCTATTGTGACAGGGAAAAAAACAACCACAAAGGTACTGCATTGTGGCCCACTTAGGGGATGGAGCCAAGTACCTTCTTGCAGGAGACTACAGGCACGGCCCTGAAGGACCTTGAAAGCGGAGATAAGCAACCTATGTTTGAAGCTACAAAGAGAGGGAGCCAGTGAAGTGAAACAAAAAGTGGTCAGGCAGTAGCAGCTGCTAGGAACAACAACAGAGTGGGTTGACACTCACTGCAACATGCAAAATGGGTACATACACTGCAGGACCAGAGAGGCTGAAGCCAACAAGGTGATTGCAACAGCAAAGGTGTGAAACGAGGTGGTCCTGGGATGGGGTGAGTTTTAGCTGTTTAGTTAAACAGTACCACCCTAGAGATTGCACAGCACGCCTGCAGGGGATGGCCCGCTAAAGGAAGTGAAGGAAATCAGAGGTGAATATAAACCACATTATTGGTCAGACAGGTGAGACTGGAGTATGACTCACAGCAGTCAAAAAAAAAGTGAGGAATTTGTTTTATACATGCAAAGCTTGATGACGACACATAAATATCAAAACCAAGTTTCACCAGGCACAGGCTGATTTTATTTAGAGCTGAGAGACAATCAAGAGTTGAGACATCGTGAAGAACCAAGCCACAGCTGAATTTGCATTCAGTGGTAAGACTTAACAACGAAGTCCTATAGGACAAGACAAGGGGTTAAGGATGGAGCTAAACTGGACCTGCAATGGAAGCCAGACAGCAATGAAGATAACTGGGAGGATATACAGTCAAGACTGTTCCAGCATGTGAAGGAGAACCAGGTCAAGACAGTTTCAAAAAACAAGGTATTGTGAAAGTAGTGAACCGTACCGAGCACAGGCAAGAACTGAGGGGAACCAAGGGAGGGTGCTCAGAGGTTAGAGAACAGCAGAGATGCTAGCGCAGAGCTCCAGGACAGGACCGCAGGGCCACCCGAGCATCAGCAAGTCTGAAGGTTGAACAGGATTCCGAGGCAAGCGTAGACAAAGCATTTTCCTTCAGCAGTAGATCAAAGACAATAAATTAGGCTTTGACTGTGTAAGAAAGAGCCAGATAAGAGTTACAAAGTAAGATGAAGAGGGTAAGGTTACTGAGGAAAGTGGAAGATTTGCATGAGAAGAGGAGGCAGAGCTGGTACAGATATGACAAGGAAGAGAAGGAAAACATCTGTGCTAATATACAGGAGATTTCTAGTCACTGACTTCATGTAATAAAGCAGAGACTAGGAGTTAGAAATTCTTTCTTGATTTTAACAGTTTACAGTAGACTTGCACCAATTTTCAAAATTACAGGGTTGGGGCAGTTGCTTAGGGTTTTTTCTTCTTCTTTTTTAAAATCAAATCACAAAAGCACCAATGTCTACACCAAATTGAAAAAAATAAAAAAACCCACACACATCAAAAGAACCAAAGTCAGCAGATGTGTTTGTTGGTTTTTTTTAATATAGTCTAACAATTAAAAAAAAAAAAAAAAAAAAAAGAGGCTTTTGTGTTCTATGCAGTAAATGAGGGGTGGATGGGTTTGCTGTACCCTCTGTGTCCTCAGGTGGGAGGATACAGGCACAGCCTCACACTTAACCAAAAACATAATTTTACAAAATTAGATTTCATGTTTGAGAGTTGAACAGCTGGACAGCAATCTGTAGAAGACATCCCCAAAAGCCACTATTTCTTCAAAGCTCCATAGATATCTTTTTTACTCTATTTGGAAAAACCTGTTTAAGTCTATGCAACAAACTAAGGCTACAAGTGCTAATTAAAAAGTCAGTCTGATACTAATGTAGAATATCTGATAGCTGAGTATCTTCACTAGAACAGATCTGTTTTCTAACAACAGATCTTTAGCCAAGCTAAAATTAAAATCTGAGGTTAATGCTGAGAATGAAACAAGAATTTGAAGAACAAAAATATTTGATTGTTTCAAAACAGGACCACCCCAATTTGAGCACAGTTTGTATTTCTTAAGGCAGATTTCCCCAATAGCCCAGCAAGTAGAGTTTTAAATACAAATTTTCAGAAACATCACCACTCCTCTGGTGCCTTCCTCCCAAAGTGAGGCAACCAGCAAAAACTTTCAAATAGGAGCAAGTTCAGTTGAAGACGAGTGAAGAAGCCATTAAAATAATTAATAAAAAGTAGTAACTAAAAGAAAGCTCCTCTGCTGTCCCAGCTGCCAAATCAACAAAGCTGCAAGTGGCTCAGGAAGCAAGAACACTTCGGCAGAAGAGAGTTGGTGTTCCCCCAAAGCAAATAACAGTTAAAGCTGCTTGTTACAGTATGTGCTTGTATTTAAAGACTGTTAAAAACACAAAACATCTGTTATACTTAAAAGATTTTAAACAGCAAGATGTGCTACTCATTTAACTACTTCTAAGTAGGTAAAATCCCTACAGGAATCTTTATTCAGATATCGCCTCAAAACGTCCCAGCTCTGTACAGTAGCACATCCTATGAGCTTTACATTATCGGAGGCTAAGTGTACTTGATACCAGGTTTAAACCTCTCTTACCTCAATGTCAAGTACTTCCACCGTGTTGTCCAACATCTTTATTTTGATCGGTAGGTCCCGCTCGTGCATTTTGGCAGGAGATGATGCCACTGCAGTAGAGAGGTTCTGTCCCGGCTCCAAGGTACTCACTCCCGTGGTTTTCTGGACACCCAAACGAGAGCCAGGAGTCTGCAGGACTCTGTATGTTCCCTCTATCTCTCCCATCTTTCAGCACTGAGTAGGGTCTAAAGAAACCTGGAAGAAAATAGAAGGTTACAGCCTGAAAGAGTTTTCCACTGACATTCCATATGAAAATACTACCCACTAAAGTACAATCACACGCAAAGTCCTTATTTAATGCTCTTCCTCCTGCTACTAAAACCAATGAAAAAGTTGATGAAACTCAGGTCAAAAATCCAGCTACTGGGAAGAAAAATAAGTGGAGGAAAAAAATCCACCCTAAAACACACAACTATCCCAAAACATGGTTAGGAAACAGGATGCTCAAACCTGTGCCCTCCACCCACCTATCACACTGACATTTTAATTTCCAATTAATTTTTCTGTCGATTTAGCTCCCTAACCAAGGACACCACAAGCAGCACGACTGCTGCTGACAGCACAAGAAAAGCCGCAGGCAGTAAAGGGTAAGGCAGGACTCTGCCTTTCACTGGTACCTAGCCATTCTGTTGACTTTGCTACAACATCAGACCACACCCCAAGATAACAGGAACAATTAAATTTCTTCATCCCCCAAAATGACAACTCATGCAAAACTGTAACTACTCCAACCAATGCTGGCTGCTCAGAGCCTTCATAATGCAGATTTCTGCAGCAGATAACAGTTCTTCGCCGCATTAGCAAACCCGCACTGTGCCCAGATTAACTCAGTGGGCAAAAATCTCAATTACAGAAATCTACACTAGTTCAAGTAGGCCAACTCCTATATCTTGATCCTTACTTTCATAGTTTGGTGGCTGTTGTTGCAGAGCAAATGTTTAATTTGACACAGGGGAAAAAAAACCCACATACCTCTCCCCAGCTCTCTGCGCCACAGGAACAGTGGCAATATTTGCACAGGGATTGCAGCGGGGTCGACGTGAATGCAAGGCACGTGTGCTCAGGATGCAATGTGCTCAACAAAGCCATCACCCCACGCTCACCACTGGCATGAAGTATTTGGCAAGAGCGCGCAAGGCACTCAGCAGAAACACATGCAGAAACATACAGGCTCCTCAGTGCTTTTGGTTGCATTTGCCAAGTATCACGCTACATCTGAACCATCAAAAGTATGTGGATACTGATGCTGGGACAGCCTTTGCATGGCCACCACACTACAAAAAATTCAATGAAGTGTTAGATTACTGTTTCGTAATAAACGTGTTTTGTCTAAGAAGGAGCGAGGCAGATCATGTAAACATTCCTTTGTCCCTCTACGCTTTGAGTAGGTAGGCAGCCTGCACTGTGAATCTAAGTGGAGCCAGGCATACATGTCGTCAAAAATTAGTCGGGGGTTTTAGGTATTAATCCTTGCACACACTGAGACTGGTCAAACATCTTCCTGGCTTGCAGAACAGTGGATTTCAGCGTTATGGGTTTTTTTCTTTTTATACTTGCAGACACCTGCACAGATAAACTTGTCACAGGAGAGGAGACAGCTGCCTCCTACCTAATTACACTACAAGGCTTGTTTGGCTTAGGGGGTCTCTCAGACCCCTTGCGAGTGCTGCAGAGCCATGATGGAGCAGCATAGCTCAAGACCACCGCAGAGACACCTCCAGTTTCCCGACTGACAACACACACAACAAGAAAGTGCAAGAAGGATGATCACAATCTTAGAAGTGTGTGTACACTGCCCAGTGCCTAACCTACCAGTTTTAAGGTGACAAATTAGCAGAAAGTTTTTCTCAGACTGTTTTGCGTGCATCTTTTCACTGAACTTCCCAGTTTGTGTGGCCACGCAGCAAAGTAGAAAAACTTTTAAGGCCACAAATTTTAAAATCACCGCAACAGCAAAAATCAGCAGGGATAGTTGCCCAAGTTACACCTCTAACTGCTAATCTGAAGAGAAACCATAATTCTGTGTCATCTATATCACCTTGATACTGCGTCCTTGTAACTTAACCACATGGTAAAATTTTGCTACTGCCATTCAGAAGCAACTGGAGTTGCTCAGAATCAGTTATACTCCTCACAAGGCTATTTATTACACAACTGCTCTTAGACTTATTACTCCATGAACACATTCATCCCGTTCTGAATAAACAGCTACTGGAAGGGACAGACACTGCAGTTACTCAAAAGGAAAAAGACGTGAGCAGTGACAGCCAAGGCAGCACACGGAGCAGCCCCATGGCAGAGAGGCTTTGGCAGCCTCGCCTCCAGCAGAAGCCAGCGAGTTCCCAAAGGCAAGGCAGGCAGGCCAGCCAACTCTGGGCTAAATGACGAGCTCTTAGGTATTTCTACTAGCTTTAGATACCAGCAAGGAGAGACCAAAGCCATGTCAAACAGAAACTGCAGATGTCTAAGTCCTTCCTTGCAGGTCTTAACAGGAAGAGTGAACTCAGGGGGGCTGACGATGCATTCCTAAAAATATTTACCACTAGACTAGTCCCCAGCCAGCATATACAAAGATTTTAAAGGTCTAACAAGCACCTAGGCAGAAAACACAACATGCAGAAGCAAGCCACATTTTCCTAGAAAAGCAGAGCCCTGCTCGCTGCATTGCAGTTGAAAGCATTTCCCCCACACCACATCCAATTCCTCCCCGGTGCACGCTACTAATGCCATTACAATTATTAAAAATTCCCAAATACCCTGACCTGCTCCAACTGCCTCAAAAATCAGAAGCGTGAGGAGTACTAACCAAGCCAAGCACTATTTCCAGTTTCACCACCAATTATAGTTACGTATCATGTTTTATGAAAGCTGACTATAAATGACATTTTTTAACAAAAACGATTGTGCCATGATTTAGGCAGTATTTCAGTTAAAGGGGCTGACTAAATGGAATGTAGAGGAAAATGGAAGAGTGAAGCCGGAGAAAGGCTGCAAGCACCAGGAAGAGAGGTTCTTGTTGGCAAAGCAGAGAAAGTGTCCAACAGCACTGGAAGCCTCCCACCCCAGGCAAGCTGGAACAAGGTCTCATTTACCTTCTCACGAATGCAAAACTAAAATGCAGTGTTACCACAGTATTAGCGGTTCTAAGGAAAAAATCTTCCTTGCATTCACGCACTCTGAACTTCTTTGCACCGAGTGCTTACCCTAATAATTTCCTATAAATCCGGACCACACACCAAAGCTAAACCAGCTCCCTGAAGAACAGTAACAGAATGACCGTCGCTCTCAGTCCCAACCGAAGGAGCAAACGGTACAAAACTTACAAACTTTAGGCAGCTATATACTTTTTGTTGCCTTTTTGAAATAGCTTCAAAGTCACAATGAATTTTATCTTCCACTTGGATGCAACAAACTTATTTTTCAGAAGCAAAACAGTGTTTTTCAGCTAGCAGCAAATCTGGAAAGGCAGCTTCCACCTGAGGATATGCCCACGCAAGACACCACAGGCTTTCAAAGGAACTCCTCCGACTACAGCGTCTGTTGGTCAGTCACAGTCACTATGATGCTCCATCTCCATCCCTCGCCTGTGTGGAAGGCTGGTCTGAAGTAACACTAGTCTCCCAGCTCCCTGGTGTGAGCAGGGTGATCCATGCCTCCCATAGGAAGGGATCCCCACCACCTGCACTCAGAGCAGTGAGGGAGCGCTCTCAGCAGGAGCTCCCAGATCAGGTCCCTTCAGTCCACCAGAAGCAACCTTTACTCTTTTACTTTTTTCACCAGGCAGTAACAACCCATTAGCATCACCGCACCAAGCTGGCACCAACCGACGCATCAGGAATCCCACAACTACAACGAAGGGGGATGAAGTGACCAGGCGCACCAAGAGAGACGCCTCCCCGGACCCCTGGCCCCTGGCTCCTGTTACAGGCGCCGACCCCGTCGGGAGCACTAAGGGGGTCTCAGGGCTCCCTCCCGCAGCGGTGACCGCACGCTTGCCTGGATGGAGGGTGAAGGACCGCAGCAGATGAGCGCGGCTGCAGAAGCGCTTCTTTACCTGCCGGCAGGGAACGCGCAGGGCGGTGCAGCAGCAGCCCCTCGCAGCCTCGGCGAGCTCCGGGCGTCCCTCGCAGGGGCAGGGGCCGGGCCGGGCCGGCCGCAGGTGCTCAAACGCTCCCCGCCCGAGAAGGCAG